>VZZY01017045.1:0-171988 GCA_013400335.1 Eurystomus gularis | reverse complement strand
CCCGGCTGCGCGGCGAGGCCCGGGCCCGGCTCGTCTGCAGGCCGCGGGGCGAAGCGGGGTCTCCACGGCTCTCCCTCAGCTCCTCCTCCTCCGAGGCGTGGGCCCGTTACCGCCGCGGTCGCGGAGGACAGAGCTGGGTCGGCGCTTCAGCAAGTGCGAGAACTTCTCGGAGGTATCTGCCCTTTTAAAGGGAGAAGTACGTTGTCTTCTGTTGAGGTCTGTGCAAATCAGCCGTGGTCCGAACTGGGGGAAAAAAACAATAGGATTCAGTTACAGCCTGCACTGAAATCCATTTTAGAATAATGCGGATGATACACCGTCATGTGGGCTACACTAAGCTCATTAGAAACCGTTACCATTTAAATAGATTGAAGTATATATTCATTCGATTACGTCGTGTGACTGTTTATCTGTATATCTGCCATCTGCACTTGTCATAAAATTAATGGCTCATATGCTGCACAGCGCTTCATCTTCCCTGAAAAAATGAGGTGCTTCGGTTTGGCATGCTTAGGCATTCTGTCACAAAGTCTGGAAGTTGGCTTGATGAATGCCTGTGTGCTTAATTGGGGAGAGATGAACAGTGGGATCCATGTGGGCTAGTTTTATATCCAGTATCGGTGCCATCACGGTTGGTGTGATGGGCATTGCACAACTGAATTTCACACGCGGTGCTTGTCCCACAGTTTTGTTGCCAAAACCACACACTTTAATTAAATTCCTCCCAAAACATATGCACATTGCATTTTGTTTAGCCGACACAGCTCTGTTTGCTAGACTGAGGCACAAATTAGAAGTTGCACTGAAGGTGCCAATAGGAAGTTAATACTAAATGAAATCGGAAGAACTATGATCAGAAAGAAAATGAGGGTTTGTCTAGAAAAGTTCAGGAAATTCCCCAGGAAAAATAAAATTAATGCACAATTAAACAACAGCAAAATAAAATTAATGCACAATTAAACAACAGCAAAATTTGAGCTTGCTGTATACAGCTGCAGTGACAAATACAGTAAAAATATTGGGTGAGACTCAGATTTGTGTGTGACCAGTGCATTTCCAGTAGAGCTTTGGGGCTCTAAGCAAGATTAATTCCCTGTTTTACTATGTCTTTTTCATATGTTACTACCTCAGCATCATTTAGCCCATACCAAAATGTTCTTTCAGTTTGAAATGGCTATGTTGCTACTATAATTTAATTGATTTGGTGGCATTGTGCCAAAGACAAAAGTGCTGTCATTTGCAGAAGTAAACAAAGTGAAACAACATGTCTCTCTGTGAACTTTTTTTTAATTACCTGTAATAATTACAGCGGGTTTTTTCATTGTTCTAGTGGTAGGAAAACCATCCAGAAATAGGGCATGTGAGGCTTTGCAGTGTCTTTTAACTGCAAAACTTGCCTTTTGCCTCTTACTACCTGCATAATAAAATGAAAACCTGAACGTAAGCAGAATAACTCTTTGATAAGGTATCCAAGTCACCTCGTCTTATGATGGGTTTAAAGATACTTTGACTCCTGCATGGGTCAGCAACAAAGGCTTTTCTGAGAAATAGTGGCAAAGGAAAGGAGCTGTCAAAACAGGCTTAGAAAATCTAGGTGTATTTACTGTTGACTTAATCATGATTTAAATAATTGCTTGATTTGAAATTGCTCCATCTTTTCATAGCTTCACAACCCATATGCGCATCTTTCAGTCATGGCCTGACCTTTTCTATTCCAGATATTTAATTAACACAGTGTAATATTCTGTGTGAATTATTCTTGTTTGCAGGATATGGTACCATTTAAATTTGTTAATGTAAGGGAGCAGTGCATTGTTGATAAACTGTTGGAAACCAAATTAGCTTTATCTTGCAGCTAGCTGATTGCATTATTTCACTCATGGGTGTAATACTTCTCTAAATATGCTAATTTCACTCTTTTCTCCGTGTGGTGACATTTTTACTGTTCTCATTACTGACATTTGTAATATTTGGGGTGGGGAAATCTTTTCTGGCTTTAACCTCATTATAATGTCGCTAAAGAGATTTGAATATTATCAGATGAAGTGCACATACATTCAGGCAAGTGGAAAGGTTATTTTGTCTCCTGGCCCAGAACTTTCATGCCTACAGCAGGACTTACATGGACTTAATGGCACCTGGATCCAAAATTGGGATCCAGAAGCCCATCCAGTTACTAACTGCCCAGCCACAAATAGCATATCCCTTGGTAGGTGCCTCCAAGCTCTCAAGGTGGTCACATCTCCATATTCATGCCTGTCTGCCTGTGTCTGGCCTAAAACCTTCTGGAATTCATCTTAGGAGGAGTTGGTGGCCTGGAGCTCTGATAGACTAGTGGTGATGGATAAAAATTATTGGTTGGCTGAAGCAGTTATTGCTGCCAAATGCTCATCCCATCCCTGAGGCAGGCCTGGCTGATCTGCTTATGAGCTGGCACCTAGACTGTGCCAATTTAAGCCTGGCTCACTGAGATAAACCGAAGGCTTTGACAGGTTTGTTATAACCTTGAGGCATCTGAAGAGTGTAATTCAGCATAAACACACCTATCATGTAATGGTTGAGCTGAGCTGTCCAGGAGAATATCCTCACCATGGTGCAACCCCAAGTTCCTAGCACATTAGGAAGTGCCATTTGCTCTCTCCAGTCCTCAGGTTTTTAGACAGATTTGCTCTCCATGTGACTTCAGAGAGATTCGATGAACTTCAGCATCCCGTCATTTCTAATGCCTCTCTCCCAACAACTCCTAACATCACATGTACACTCTGGTACTTCCTTGTGTCAACTTATAGCTTGCAATCTGACAAGTAGCACTTGATTGCATACCCTACGAAGGCTATGAGCGTTTTGGCACAAAATGGGCAGGACCCAAAATCTATTCAAAGGTTGAAAAGCGGCATTTAGCTAATTCTGAATATTCCTTCCGGCATCCAAGAAGACACCTGTTTTCCAGGGATTTCCCTCAACTTCTGGACTTCAGCTGGAGTTGTGACAATGTCATTTCAGAGCTGCACTAGAGTAGTAAGGAGCTGTAACAGTTCTCTTTACACCCCTTGTCTTGAGCAACACCTTCGAAGCTGAGCTGTGAGGTGTGAGCAGATCCCCTTCTCTTATCGAGTTTTGACATCCCTTTCCTTTAAGTAACTTAGGAACAGGTTGGTCAGGGTCTGCTCTGTTTTGGGCTTGTTTTGAGCACTTTCCAATCTGTGGATTCTGTACCTTTCAGCATCATTTCTTGCCATTCTCTTTTGTTGAGAGGTAGGTAGACTTCTAGCTCTGACATCATACAATGATTTCCTTGTACTTTAGAAGGAAAAAGATTTTACAGTGCTTTTTTTTCTACTAGCAACAAAAACCAAAAATACAGGCACATCTTTACCTTACGAAAGCTGAAGTTTTATTCTTAAATTCAAATATCGCTGTTATCCAGTGGACATTCATTTATACCTTTTGGTTGCAAGCTGTATATCCACATTGCAAAGTGACCGTTGCAGAGGAGATTATTCTAGGTTTGTGGTGAGCCAGATCCTGTTGCAAGGTCCTTTAAGGAATTCTGAGGTAGCTCCTTTTTCTTGTGGAGTCTACCTTTGTGGTTGGCCAATGAAAGACATTTCATCAGATTCCTTGTAGACCACACTGTAGGTTCTTTACTGTAGCTCTCAAAAGGAATATGCAAAAGTCACACCTGACTTGGTCTTTCGGTATATTTTGTACTCCATTTCATCTTGTTCTGCCATTCATCACCTGCTTAACAATGAACATGTAGATGATGATCGTATCTCCTTTGCGTGGGAGGTGGAAGCTGCAGGATGTCTTTCTTTCAAGCTCATTTTGATGGCTGCTTCCCTACCTCACTTAGCCTTTAGGCTCAGTGTCCTAGGTATTTTAGGGACATTATGTAGGCGCTCCAACCTCAGTAGACCATGGTCCCTATGTTCTTTCATTTTATTCAGGGCCACCACGTGCAAGTAACAGCACAAAACATCAATAGAGTATTTTGCATCCCAAAGTTGTGTTAGGGAAATACAGTTTCAAAGACTGATATTTTCCTGTCTTCCTGAAAACTTGAGAATGATGGAAATGACTGGAGCTACATGAGGATGTTAAGCTTGAGTAGGGAATACAGGGTGAAAATCTCAACCTGTCTCCTTGGACTAGGACTACCTTGCTGTAGATCTCATTGCCTCTGATGCCAGCAAGTAGAACTAGTGCTCTGTTACTGCTCTGTCCATTGTGTCTCTAGTGAATGTGTTTCTCTTTTTTGATCAGACTTTGTCATTGTTCTGTCATCTTACATCGAAGCAGCAAGGAGTAACAATTACTGCTCTGATATAATTAATGATGTAGGCATTAGGGAGTTTGTTTCTGTGATCTGGCTAGTCACACTTGGCTGTCATACAATAGGTACTCTGTGTGCTCTCCAGATGAGTCTTCTGAAGACTGATTGTCTGGGTGGGTGTTTGGGATTGGGTCTATATTGAAGACATAATGCTCACAAAATGTTTATCTCTTTGGAAATATGACACTCGATCATCTAATTCTGTATGGAAAGAAGAGGCTAAATTAATTATTTCTGCATCTGTTTTTCTGAACAGGGGTATATGTGATTTAAGATTAGATTATGCTCTGTGATCACAGACAATGAGATTTTGGGGAATGGATATGGTAGCATGAGATTTTGGTTTCTGTTACAGTATTTCAACATGAGCTGTGGTAAGGCAGTTTGGATGTCTTGGTATAAAAGCAAAACTTTAAGCTTTTGCAGTTTTATTGTTCTGTTAATGTTCAGGGGGTTATCTTCAATTTCTAAGTACCATGTGCTTTTGAAGCCTGGATATAGAAGACATTATTGCTTCTAATACTAATATTGAATTGGTCAATAGCTGGCATAGTGACACTAATGTTTAAAAGGAATCTGAAAACATTGAAACTTCTCTTCTGAAAGGACTTTTCCAGATACACGAATAGGTGGCAAATACTGAGTTTTGGAAAATTTTGCATATTGCAAAAAGCTTCCAAAATTCAAAGCAGCAGCACTGCCATGTTTTCTTCTAAATTTAAAGGTCATCTTCAGTCTCCAGAAAAGCATGTGCAGCTGATTAGAACCCAAGTTCATGCACAACTGAGTGAAGATTTGGGCCTACAGAGTCCTTGATCTTTTCTGATATTTAGCTCTTGGTGTTTACAGATAAAGAAATTTTGCAGGCAGTTGTTATTTGAAAAAGAAAAGAGAGAGAAAAATCTCAGGAGGGAAGATGGTAAAGATATGTTGACACCACTAGAAGCAGTTTGTTGTATTAGGAAGTTGTGAGAGTTAAGCTGCTGTGTAACAACGCTATACTTCTGCAGTAAAAACAGAGTTTCTTTTATGTTTAATATTTATATTAAAAGCCAGAACTAATATTAATGCAATATTAAGGTTGAAGAGCTTGGTAGTTCACACTTTGCTGAGCTGTATTAGGTCAAATCTATCCATAGCTCTATATATACATTAAAGCAAAATTTTACATTCTAAGAACCCCAAGATTCAAAACATACCCTGTTAACAGTTTTTCACAGACAAATTTCATGTTGCTGCATGAGAACCTTTATCAAGAGAAATAGCAATGTGAAACAAAGGTTAAGCTCACTTCTGCTTGTTTTACCCATGCTGAAAGAAATGGAATGGTGTAAACAGATGGAATAAGAGCCATGCTTTTTGTTTAGTATTCCTGTAATAATGGCGGTCCCTCAATCTAATACCATGTTAGTTACTGTGCACTTCAGAAACTTCTTGCGGTTCACATGGTGGGTCTCTCTGGCTTCTTTCAATTAATTTACAATTAATTTATCTAATTTAAAAATGCTTATTTTATTCTTTCAAAGTAGTTTCATTTTGACAATTATACTTCTCAGTCATTAATCATAATTTGTATCCTATGTAGTATAATAATGAACAAAGTCGTGTATACCTCCATTTTGTGGATCAAATTCAAAAGACTCACTTGTATTATTGACTATTTATTACAATGGATTATGGGAGAAAATATTTTTAGAATACTACTGACTTTATTATGATTGCTTATGGGGAAAAGATGTATTTTAGAAGATGTAGATTCTTTTGTTGCTGTCATTTTGAAGTTCTTATCAGTCAAGTTTGCAAGATAGGACAACAGTAAAGTCATAAATGGTTCCAGTTTCTGACAGTGAATTTTATACAGTGCACTTATCAATTTAAGTGTGAATTTATTACTAACAAGGAATAGAAAAAATAAATGGAAATAAACTTTACTTACAACAGAAATAAATTATTTTTTTATATTAGTTCCCTGATGTGCCAGTCCCCTTACCTTCAATTCTAATGTTATACTAAGTTTTGTATTAAATTTCCCATCTATTAGGAAATGTTGTGAGAAAGGTAGAAGAAAGGGAAGAAATGGCTTTGCCACTGAATTTTCTCAGCAGGAGGTGGCTGTAATTTACGCGCCAAACAGACAGAAGTGTGGAATTGTGGCAGGCTAGCTTAAGGAAGAGGGCTCAGAAGTGCTGTCTAGGAAGAGCTCTAGGGGATTTAGGGAGGAATTTCATAAATATATGCTTGAGATGATGTGCTTTTATTTAGAGCAGGGGTGGGAAAGTCCCTCCCAGTGCTGTGTTCTGGGCTCAACCTCTTACTCCACCCCTAAGAAGTCTGGCAGCTATTTCCTTTTCTTTATTGGAAGTACAGTTTGAGGTTTGAGGGCATAGCCCACACTTATCTTACTTCATGTCTTGAGTCACTCGGACTTACTGTAAGAAAAACTGTAAGACGCTCATCCCTGTCACAGGAGGACTGGAAAGTGAGTGCAAATTCAAATTCCTCTTTGGCCTCTTTTCTTTTGATGCCCTCCTTCTGCGGTAGCAGACATGGAGGGCTAGGAAGGGTGTGTTGACTTCAGGCTACCAGAGCTAGCCAGTCTTCAGGTGCCAGTCTTACCGGTGCAGACTGGTCTATCCTGAGAGGCTCCATGCAACTGCTAACTATCCTTCAGTGACCAAAATATCTATGCAAATCTAGGTTAGATGCCTCCCAGCTATGCTGAATCTGCAGTATGGACGTTCCTGGAGTCAAAAATAATAGTAACAGCAATAACTGGTCAGGAGGTAATACCTAGATGTTCATTTGGTGTATCCTGGAAACTACTCGTGTATATTTAGATGCATTCTGTTTGCCCAGAATAGGCTGATCATAGTGCGTAACGTTGTAATCACATGCAGATTATTTAAAGTTGTTTTTTAATTTACAGAGCTAATGCACTGTGAAATCATTAAGTCTGACCTCCAAACCAAGTCACTTCTCTTTGGTTTGGGGAGTTTCCCTGTCCTCCTCCCTACCTTCTCTTTTCCCACTCTTGGTTGTGGGATAGTTAATTAGTTGGTTTTTTAAGTGACCTGGCTGCTCTGTATTAATGTATTCAAAATGTAGAATTTTTCTTTTCACTTTTTATATTTTTTTTTAAGAAATAAGGATAATGAAGCGTTACAGATTTGCAAGAAAAACTATTTGACGATGCTTACACCAAATACATTACCAGGATTTCCTTGTACTCCCTCTTTTAGAATATAATTGTAATACCTCTCAATTAAGTCTCATATTTAAGCAGCAGGGTGTTTTGGCAGAAGCCAACTACCACGCACTAATGAACTCTTCTAATTTGCTAAATTATTTTAAATGAATGACAGTACATTTAGCTTTTTTTATGACAGTACATTTAACTTCTGAACAACTTTGATCAAGTCTACTTTTTGTCAGACTGCCTGCTGTGCTAAACTCTTTATTCCCAAACCCCACTCAGTTATTCAGAAAAAAATCTTCATCAGAAACATGAAATTATTTTCTCTCTTAGAAGCAGAAAGTCTACTGGAAAGTAGACATCACTTGTCTTTTACCTGCCCTCAGTGCTGAGTCTGGATGAGTCTTCGTATTTGACAACACTTCATGTAAAGACGACTGGAGAGCTTTGTTTTTTTAATTGGAAGATCTCTGTTTCGCAATGTGTTACCTTTCTAAAGGAACACCTACATTTTTTGCCAATTATGTAAGCTGTCACTGTTGCAAAACTTGAGCTAAAACTTGGTTCGGTTTTTCAGTTCCTGGTTGGATTCTATACATGCCTTCTGTAAAGTCAAAACATGAGACAAATTATTCCTGCTTCCTTTTGTACTGTGAAGCCACATCATTTGCTAAGCCTGATAGAAAGAACTAATTTAAAGTATTCCTTTTCTCTTTTGGATCAGAGTGCAACTGAGAAAATGAAGACTCCAACAGAGCTTTTCTTTTCAAAGAGAATATGCATTTCTTTTCTCTCATGCTACCTGATCTCCCCTAGGAATTTGCTATCTAATGCCCAAGACGTGCCGTGGACATTTTGTTTCTGTGCAACACATTTTATTTATACATCTTTAATTTATACACACCTGTGTCCGAACTGTATGCCCTCACATGCACTACGCAACCTCAGCTTTGGCCTAGGAACCAATTACCATCTGTGTCAGGGTAGGAAATACTGAGAAGCAAGAGCCCAGCTTATGAGGTCTTTGTGAAGCTATGATAACAATAACCTAGGAAGATTATCATTATTTTACATTACGCTTTTTTCTGCTAATCTCTCTTTCAAGAGAGATCTTCAGATATATTTTTAATTTATTTTTTACCACTCTTACAGCTTATAGTTCCATCAGAAATCTGTTGGTCATGAGCAGAGTTCTCCAAATTATCATAATACCCATTTGATGTAGTATATGATATTTACCATTTATCATGTGCTTTTCCTCTAACAGGCATTTAGATACGCATGACAAATATTATGGGGAAATAATTATGTTTAGCTGACTGCTGTTCTCACCAAGGAATACATAAAACTGAATCAAGACACTTAAAGATTTGTCGCACAATATCAGCAAGAATCCCCATTTGTCTTTGAAAAAATAGCCCTAATGTTCATTTATCTAATGCTTTAAATTCTGTAAAACATTTCAGACTCCATTGCTGATTATATCATATATATTGTATGTGATTATCTGTATCAGGAAAAGATATATACTCATTTAACAATGATTTTAATACTGTTTGAAGATAGGAATGATTCACATCTTACTAAGACTGTCCTCTTTCATTGTTTCTACATTTTATAGGGAAATAGGTTTACAGCTGAATAAAGCACGGTGGGATGACAAAAACCTCCAGCTAACGTTCAGTAGGGGGGAGGCTCTTTAGTCTAATGGTGGGTTTTTCTTTGGCATTGATACAAACTCTCCCAGTAGCTTGAGAAACTCTGAACTTCCCACTCTATGTTCACTGTGGTTAAAACCACACCTTTCAAAAGCACATTATGCGCATGGAAATCTCGTTAGAAAGCCACACAGAATCAGCAGTTGGCTTCAATGAGCCTTCCTGTTGCTCCCACTGAAATTTCTGCTTTCGTATCACATCCCAACTGTTGACTGAAGTTACAGGATAAACCTGAAGCTTCTGCAATAAAGCTCAGCTTTACAAAACCCTCCAAAAAAGTGCCACCAGTTTCTTGCATTTCTTTGGATTTCCATCCACTAAGAGAATTAAATGTACTTCCCTTAAAACAAAAACAACTGAGTGGTCAAAAAGACAACCATGCGGTGATAAACTTAGCCTAAGTAGGAAAAATTCCATTTTTTGAGTTGGAACATCTGAAAGGTACATAAGGCCAACCAGTTCCCTCATTGCGAAAGCCATTTCTGTATGATGCTATAATTGCACCAGCTAAAGACTTAAGAAGTTTTCTAAACCTTCTGGGCATGTTCAGATCTGGACTGAGCCTTGCCTTAGCCTTTGAACAGCATCCCTGCGGAAAAACACGCTGAGCTTTAACCTGTAACCATGCTTACAGCCAGCTCCTGGTAGCTGCACCAGCACGTGCTCTTGTGTCTGCAGATGGTCTTTCTGCCTTCTCTGGACTTGCTCCCTCTAGGTATACTAACCTATTGCTTGGAAACCCCCAGAGCCTCCTTCCGGGGGTAGGGAAGACCATATGGTAAGACATATGGTCCCTGTGAGGCCTCCTTATGTCCTGGTTGTGCAAGTTGCTGGAGTGCGAGACTGAAGGCCAAGTGTTGTAGACATCTCTGTGTCACAGCAACACCATCCTGTCAAGTGTTGCTCTGCGTATGAGAGGAAATGTGGAAAACAAACCAAAACCCAAACTCCCTCCTGTCATCTGCCTTAAAAAAAGGGAAGCTATTTATTTAAAAAGTTTATCTTCTGTGTAGATAAAATATTGGAGGTCTTCAGTTTTAAAGCTTCAAGATGGAGTTTTCATGAGAGAAGGATTCCGTTTCCCTGGAAGTCTGTGGGAGAAGGGACCCCTCGACTGTAGGAAACCCCAGCCCTGATATCTCCCACTGAATCTGTATGAAGACAGCAGCTTAATTTAGAAAACTGAAAAGTACGGCTCTGCTGGAGTATAAACCCTGTCAAAAGAAGCAGGACTCACAAAAGTTACCAAAGAGATGTGGCATACAGCATGCACAGGGCTCCTCTTATTCCTGCCGTTCAAACTTCAGCATTCACATATTTATTAATGAACTGTTATGTTTGAAACAACCCTGAAGAACCTCCCTTGGTGACCTTGTTCCCAGTAGGTCGTCTGTGTTTTCCCCAGCTGGCACTGCAGGGCTATCCTGTGTGGGACTGGCTGGTTCTCCGCTGCCTCGTCCCACCACCCACACCCAGGGAGAAGCGAGGGGCAAAATCAGCACCCAGCAGTAAATGGAGTTTTCTTCTCCTGTATTTATTTAAGCCATCATGCATGCCAACCATAATTTGACCCCTAAATAGCATAATTTAACTGGTTTGTTTGTTTCAAATGAGCTGCTGAGAGTCATAGGGAACCGTACATATCGATTCAGCGTGTTAAATCTTAGGCATTATATGGATACAAATGCTGGATGAGTTTACTTCAATAGAGGTTAAAATAATTAATGGATTTTTTTATGATCCGAAGTTGTAGTCCACTGCTTTAGCTCTATGGAGCTGTTAACGTTATTTTTTAAAAAAAAAAAAAGAGTAAATCAGGTTTTCTTTCTCAGTATGTCCCTAAAGAAAAGTTGTTCTCACAGTGCTGAGTTTATTCAAGGTTGCCAACATTTCAGCTTGACAGTTTCAGTGGGGCATATAAATCTGTAAAGAGCGAAGCAGTAAATGGAAATCTTGGGTTAGTTTCGTTCTTGGATTGGCACAATTTCATTTTCTGAAGTTCTGTAGATGAAAATAAAACACTTTAAAAATACCTGCTGTTTTGGTTATGCTGCTGTTTGTTGGTTTAGATGAAAAGTATAGGAACCTGGTTTGCTATGTCTGACAACGCGCTACACTTCTTGGAGAGAATCCCATGCAGAAAGACTGTTACTCATAAAATTTATGTTCTCTAAACTCTGGACATTATTTGTAAGGTTTTTTTATTGTTAGCCTAATTCTAAACAGTTTAGCTACAATGCTTTATTGCCTAAGCTACAAGTGAAAATTCTAAGCACACACCGATATTTTTTTTTACATTTTGTGTGCTAATACACTACTTTAAAATTTATTTTAGTGTAGGAAGCTTCTTTTGGTGTTTGCAGTAGAAGGTTGCCTTCAAAAAAATCTAAAAATGTAGTAAAACAATCAACCATAAACAAAGGAGTTTTTAATTCTTAATGTTTCCTGTGCTGCAGGAGGTGGTAGGTAACACTTCATGCATAATAAATCATCTCTCTACAGCTTTTTTTTTTTTCTTTACATAGGTGAAGATGTAAAACCATTTACTCCTGAGAAAGCCAAGGAAATTGTGATGTCTCTACAGCAACCTGCAGTCTTCTGTAACATGGTTGGCGACTGGCCAGCCCTGCGCTGGAATGCAAAATACCTTTCTGCAGTGTTGGATGGAAAGACAATCCAGTTTAGGCTAGGTCTGAAGACGATGGATTTAGGTGAGACTGAGGTGGACATGCGTTACATGTCACAACTCTTTTTATTAGGTTCTGCAATCCTCTGCCTCTCCATTATCACTGCTCACTCTCTAGTGTCTTGTTTTTCACTGCAGGCTTTGCTTTTAGGACATGGGATTTGGCCAACAGTGGAACTCTATCTTTCTTGTGCATTTATTCTTAGTAGTAAGTCTGATGGGTAACACTAACATAAGAATCAAGCATCTCAGTTTTCTTTCCTTGCTTTGTAGTGTGTGTCTGGTCCTGATCTCACACGTGAGTCAGTTCATGTGACCTGAGCTCCCACATCCCACAAACCCAAGTGCATTAAATTAGCCAACTAACCAGTCTGTCTTGGATTTTTAATCTGTACAATGGTGATGATTCTCACCTTCCCTTAGAGGTTTTGTAAGACTCTGGTGGTTTTCAGTACTCTAAGGTCCTGTAATGAAAGGTGCTATAGAGGTATAAAGCATTAGGAAAATCACTTGACACCAGTACAGTGATTTCACCTCTTACCCTCCAGATTCACTCAGACACCTAGAACATGCCATGGGAGAAAGACAGTTTTTGCACTTCATTTTAAATACTACAACTTCATTTCTGTCTGTAGCCACACAACACTGCTTAGAGTCTATCCATAGACAGTTTCATACCAGAGAGGGAAGATACTAGAACCATGCTCCGGGGTGGCAATCTCCTGGCCACATTAGAGGTTATGCACTGCTTTTTTCATGCCCTGTGCATCCTTTGCCCTCCCAACCACACACCAAAGTACATTTTGCTTTCTTGTCCTGGTTCAAGTTGACCAACAAGGTATTCCATCCCATATATGTCATATACAGGATAAAACTAGGGATCACAAGGGTCTCGACCCTTCTGCGGGCCTTCTGCCTTCTGGACCCTTCCCTTCAGCCTCTTTCTTCTCAGTCCTGCCTTTGATCCCGATTTGTGTGTTCCTGAACCCAGCTCCTGAACCTGGTTCCCATCTGCTGCTGAGCCCGGTCTAGGACTTTGCCAGTGCCTGCACAGCCTCAGTGGTGATGGTGACGTCATTGCCATTGGGGGAGGTTGGGTTTGATACTGGTTTTGTATATATTTATATATATTCCATTTTATTATTATTATTATTATTTTCATTAAAGCTGTTTTAGTTTCCTTTTCTAATCCAGAAGACTCTCTCTTATTCCCTTCCTTTCCCACTTCCCCATAAGTCTCTTTCCCTTATCCTCTTTCTCTTCCTCTGGAAAGAGGGCTTAACAGAGAGCATCTGTTGTAGGTCTGGTGGGTTGAACCTAAACCTTGTCATTTACGCTTTCTCCCTTTTGCCTAAAATATCTCGTCTCGCTTCAGTCTTTTTTTTTTCCCTAGGCCAGAAAAACCCAGTTCTTAAAAAATGTTCAATATAAGTCATGTTTTTTAGACACCACCTAGCTATTCTTTATTCTTCTAACCTTCTTCAGCTTGACTGCCTCTGTCTTGGAATGTAGGGTCTGCACAAAGACTCCAGATGAGAGTCTGCTGGTTCCTATGAAAGTGGTAGGATTACATCATACTCTTTCTTAACCACACTGTGTGAAACTTGCTTTCTTCACAGCATCATGACCATATTATTTCCTGTTCAATTTTTGCAAGAAAAGTGATGAAACAGAAAGAAGTGTTAGAGGGAAAATGCTTGGCATTTTAGGATTTCAGAGCATTTTACCAGCATGGATTAATGATTCCTATGCCATTCCTGGGTAAACAGATGTTGTTTATTCACTTCTACAGATGGGATAGCTGAGGTGTAGAATGAATACATTGGTACACGTCTTCACAGCAATATCTCTATAATTTGATGAGGTATCAGCCAGTTTTTGCACTACATTTAAAAGTTATCCCGTTGCCAATAGGGAAGATGTTGTGTATATATAACTTTTTCCTTGATACCTCGTTACTATGTCTCAGTTTTAATACAAAAGTCTTACCAAGTAAAACGATCGGTTTGGTCCTAGTCTCCATTAATTAGTAGGCACTTGTTGAGGGCCAAATGGGTACGCCAACTGGGAAAGCTTCTGATGGGCTTGATGGAGTGTTATGTAGTAGCTAAATGATGGATCAGTGCTACCAACTAAGAAGAGTCATCACTTAACAATTACTTGTAGTCACTAGGGATATAGAGTAGATTTAAATTGGAAGTTGTATCTTGAAGTTGCATCTGTCTGTATTTTGCTTTTTCCTAAAGGCATCAATCCCTAGGCAGCAATCAGTTTGTCTCCAGGAACCTCCATTATATGCTAATGTGAGTTAGAAATGTCTTCAAGAAGATGGGTACAACCTTCAGGGGTTATATTGTAACTGACTGAGACCTGTGATACTATAAAAAATATGCATTGTAAAAGATATATTAGTGAAGCCATTAGCCGTGCTGTCCCAGAGTCTGAAATAATGTAATACATTTCATGTGCCACAGTCATTTGGAAGATGGTTGATCGCACTCTTGCATGCTTAACATTGTTTTTCAATGAGGGCCTCTCTTTCCTACCATTGTTCACGCTAACTTTCCCAGATGAAATGGAGGCAGTGATGTGGTTAGAGAAAACAACGGGAGAATACAACTAAAATTGTATTGATCTCTCTGATATTCCTCCCATGTTTACAATAGATTAATTGCCTTAAGACTAGATGAGACCGCTCCTGCCAGAGTCAGGAACACGTACAAGAAAATCTGTTCTACTTGTAGGTATATTTTGATGTCACTGCGAAATGGCTGCCTCAGAATTTCTGAGATTATTTAAGCCACAAGGTTCATCTGGAAGATTGAAAATTATCCGAGATTTCTTACTATGACAATTTCTCATCTTTTTTTTTTCATGCCATATCTGCAGCCTGGGTGGGGATTCCCAAACTGGAGGTTCTTTAATATAAAAAAAGTGGGAACTGCAAATGGGGCAACTTGGTGGGAGTTGCTTGGGTTTTATATTTTCTTTACTTGCTAGTTTGGAACTCCTTGAGGCGTATGGATGTGGAAGGCACATTGGAAACATGGAAAACATGGGAGCTAACAGTATTATTTGTATGAATTCTTTGTACCTACCCAAGTTTGTGTGTTTGATAGTATTCTGTCTGATTACACAAGTTAAACAGTATGTGTCCATAAGAGGGGAAGAAATACAATCAGAGGACTAAGCACTGACAGAGATAAGATACCTCTGGAGAGAGCACTGGCGTTCATTACAAGAACAATGAAGGTGCTATTAATCAGGAGATCCCTACCCACCTAGGTCTAGCCACACTAAAAGATTTATTTTACTGAGGTGGGATGAAGAGTGGGCAGCAGCTATAGAAGTTGGGTTTCTGGCAGAGAACATGCAGCATTACAGCCCATCTATCTGATGGTTACCTGGAGCACAACAGCAATTACAAAGGAAGAGGAAAGCTTACACAAAGCTGACTGCTGTATGCAGATGTTTCTTATTTTGACATTTTTCTCTGGTTGTGTAGTAAAATGAATAAAGAATGAGTTTACTGTGAAGAAGCTGGAGGGAACAAGAGGTTGTCATGCTGATCAGTTATGAGTCACAAGATCTCTGGGGGAAATTTCTCTTAGAGATGCTGCATAGAGCTGATGCTGTCAGATACACCATTGGATAGAAAAGGGCTCCAACTTGGACATCTGCCCGAGAGGTTTTACCACTAAAGACAGCAAAAGAATTTAAGGCTGTGATGTTTGACATAAAGGGGGACTGCAAAGGTGGCTGTAAACTCAGTAGCTGAACAGGAGGCTGAAAATACAGTACAAATACCATATGCTGAATAAATGCTGAGATCTGACGTGGTTATAGGAGTTGGATGTGGATGGCCAGTTTTTTGGTTTGTGAGTGTGCCTGTGCTTTGTTACAGTATTAAATGGCTATTCCTTCTTGGATTACTTGTTGAAGTAATTTTAATTCCTAGGAGCTGTGAGTAGACATTGGATTTTCTTCTAAGTTTAAAGAAATGGAGGATACATTTCACTTGCATTCTTACTGGAGGCTTTAGGGTATTTTCTAAGGCTATTACCCTTTTTTTCAACGTTTCCCTTAGTATACATTGTAACTGTCTTTCTGAGTAGAACAGAATTTGGTGTCTGTCCAGACCAGACCTTAACTAAGGAGGGAAGCTGCTTCCTCCAAAAAGCGCTTCTTCCCTCTCTCCCTCCCTCTGGTTACAATCTGTGGCATTAGGTGGGAGAGAGGAGGACTGTCACACCTTCAGATACTATGTCATCAGATAGCACTAGTACCTTCCTTTAGACTTCTGTGGCTTAACCTACAATTTATCAATTGCAAAACACCTTCAGCTTTTAGTAATTAAGTCCTAGCAAAGTGGTTAATAATGTTCTTGCCTTCAGTTGCCCACTGCTAACATTTTCACCCTAGCTGCAGAAAACAGCTAAGCAATCTGTTTAGATTGCCTTAATACATTGTTACTATTTATTTTAAGCACCCATACCTTGGTACTGAACAAGTCATAAATTAAACCAAGAACCCTGCCCTGAGGAGATTGTCTCCTGCAAGATAGTCTTGCCTTTCATAGTTGGATCTTTTTTAAATGGAGCTCAGAATGAAATACAATGTGGGGTAGAAAAAGCCTTTCTTGCCTTTAAAACACTTACTCCTGAGTATTTACTCCTGGAAAATAGGCAGTGTCCTGAGCACTCTGTTCTCATTAAAATAATACAGATACTGAGTCAGCTTCAGTAGTGCTTCTTTTATCTAAGTTTTCCATCACCCTATCTTTTAGTAAAGTGATGTGCATTACATTAGTGCCTGGGTATCAGGAGAGGGCATGGGACTGCAACACAGGGAATCAGATACAGGGGGTTTTGGTTATTGCAGGTGATTTATATGTCTTGTACGCCATTCTCAGGTAGGGAGCCCTTCTACTGCACAGACCCAGGTTATAGATTGCTGAATAGTGGGGCTTATCTAACATTTTTAGTTAATGAATTTGATAGTGAGGGGAAGGAAAACCACTACCTAGGCTACTACAATGGAAAATGGCAAAATGATAGCACTAAAGGTTTGTAAAAGCTGTTCTCCCACCCAAAGGGAATAAGAACAAATGCATGAGACTATGGGAATTGCTGTGGGAACAAAATGAGAGCAGGAAAGAATGAAGAGCTGCTGCTGCACAACAGTGAAAGGATCCCATTTCTGAGCAGCTCTATGCAAGCTACACAAGGTTAAATTGCAGCTCTGTCATTGTCATTCGTGCAGGCTGCAGTCATTTTTTCCCGGTAGTAGTTACAGTAAAGTAATACTTTTTTTTTTTTTTTAACATTGGAAGCTGGCACAATTAGCGGCTGTGGGAAAGGAAGATCTCTGATTAACCACAATTAAAGTATGCTGTGATTTGGGTTATCTTGTAGGCCTTCCAAGTGACCTGGCCTTGAGCTGAAAGGCTGTATCAGTCAGCCTGACCAAAGCGTGACGGGAACAAAACACTGCTGGTAAATACTTTTTCTGTCTGCCAAGGAACACCGCAATACGCTGTTGTCAGTCTCAAATGAAAAATAAGGACACGCAGCATTTCAGATGGATCACTGGCATGTATGTGGCTCCATAATTTGCTTCCTATACATTACTGTGCTGATTTGGTTATTGCTTTAAGGAAAGGGAAAGATTAACACATCCGTCTACATAAATCCACAGGAACAAAGTAAAAGGTAGACAAATACATGTGCGCACATTTGCAGCTCACACTTAAGAAGGGGGATGAAGCAAAGGACAGATTCTCAGTTGTTTTGGGAACTTGGGCATACTACTGAGTTACTGTTCTGAAGCGTGCCTTGCAGTAACTAGCAAGTTCAAGGTAACAGCCATCCACTTAAACCTTAATGAAAAAGCAATAGTGTCTTTAAAAATTAAAACTTAATTATGAGTTAGGTGATGAGAACCATTTTATTGACCAGGGTCAAGCCACCTAGTCCCACTTCGTATCTGATGTTGCATTTAACCAGAGCTGAGAGAGAAGCTACGTGTTATTTTCACTGGTTCTGTGCTCATGTCATGTTTGTCTTTCTTTTGTTGCTCTAGTTCCCCAGTTTGAAACCAGGTGTAGTTATGTGAAGGCTACACTTGAAGAGTTTTTGGCTTGGAGCTGTGGGCAGCCGTCTTGTCTCTCTGGACCATTCCGTTGTTACGAGTACTCCAAATACTGGGCTTATGCTGACTACAAATACATTGCCCAGGTATTTGAAGACAACCCAGAAATTTTCCAGGTAAAACATTAAAATGATCTTGTCCTAGTTTAATCATTGCAAATTATCTAATGTAGCTTTTGAAACATCTATTGCTATCTACTCTTTGCATTTTTTGCCCTTTTGAAATAAAAGGTATTTACTCTCAGGCTAATGGAGAGCTAGTACTAAGTGGCAGCCATCTAATGTTCTGAGTCTCTTTATATGCTTAAAAACACCACTGCAAGCGACAGAAACAACTACCAGGTTGGCAACACTCCCCTTCCCATTTAGCCCAGCATCATTTTGTGACTGGGCAAGCTTGGGGAGCACCGAGGCATGTGTGTGACCTCTGCAGCTGAACACCTTCCCTGCATCTCTGCTGAAGGTACAGAAGTGAGGTGGGAGTGGGGTGTGGAGATGACAGGCAGCTGGCAGACCTGGCATGTTGCAAACTTGAGACCCTGCTGCTGCCCCAGATCTGCCTTGTACCTGAACAGTACCCGAATTAACAGCTCCACTCAGGAGAGAGGATTTGATTCCATGGGCTGGTTTGTAGCAACAAGGCTGTAACATGGTTTCGCTCCGTGTTTTACCTTGTGGCTCATTTTCTGGAGTAGCACAGTTCCTTCCCTTAATATCTTTAGATTAACTGTTTGCAAGGATGAGAGATTCTGAGTCTGCAGGATTATTATACCTCGGTTGTCTGTGGAGGCAGTAAAATACATGAAGTAATCTGTCCATGGAAGTACATAATCTAAGATAATTTCCAAATGCAGGTATTAGTGAAGACACCTCCCTAGAGTAATTTTTTTTTACTTTCTCCTTGTCTATCTGCTATTTCAGTGTATTGGTTCATCTACATTCCTGCTGCTTCTCCTTGCAAATTTTAAGAGGGCAAAATTAAGGATAGTTATACAGAAGGTGTATTTTTTCAAAGGATATAAAGAAAGAATAGTCAATGAAGCCTTATTCATTTCTATACTTTCAAATGTGAAGATGGAATCATAATTCCCTGCAAACATTGTATCACTGGAATGACAGTATGAACTGATAAGCTCCCTCAAATTAATTATTTTCTTCAGAAAGCACTTCCCATCATCCTTATATGTGTTTTATTCTTTTATATTGGTAAAATTAGTATTTTTTAGTGCTCAGTCTTTTTTCAGACTGTCTCCTTTCCTGTTGTTCTGTGGGTCAGAAGGTAGGGTTTGGGTACAGAGACTGTCTGACCTTTCTCCCTCCCCTCCCCTCCTAAGTGTACTGAAACACAAGGATCGCAAACTTGGGCTGCACGATTCTGATACTAGGGCAGGTCGTTTGAACTAAGTTGAGAGCTCCAGGAATGTTTCAGGTTTCCCCAGATCTTTGAGTGACTTCCCGTGTCTGTCCTGCCTTGGTCTTCTCTCTTTCTGCCTCAACAGACATCATTTTCCTGTGTTGTATGGCACAAGATAATAGCAGCTCACAAGAACTGAGTACCCCGGTGCTTTGTTCAGTCAATAAAAACACACTTGAAGGAAACAACCATTCCCCTACCTCCTTCTTCACCCCCATTCAAGAACAAAATTGAAGCTCCAGGAATTGCATTTCTGTGCAGGTGTCACGCCAGAACCTCATCACCTGACCTATAACAAGCAACAGATTGTACTGCAATTTTAGAATAGACACACGTAATGGTTATGCCGTGGGTTTTTTTTTTAAAGCAGAATCTGGGAAGGAAAAAAATCAATGGTGTTATGCAAGTAAATATGGTGTATGTCATCTGCCAGTTTCGCAGGCATTGGAGTGAAGTGCATCCGTCAGTTCCAGACTCATAGAGCTTTTGAAACACTGCTACACAATTTATACCAGCCAAAAGAGTTTTTTGTAGAAATTCTCTTCCATTCTTGTGTGAATTTGATGATAACCCCTTTTTTCTTTTTAGATTTTATTTAGATTTATGTAAGGTGATTTGAAGGGGAAAAGAAGGCCAACTGCACTGTTATTTATAGTGATTAATAGGGCCATTTAGAAGTTGTTTGAAATTTAGATTGCACTGTTTATCATTTACAGTTGTGTGGGCTAAGGTAATGATTCCATTATTCTAATCTATGTGCAGTATCTAGCATCTTACATTTTTTGTTCAGTTGATATTTCATTACAGAATTTGAGATATATATCAGAAGCAAGATATATGCATGAAGTTTAAATAGAAATGAGACCTTTTAAAGTGACATACGGGTACAGATTAACTTCATTATAAGCAGCAAATGAAATAAATATAATTCATAAGTAATGTGCCATCTGTTATGGCTGGAACACCTTTTAGTGCATTTCTCCTTACTGTGGCTTTTTATTGCAGAAAAGGAACCCACTGTGACAAGATTTCAGCAATCCTACCAGTTCCTTCTCAGTTCATTGCTTAAAAACTATTTTACCCATAATCACTGCAACTATTTACTACAGCTGCAGCATTTTCAAAAAGTTCTTTTAAATCTAATATTGATTATGTGTGCTTTCTTTCCACTTAAATTGTAACAAAATACAAAAACTATTTAGGTGTGAGATTAAAGTATAGAGATGGAGTTATGCTTAACTTTATCACTGAAATAGTTATATTGGATTTTAAATTTTATGGCCGCTGAAATCTATAGGAGCAACTTTTTCTTTTTCATATTTTGCTGCCTTTGACAAATGTTTATATTACACTTCTGCATTTTTTTTTCAAATGATATCTTTAAAATCAATAACTCTGAAATTCAAAATCTTTAGCAATACCTAATTTTTGGGAAGGCTATTGCTCATTTTAAGGCTTTCCTGATAGAGAGTCATAGTGAAGTCATCCTTATAATAATGTCGAGCTGTAGTTTTCCTCATCCATAGATCTTAAAAAAGGATAGTCACCCACCCATCTGCAAGCAGCTAGCTTACATACTTAAATTAGGAGGCTAGACTCCTATTTTCTCTTTATAGACAGCAGAAAGAGAGAGGCTTTTCCAAGGTGTGATTGAGAGTGCTTTGACAAGAGCAGGATCCAAGCTTAAATTAGGTTCTTAAAGTTAGGTGATGTGAATGACCCCAAAGTGCTTGACTGAAACGGAACAAATGCCGTTATCTTCCTTTTCAAGATGGGAAAAATAAAGCTCAGAGATGAAGTGATTTGCCCGAGACCATCAGGAAGCCAGGAACTGAATCTCTTTTTCCTAAAGCTTAGTCTGGGGCTCTGGCCAAAAGGCACCAGTATCTGGCCAGTATGCTTCAAGTGCTTTCCAATAACAAATGGTCAGGCCCTGCAGGTGGCTGGGTGAGCTACAGAAACGTGGGAAGGCATTATCTGAGCTATACGGAGCCATCCTGCAAAACCCTTCAACTATCTGACAAACACTTCACTGTCCCTTCTTCCAGCTACCATCCCCAAGGAATGCTTGTGGGAGAACCGATGGTCTGGGAAGCGCCAGGATCACGTTCATAACACATACATACCTGTTCTGCCCTCTCTCACCATGTAATCAAGTTGGTTTTAAGTTCACTGTCTCTGCAGTTGCAAAGGCAGTAGGATAATTTGTCCATTAAATAATAAAGAACTGTAAAAAACCAGCATACCACTGGGTCAGAGATGGGGAGTCCCTGTTTCCAGAATAGAGGGAGAAAGCTGAGACAGGAGCAAACAGCGCAAATGTGCCACACGGATTATCAAATTGGTTCAAAAAGGGAATAGAGATTTTTTTCTTCCTTTCATTCATTTTTTTAAAATTGCATATATTAGAATTTTTCTAAAAGGAATCCTGAGCTTGGGTGGATGGTTAAGTGTGGAAAAAGAGTGCTGGAAAAGAAGGAAAAACCACATGTGGCCACAAGCAGTTGGGCAGTCCTTCTGTAGAGCAAACAGGTAACTGGGGTGAAATGAAAGACTGGGATGAGACCTGGAGGCTGAGATCTGGAAGGCTGTGAGGTCAGAGAGAAAAAAAATAAGTAACATAAACATAAATAACCTTTTCATTGCTGTAGGATATAAGGTGGTCTGACTTTGGTTTTCCTGGAAGAAATGGAAAAGAAAGCACGCTGTGGATTGGTTCTGAAGGAGCAAACACACCCTGTCATTTGGACTCCTATGGCTGCAACTTGGTGTTTCAAGTACAAGGAAGGTAACAAGTGCATATACATACAGCAAATGCAGTAGACAGTTCTACTGTGCTATAAAGTTAGTTTTAGACTCCCGAGTATTAATTCTAGGTCCTGATTAGTTTAGTCTTCTGAGGCCTTGATGACTGAAGAGTATGAGAACTGTTCTATAGGAAATGGCAGAAGGTCAGGGGGTTGGAGTTTGTCTGGGCATGGAGGTAACACAGTTTTATTTTGTTCTGTTTAAGAAAGGTCTTCCTGATCCATGTGCTGTGTGGTTCAGTAATAAACTACTGCTTCCTAGCAGTTATGAATTCAGGAATTTGGAATTAGGACATAAAGAGTTAAAAACAAAAAGGCCAGAAACAAAATAGAAATAAACTACTTTAGACATCTACGATATTCTCTGTGCAAGAGCCTCTAATAGCCTGCTAGAATTAATTTAAAAGAGGAAGATCAGGATGGGAGCAGCCAGCTGTGAGCAAAGTTGAAAGGGACACTTTAGGCTCCAAACTGTTTTTTTGGGTTTGTTGCTGTATGTTCCTGCCTGTTTGCATGCTGTCTTCTATTTGTTTCCCATTTCTTTTTTTTTTTCTCCTGTCCTTGCATATTGGCCTCAGGGTTTTTTGTTATCTAGTATTTCTAGAGTAATGCTAGAGTAACAAAACCAGTTGCATGGATTTTTTTAGGCTTGATAGTACATAGTGAAAGCAATATTTTGCCTGTGGGATTTTAATATGATTAATTACTCTTGGCATTTCATTGAACAGTAAAATCATGGTGGTCTTGTGATTAAGGTGCAGGCATGCTGGTTTCTATACTGAGCAGTGCCACAGGTTGACTGGCTGTAAGGCCTGAGGCACATGAATTTGTCACCATCTTACCTATAAGAAGGGTAACTCTGTTTAACTCTCAGGCAGGTTTTCATTCACGTTTATAAACAGCCTTGAGATCCTTAGGTGAACGTGCAGCAGAGACACTCTGGAAGCCCCCCTCAGTGTTGCACTTTGCTGCAACCAGTCCTGTAGACTTCATATCACATCAGAAAGCATTGTATGTCGAAGTCCAGACGCTTAGGTGTATTTAGGAGCCAGAAATCTCATTTACAACCATGAGATTTACATGCCTAAGTATCGTCTAAGGGTCCACCTAAATACTGTGTATACTAAATAAGTGCAGTAATCTAGCAGACCTGACATGTGCCCTGCCTCTCTGATCTCTATCTTCAAGTGTTGAACTTGAGCCAGAGTTCCAGCATCATGTAGCAATTTTGCCTGCTGTCCCAAGACACTTCCTCCCCCTCTGGTAGAAGAAAATCCTTGTTCCTCTCGGGGAAAGAAGAAGCCTAAAGCCTTTGCATGGTCTGAAAAGACAAAGTTGTTTTCCACTTCAGAGAAAAGCCTATAAATAGATTGCAAACTTCCACAAGCTTGAGAATCCTGTGCTTCTTCAGAGGAGAAAGATTCCCTTTTGAGACTCACAAACAAGACAGTCTTTTTTAACAGAATATAATCTTACGTTAAACTTAAATAGATTTGCCTTTTCAGGAAAGCCAGGGATGACTCCTCAGCCCTTTGTTGCTATCTTGAATTTCCTCCTTGCATCCCTCGGGCCTCTTAATGTTTTGCTTCATGATATTGCTTTGTCATAAGCCTGCAGGATTAATCCGTGAGCCTCCTAACCTAGTTATTCTCTACCCCTTCAAGTTTGGAGGGCAAAATAAAGTTGCAGTAGTGCTCGAGTTTCAGGAACAACAAACTATTTTTTGTGCTTGAACCCAGCAGTAGCTTTGATAATTACCAAGAAATGTCAGTGGCCGATGGCACTTCCATCTGTGCCCATCTCTGCAGTTCTGGCTACCCTGCTATTCTTGTTTCTTCTGTTCTTCTGCCATTTGGCTGCTTATCTCCCATTTTCAGATCTGTGACTTAGAACTGACAACCAGGAGCAGCAGGCATAAAGAAAGAAGTAAGTACCAAGAAAAGGGACAAAAAGAAAAGATCTCCCTAAAGTCTGAAACAAAGAGGAGAGCTGCTCAAATTGTCCAGCTGTGCTGCAAAGTACTGCCTTTACTTTTCTATTGCTCAGCGCATGGGCCACTGTTGTACTGATTGTCTGGTACCTCTTAAATGTAATAAATTCTCCCTTTGTGTATTCCTTTCTGGTTATTTCCATCACTTAAAGTACTGCCATATAAAACTCCTACTTCTAAATAACATATGTACCTACTAAGATATTACATTTATAGTACCCATAAAACTGGCACCACTGTTTCTGGCAGGTTCCTTTTTCTGTCTTTGATCTGATCTACGTAAGTGAAATAGAAACATTAGCTCCTGAGGACAGGGGCCGTGTCTCAGCTCTGCTTGGCCACGCACTGCCCACGTGTCTTAACCCACTCCTTTGGGTGCATAGAGAGCAACCTGGAACACAAGTGCCCTGATGAGCAGAGCAACCCTGTCCTGCTCCATCTGGGCATTTAGTCACATCAGTGGCCCACACAAGCCACATTTTCATCGGGTGGTGCTGATGACACAAAGAAATACAGGTGTTTCAGGATGCTTTTGTCTATGAATGTCTCTGGTTTTTATTTATGCTATCTGTGGCATCAAGGTGAGTTTTACTAAGAGTGAGGGGGTTGCAACTAACAGCCAAGTAAGTGCAGTAGGTGAAGACAAGAGACAGAAGCCCATGTCCATACCCCTTTACTGTTACCATGGTAAACACACGGTGCCCTCATTTTAAAATAAACATAGAATCATAGAACAGTTTGGCTTGGAAGGGACCTTTAAGGGTTATCTAGTCCAACCCCTCTGCAGTGAGCAGGGACATCTTCAACTAGATCAAGTTGCTCAGAGCCCCATCCAACCTGACCTTGAATGTTTCCAGAGATGGGGCATCTGCCACCTTTCTGGTCAACCTGTGCCAGTGTCTCACGACCCTCATTATAAAAAATGTCTTCCTTATCTCTAGTCTAAATCTACCCTCTTTTCGTTTAAAACCATTACTCTTTGTCCTCTAGCTGCAGGCCCTGTTAAAAAGGTCATCCCCATCTTTCTTATAGTCCCCCTTTAAGTACTGAAAGTCTTCCTGGAACCTTCTCTTCTCCAGGCTGAACAACCCCAACTCTCTCAGCCTGTCTTCACAGCAGAGGTGCTCCAGCCCTCTGGTCATTTTTGTGGCCCTCTAGACCCACTCCAACAGGTCCATGCCTCTCTTGTGCTGAGGACTCCAGAGCAGGACACGGTACTACAGGTGGGGTCTCACCAGAGGGGCAAAATGTGGGTACAGCAGCTGTTCATTCAGTGAATGAAATTATGTTGTCTCTAACAAAACTATATCTCCCCTGTTTTATAGAGCAATTTGTAATGCTCCGAGCATCTGTACGTGCTGCATGTTGCTCTATAAAAGGGAGGAAGGAGGAACCAGATGGAAGAGCTTTTTTTAAAAATTGTATTTTATCTGCCTTTTAAAAATAATTTTTGAGAGGCTGTAAATCTTTTCAGTTAAAAAATTAAAAAGTAGAATATTTTAAAAACACTTTTAGGAGACAGCCTGTAAGCACTGCCTGTGTTCTCACTGCGTAGGAGATTCACACAGCAAGGCAGATTTATGTTTTATTGAAAACCTTGCTACTGCCTTTAGTTCTTTGCTGTAACTTTCATGCACTGAATATATTTTTATCTTCTCTCTACTTTCAGGAAGAGATGGCACCTCTTCCCACCTGGTGACACCGGTTTCCTTTATCCCACCAGGATCCCTTATGAGGAATCCAGCGTATTCAGCAAAGTCAACGTTGCCAATCCTGATCTGAAACGCTTTCCAGAGTTTAGGAACACAACACCTCATGTTGTTACACTCAGTCCAGGACAGGTACCGTTCACAGACAAGCTTTACATTACTTTAAAGATTCTAGTAAATTATTTAACTGGCTAATTAAGGGCTAGAAAATCTTAACATATTAACTGTGGAACTTCCCTCTCCCTATACTCTGCCCTCAGGCTTCATACATTTCTCTCAGCACGGGAACTTCCTTTGCTCACAGTTATTTTACTAGCCTTTTTTGTACAAACACTGCAAACATTTGGAGAGTTAGTTCAATCGGCTGCCCAATTCTATCACAGTTCTTGCAATCACTTCCAATTTGTCTGCTTTAAAACTTTCTTGAACAGTACTCCAACCTGACTACTCTGAAGCCCGTATGTTCCATAAAACGTGTTTGATTAATGAGTGTGTAAAGCCAGCAAAGGAGCTCATATTTTGATAGTGAATAACCTTCACCAGGGAACATTGGCCCAACTTGTTGCTTTAATAGCAGAGTATTGTAATGATGATCCTTGCATTTAGAGCGCACACCATCCAGAGGTTTCATGGTGCTTTACAAAGATGTGAGGATATTATTAACCCTGTTCTACTGAGAAAGTTCAGTGGCAAGTGCCTGGCTTATAGTCACACAGGCAGTCAGCAGCGGTATGAGAGTAGAGCTCAGGACTCTTAATTCCTAGTCTCCTGCCGTGAATAGCATCCTTCTTTATTTAATCAACGTGGTCTGTATTTGGACTCTGAATTACCCTTTTTCATTTGTTCAGCAGCGCATGTCCTTGTAACACTCTCCTACACATCACAAACTGTCAGGCCTTTCAAAGGAACTTTGCAACGTTCATTGCTCCGACCACTTAAGACAGTGGAGTTGCCGCTTGTAGTTGCCTTTTCCATCCTCCTAGCAGATTTTGTCCCCGCTTTTGACCTGCCAGCTCAGCAACTTGTACAAGTGTTCCCTTGCCCCCAGCTGGCAAGCCCCGCTGCCTTCAACAATTTAAACAACAGGTTTTTGCTAATCCAGCTAATTTTGGGGAGGCAAAATGAGGAGTGCTCCTCTGAACCGGTGAGGTGGCAAACTGGAACAAGATAGTTTCCAACAAGATGATGATGTCTATCAAACGGGAAGAGTGTGCTTTTCTGCTGGTACAGTTGCAGATGGGGAATCTGTGATCAACCTTCACTATTTGGACTGCATTAGCTCCTAATCGTACTTCTAAAGCAAATGATTAGTTTCGCATTCTGCACTTTGTAAGGTTGCAGTGTTCAATAATTTAAAGAACAAAGAACAAATTTCTACTGTTGATAAAAATGCCACATCCATTCAGCGCTGCATTATCTGTGATCCCCAACACTATTTCAATTTATAATCTCCTTTGGAATGATCAAGTGTGGCAGTGAACCTTTAATATGGCCTTAATTTTAATTAGACTTAAAGCAATTACAAATTAATCTTGGTAGGAATAAAGATCTTGAGCAAGCTCAGTAAGACAAGTTGTCTGCATTGCCATGAAGGAGATACTGTTTGAATTTCTGAGGAGAAGGTAACATAGAGGCAACGATGGAGCAGTGAGGTATTGCCTTTATCCATTTTAGCAGCACCTTTTGGGTGGTGCTTTCCAGCATCTCATCCAGAAGCTGATGGGGCTGGTGGCTGGGAACTGCTGCTGTTTGATGGAGAGGAAAGGAATGACCTAGAAGAACATAAACAGCCCTAACTCCTTTCTTAACAAGGGACAGGATCCCTAAATAATAACAATCTTGATACGTGCTTAGCAGTGGTTTTCATGTAGAATTACTACAATTATTGCAGAATTTGTAGCCAGCTTTATTTTGTGGTAATACATAGCACCACCTTCCCAGAGGGTACGCAGAACATTTTGGATTATATACGCTAGCAATAAAGGGTTGAAAAATAAAGACAAAGGTGTTCTTAGGTATTCAGGAGAGCAACTGCATATAGGGTGAGTGCAGCTTTGAATATCAAAAACTTCATGTGTCTAATGCCACCTTCTGGTCGTTGTTTGCTACAAGCCATTTTTCTACACCCATTTAAGGCTTTGAAGCAGAATTCTTTCCTGTGACATTGTAGCAATGCACAACACCTACTTTGATTGCATCCTTTGTGTCCTTTCACTGTGTTGTTCAGAGGTTAATTTATCTTATGAATTTAAGTAGTTGGCTGAGACTTCAGGTTTTAGAAGGGTTCATCCTTTACTTGACCAGTGGCTGTGGGCTGAATTTCCACAGAGGTCTTAATACAACTTCTGGTTATACATTAGTGATCTGTTCTCGATGTAAATTATGATAACATTTAGATATCTAACTTATTAAAATAGGCAGCTGAGTAGTGTTAGAGTTTACAGCTGCGTACGACTATATCCATAAAGTACAAGCTCCAGTTGTATCACATGAATGTAGGGCCTCCTTATAAATATTTGGATCTGGTCACCTATGTGGTGGTTGCAAGGCTGAGTAGTAAGCGTGGAGCAGGAGGTTGACTGCTGGTGGATTTGCACTTACTGAACTAGTGAGTTTTCACCCGAAGCGTTAGTATTTTGTTTTATTTGTTCATAAATTCTGCAGTATTTCTAGTAACACCTTGTTTGTTTTCACAAATACACAAATACTGCTTAAAAGATCGCAAATGAGGCAAAACATGTCTGTTCCAGTATATTCCACCCCCCACTCCGGGAAAAGTGTTAAGAGGGTTGGGGTAAGATCTGCTGCCTGCAACTTAAACCCTGCCCAGGGCAGATGTCCTGTCAGCCATCAGTGGGAAGAACCTGGCACCCCTACAAGGCAGTTCATCCTCCCCGTCTTACGCAATTACAGTCCCACAGGAGCATTCATCCCATCTTGTCCTTCAGCACAGGCTGTAAAAGAAGCCTACGCACATAGATGCTTAACTTTATTCATGATTAAAAATAGGGAGAGGTGAATCCCACCTGAAAGGGCTACAGAAACACTGAGATGTTATACAAATATAAAATCATTGATCAGTCTTTCCTCTGCCCCAGTTTCTCACCAGCTTCTTGCTTCCTTACTGCTCATTAATGGAGTTGTTCTTAATCCATATCCCTACAACTAGACAACGGTAAAAAGACAGGAAAGAGCATCTCAGCTTGTCTGAGGGTAGGCACGTGAGGCTCCACACATCTGACCTTCTAATGGAGAGCAAGCATTGGGCTCCTCTGAGCAATGCCATTCCTCCGCATGATACCCCAGACAGGAGGGGTGGTGGTGAGCAGGACCCATGCTGTTACAGGCAGCACTCGGCTGTCCTGCTGCCTGCTCTCCTGCTCCCTGGCCTTATGTCTCAGGTGCAGCCTGGAGCCAGAGGAGTTGCAGTGCAGCTCTAGGCACCAGAGGTGCAAGGAAACGCCTAACTGAGCTGGCCTTAGAGGCGTGTTGGGTCCGAGAAGGATGTTCCCTTCCAGCCTTGAAAAACATTGTCACAGCATGGGCAAAAATATTTTAGAAAAGAGATCAACATTACTGGTTTTTGTCTCTCACCGTGGGCTGCTGCTCAGCAGCTCTCCTCGCCTGCTTTTGCTTGCCTGCTTTCTAAAAGTCTCAAGAAACACATCACAAACTCGGTCTGTGTCCACAATTAAGTTCCTGCATATAGCTGCAAGGTTTTCTCTTCCTGTGCTTCTGCTGCCGTATCTAACAGACCATAGGAACCTGCTCAGCAGCCAGAGCTCTCAACAGCACAGACAAACCTCTGACTTCTAACCCAGCCCTGAGGAAGCAAAAATCTTCATGAAGCCAGGGAGGGATTTCCCAGTATGCCACTTTTAAAGAAAAGGGTGAAAACTTCAGATTGGGCTTAAAGTGAGTAAGAGCAGAACAGTCTGAATAACCAAAAAAAATATAATTGATACCAAAAAAAAGTGTTGCAGTAAGTCAGGAAATGCAGTAATTGAAACTTTTTAAAAGGCAGTTAAATGTTCCAGCTCAAAGTGTACAAAATACTTTTTAAAGGAATTGCAGTGAAGAGCTACTGTTGTTGGAGAAGAGTTTAAGTGATTTTAGTAAAGGAGAATTCAGAGTTGTCTGTAGCATCATGCATAGTAGATGGCTGATAATTGTTTTGGGGAAGGAAGAAAGGATTTTCCTGTGGGAGACTACAGAGCTGGCCCCATGTCACCCCACGGAGAAGGCAAACAGCCCAGCTCAGCTTCCAGACACCAGAACTATCATCTCCACCACGGAAGAGGCAGAAAAGTCCAGGAGCTGAACTTACACTAGAATTTGTGATGAAAACGCCACTTAGCCTGTCATGCACATGGAAGACTCCGTAAGTTCTCCGAAAGTCAAGCAAACCAAAGGTGAAAGCTGCCAGTTCCTGACTCTACTTTTCCACCTCATCTTTGAGTTTCCCTCAGGCCCTGGCCTGGGTCCCTGTGGACACAACATGGTAACAGCCCCGTTCCCCTCCTGTGCACGGTGCTTTTCCCCAGGCTCTGCCTGTGTTTCTGACATTGCTGGCCCTCAGCACTGTTTCAGCAGGTTAGAAGACACCAGCTTGGGAGGGAGGAGGGAGGCAGAGTAAGAAGCATCTTCCTAGCACTGTGGCAGCCAGGCAGCTGGGATGAGGCGTAGGCTGTGGTGGCAGCACTCTCACAGAGTCCTCATGTGGTGCTCCCATAGAGTTTATTATGCATTTATTTATTTTGTTTTTCATTGCCAGAGTTGCTGGCCGCTCTGGCATTTGTTTGGGTCCCCCCCCCGTGACCCCTACCTTTTCATTCCGTCACGCTGGCATGCTTTGGTGCTTCCTTTTCTTGCACATTTACCCAAATATCTTTTTCTAATGAGCAGGAATTCCTTGGTATAATATTTCACTTCAGGGTACGCTCTCTTTTTGAAGCAATTCCACCTTTGCCCTACCTTTGCACTGTATTGAGTTAATCATGTCCATTGAGAATTTAAACCTGTTCTGTTCTCTGTACTGTACAAGCCTTCAGCATTGCTCCACTTGCTCTCCCAGCTGTTCTCTTTCTTTCCTCCCATTACAGACCAGAATTCTGGGATTTCTGTCCTACTTTGACTTCATCTGCTATATTTGCCTATCACTAGCCTAAATATTAAAATTATCTTTTTAGATCAGTATCTCCCCAGCCCGCAAAGCTAGACATATTCTGTAGAAAGCAGGCTAACAGAATGATATCTCTTAGCTTGAAATAGTTCTGTCTTCCTTTTGCATTTCACGTTTTCCCTGTAAAATGTTTGTTGCATTTCTCTGTGTGTTATTTTACTGCGGTTTACTTTCACATTTCCTACGGAAATGTCATTTCAATGTGGTTAAATCTGTGTCCCATATTCATAAACATATGGAAGCCTGCTTTATCTTATTGTGGAACTGGTAGTTGGGGGTGGTGGTGTGGGGGGTTTGTTTGGGTTGCCTTTGTTGTGGTGTTTTTGCTTTTAGTTTGCAAACCTAGAATACTACTTTGTAAAGGTAGAAGAATCCTGCTCTACTCATCGCTGCTGGATTTTTTTTTTGTCTTTCATTTGTTCTGCTGCTCCCTTGCCCGCTGTATCTTTTTTTCATTACTTTTTGCATTTCTTCATCTTCCTTAAAGTTTCTGCTTTTTGATAATTTCAATTTTCTCTTTCAATAAACCCTTATTTTAAAAGCATAAGCATGCCCAAAAGTAAGAGGGAGAGGAAATGTCTTTATGGCACCCATTTTGCTTCTGAGTCACAGCTCTGTAGCTCCTCTATAAACGGCAGCAGCAAACAGTGCCAGTTGCAGAAATACCCAACTTTGCAGTTATTACCCTTAACCTGCTAGCAAGTAAAATCTGGGTAATCTCTCTAAAGACCAGGTTCCTCCTCTTTGGTCTTAGAAAGCTGGACATAGTATTTTCATCCTAGTTATACCTCTTCTTTCCAAAGCAGTCCTGTCTCTGCTGTGCATGTGATTCTGTTGGGCCAGCACGTTCCATTCCTAATCTCCATCTTGTTTTTCCAGGCAGTCCCTCTTACTGATACATTTATACACTTCCCTTAATTTCCTTCTTCCTTTTGTTCCTTTCCTACACAGTCCCTCTGCACCATACCCCAACTCCCTACTGTCTTCACCCACTTTGTGATGAAGATCCACATCCATGTTGAAAGGTCACTCCTCGTACACAAGCCTCACAGTAAGGACCCCACTGTTGGAACCAGCTACTTACTCCAGAAGCTATGCAGCCTTCTGCTGCACAACAACGTTTGGCTGGCTTCATCGTTATACCCTGTCATTTGGAGGGCACCCAGACTCCTTAACGTGGGCAAACACTTGCTAGCAGATAAACCCATTGCAGCTGATGCAACTGCATTTGTCATTTAAAGTGTAGGTTTCTGTGATAAAAGCTCCATTCTGAGACTTGTTCAGTGTAGGAAATGTGTTTTGGCTTCAGTCTGTGTAGCGTTTTGTACACTTTTAGATGTCAGGAATAACTAATTGCTGATATTTTAAAAATAATGGCCCTCTACAGACTGATTTCCTTCTCTGTTTTGTATGCTGTACTAGATTAAAGTACAATTTCCGAATGGTTTTGACCTTTAGAGAGCCAATGCTTGTTTTGTTTGACTTAAATTGAAACCTGTGGAGAACATTTTGTCCTCTGGCCCAAAAATGACTCTGCTCTGACCGTCCTCTAAGTGCTTGCAGGAGTAGGGCCACAGCCATTGTTTCCTGCAGACATTTTCTCATTAGCTGAGTTTTGATATAACAAAGCTCAGGACTGTTGAGGTAGCAGAACATTCTTTTGAGCAATTTGTGTCTACCAAGAAAGAGACTTGTCTGCAGTTCAGATACAGATCATTGCTTCACTTCCCCATTCTAAAGTGGGTGTTTTTATGCCTCTGACCATTTTTATTCCTTGTCAAAAACCATCTTTTATGCTTTTCTTGATAGCTCTATGTTAATCTAACGTTCAGCTCATCTGTAAAGCTTGTCCTATATCATCAAAACAACATTAATAGCTTTGTACCATAAAAGCCATGGGTTAGAATCAATTTTATGTCACAGCCATCATCCTGATACAGTTGTAAAGCTCTGATCTAAACTACATTGTCATGATTTCTGGGACATCTTCTTTTAAAAGCCTGTCTACTAAAAGTGACAAATTTAATACTGGTGATTATTTACCAGAATTAAAGCTACACATTGTTAATCACCGAGATGAGCATTAGGATACCTGCTTTTTGGGGAAGCCAGCTGGCAGTACTTCTAAAGGAACTGAGAAATCTGCACAGTTGGAGAGTCTACCAAAGGATTTTTGCTTGGCTGAGACTTTCTTTAACGCCCTGCTCTACCGCTGCACCAGCTGCACTCCCTTTCTACAGCCAGACCTTGCTTACCTAGAGCAGTTGTAAGGTTACAATCCTACTTCACACGAGAAGGAGTTGGGATGAGAGGTAGTTCTGGATCATATCTACTTGTTACATGATAGCATGGATACCAAGGGAGGAGAGAGTGGGCATTTCAGTCTTGAGGAAAGGCTCTTTAGAAGAAAGCAATAACAATCACCTCCCGCTCCCACCCCTGTTCCTGCCTCTGTGTCACACACCACCTTTACTGAAAAACCTTATCTTTCTTCAGGCTTCTGCTAGTACCCTAATGTGATGTCTCCAATTCCAGGTCCTGCTCGTTCCGAGGCACTGGTGGCACTATGTGGAATCTGTTGATCCCATCACTGTCAGCATAAACTCTTGGATTGAACTGGTATTTTCCTTTTTCTGTTATGGTGATGCAGCACTTTCATGTCTGCATGGCCTTTTGTCCCTTGCCTGCCAGGTTCAGCCCTATTGGGTGTGCTTTATTCAGAGACTGGGGGGGGAATAGCCCTTTTGGATAGATATTTTCCTGAAGAATCTTCCAAGGTTCCAGATGCAAAGCCCTAGTTCAGCAGAAGTCACATTCGAGCTTCCCCTCAATCAGGCAAACAAACACAAGCTAAACTTCTCCTGTCCAGTTTATGGGCTAACTAGATTTGTGCTGAATAGGGGATAACAGAACAGCAACTTCAGCTCAAGCACATGCTTACGTGCAAAGCTAAATTAGAATTTAAATCAGATTAGTGTGATAGGAAGGGGGTGCAGAGGCCTTTTGAATTTTCATTTCTCTGTGGTAGTTTTGATTTGCCAAGAGTTGGATTTTTCTCGAGTATTTAATTAATTTTCTTTTCCCCAGGCTTTGATTTTTCTTGCTCATGTTAAACAGTATGTGTGGGATGGTTCCAGGGATATCATAGAATAGTTTGGGTTAGAAGGGACCTATGAAAGCCTAACATCAGACCCAGCATTTGCAGAGCAGAACTCCTCACTTAAATGTTTCCGTTGTGGAGAAGTTTTCCAGATGAGACTATTTAGAAAGGACAGCAGACCCACAGCCCATCCCAAGCTCTTACATACCCCTAAGCGCAGTCAGGCTGTGTCCAGTGCCAGAGGAAGCACCAACAACATTGCAGAGCAATGACTTAACCCTGCCCTAAATTTGAGCAGCCTTTGAGGTAATTCATACAAACTGGCTGCGTGCCCCGTGCTTGGAAAGACCGTGATGTCAGCACACACACTTACGGCCTAAGCTGTGCCTCACAGATTGTCCCCGCTGGAGGAGTGGATCAGGACTGGATCTGTTGTGCTAGGCTGGTAGCTCCCAGGTGGCTGGGTGGTCTGTGAGCTAGCACATTTCTAGCTGTTCTTATGTGCTGCGGGAAAAACACACAGTGGAGCTAAACTCCATGGCTTTTCCGGTCATGAAGGTCTTGCAGGAGTCACTGAGATCCTGTTTGGTGACAGCAAGAGGAGGCAGTTGTGTGGCATCACGACCAGAGGGGTGTTTGCTGGATGTTTCTAATGAATGGCACACGCACTCCCCCTCCCCAGATCAACAGTTGCCATAAACGAGTGTAGCTATTGCAACCCAGGTGAGAGTTCCTCACAAAAGTTAACCCTGATGTTGGGTAATTACAGCTGATGTTGGCAGCACTGCCAGGTGTTGGACAATCATCTATAAAAATAAATTCTGATATGGATGCTAAAAGAGTATACTAAGAACATTTCTGTTAATAAATCAAGCAGTTCTTGCTTGCAGCTGTCACCAGCTGCTTTCGTATGGACAGATGTGAATCATGCCAACACTTATAGTCCTAGTGAAACTATTCATTATATTTGCAAGACTTTAGAGTAGAAGTTTAATTTGTTTTTAGCTGGATGTGAGCTACTCAAAGCATTCCTTGCTTCCTAACATACTCTCATGCAATCAGTACAACCCTGTTACTCAGCAGGCCAGGATGACTACAATTTCCACATGTAGATATGAGACTGAGTGTTTTGGGGGCTTCTTGTACAAGGCCATTAATAAGCCAAGCATCCAAAGTCACAAAATGCTAAGAGCACTTCCCCCAGCTTCTATCCCGAATTCTGCTCGGGGTTCCAGGATGAATTACTGCCTTCCACACTCATACTAGCAGGATGCATGGTTTGCTTGAGATGTTCCCTGAAGCCACAATTAGGTGGTTCAGGGCTGTGAGTCAACAAGGTTACAGCTTTCCTCCAAAACTTGTGTGTCTGAGCATCTCAATAAAAGCAAATTTATGCATCCACTCCTGGGCACTTGTCATTGAAGTAACTAAACCACCTCTCTTGTTTGGAGAGTCTTATTGTCTCCTTCCACATACCCTTCCCTTCCATATACAAGAAACTCAGTTAAGTGGGGAAAAAAAGCTGAAAAAGATCCTGTAAAGTTTTGTTCTGCTGTCCTAAGCTAGCTGCCTGAGAGGATGATGCAGGAAGTTAAGGTCTGAAACAAAGAGCCAGTTACTAACTTGGTTTTCAGTTTTGCCGGAGGACTTTCAGAGGAAATGTTTTTCCTTCTGCTGATGTTTAAAACCGCAGCAGTATGTCAGCTGCTCTTACATGATAAAAATATTTCCTTAAAACTCACTTTTGTGCCTCTGTAGCCCCCAGATAGTTGCTGCCTTGCTGCAACATCCTGTGTGCTTTAAGTACTTTAATTAGACATAATATGTAGATATATAAAGTTTACTATGTACTTCCGCGGTCTTTCTAGTCCTAGAGAGCTGTGTAGATGCATATATTAATTAAAAGTTAACATTGCATTGGGATTTCAGGCACTAGATTCAATTAACAGAGCACTAATAAGGGAAAAGATTATACACACACACAGAAATCTCTTTTTTACAAATCCTCATTCAGACGAGTAGTCACACCAGCGCCTCTGCTGTCACCCATATGGGGGCTGTACGCCTGAGTAGGAGCAGCAAAAGTCTGGAGCTTCTCACTCACTTCATATACTAGAGTGTGGCTTCCAAAAAAAGGCCATCCAGTTAGTTCTTCCCAGGAACTTCCAGCATTCTGCAGAGACCCAAGCACTGACCTGTCTCCAAACACTCTCTGTTCCCTTGAGGCAGGAAGCAGATCATGAAGCCCGTGTAGAAGAAGCAATAACTCGGATGCTGGTATGTGCCATAAAGGCAGCAGAAAAGCCTGGTGATGGAGATCTCTGGCTAAATCCCACAGAGGTAAGCCCTGTTTTGCTCCCATTGTAGCAGTAATAACACAGAATTACTGACATTTTGCTTAGCTCTCCTTGAGTCTTTCTGCTGCCAGAGAAAAAGAATTTTAAATTCCTTCCCTTGATGTAGCAAAAGCAATTCATGGAAGATAGTCATGCAATGCTGAATTGAAACAGATCTCCTTTTAACTGACCGTACCCTGGGTATTTTCTTAGGTTGAGGCAACATCCCATGAAATCAATCTTCAGTACCTGAATGAAGCAGTGTCTGCATATTTCAAGTGCCAAAAGGCAAGTGTCTCAGAGCAGGCGGGTTCCAGCAGCACCGGTGCAGAGCAAAGGACGAGCAAGAGGAAGAGGGAAGATGACTGTGGACCAGAGGGCTGCAGATTACCAACCCATGAGTTTGACTTTGCAACATTTAAAGCAGAAAAGCTGCAGAAAATACCTTTTGGGCCTCATCTTATTCAAGTTTTACCACAGTCTCAAGAAACAAGCTCGATGGGTGCAGTTGCAGTTGAAAGTGATGGTAGAGATCTTCTCCATGAAAAAGGAGGAGGACATTTTGGAAAGTTACACTGCACCAGGAGGCAACTGGTAATGAGTGCTGACTGTGAAACGGCTGCACATCAAGTGGATTCAGACCGCAGCCCACATGCCTCAAACACAGCCCTTTCTACCAATGATTTGCTGGACTGTTTGGTTAATCCACTCGTCATCAATTTGGTGGCTCGGCTGCTGTTGGAGAGAACAAGAGTTTAATGCCGGAGTGCTTTATCATTTCTGAAATAAAGAAATCAAATGGCAGCCTTGTTCTGCATGTTTAAGATCTGTAATAATTGAATATTTCATTTCAAATAATTTTTAGGTACAGACAGACACAGTTAATGGTTAAGTGGCAGTTTAGTCTTCTTTCAGCTCAAGTGGTTAATGACGTCTGGGAAGAGAAAGGTGTGTTTAATCGGAGCTCCTCAGTGTTAGAGCAAAACAGAGCATACACAGTTATACTCCCACCACGCTGTGTGGATGAGACCTTTAAGGTGTTGTACAGCTCTGAGCTGTGAAACGAGTATGGTTTGACAGTAGGAGGGGGTGCTGGGGCATGGTTGCGGAGCAGAGGGGGACAAAGAGTGGGAGAAGATAGACTGACTTGCTGTAGCCTGCAGACCTTGACCACGTTTAAAGTAGAAAGGTCAATAACTGATCAGTTGGTCACATTAGAAATAGCAAGTTCAAATAAATCTAACCTCAGCCAAGAGGCAACGCGCTCACTAGTGCAGCTGTTTCCTCCCGTCCACAAAATAACTTTGGTTTTGTCACAAAGCTCTAGGATGGAGTGAGACAAAAGCCCTGAGCAAGAAAGTTGCCTTCAGCTGCTTCAGAAACACTTGAAGCTGGGAGACAAAAGGCCATCAGGAAGTTACTGTTATGATTTATTTAAAGCCAGATGCGCACAGTTCCCTATCTCTAAGGAATAAAACAAAGCAGTTAAAACTTTCTACCTCTGTCCTACTCTTTAACAATCAAAACTTAATAACTTTTTTTTCTTTTGGTTGTAAATGGCTGCTGTACAAGACCATGCTTTCTTCAAGCTATAGTAGTCCCTGGATTTGTTTTTGAAGGCTGGGTGATCCTTTGAATAAAAGGTTATAGAAGTTCGAATGGAGGCAAGAAGATGGGTTACCACTGAAGCTATGCATGGAGGCTTGAAATAAACCTGGACTGAAAGCCACTGGTGTCTGCTGGGATGCTCTCACCTCTTCTGCTCTGTTTGCACTGGCAACAGAGAATAGTGTTTGCCATAGCTTCAGAAGGGTTCTTCTGGGGCAACTACCATGAAACCTTTGCTCATGTCTCCTACCACCCAAAAATGAGTTTCTATCATGAATCTGTTTCCACATTCCTAACCCTGCACCGCCAGCCCTCTAGCTGATATTTCCTTCACCTGATGCCTATTCCCTGCTAACCACACCAAGCTAGTGCTGTTTTCAAAGATCACCTTCCAGCAACTTACAGTTGAAAAATAACGATGGCAAAGGTGTTTTCTCTCTGCTTTTATACAGACTGCATGTTGGCAGAGCCCTGACTGCCCATCTCGAGCACCAACAGTTCAGAAATCCAGGAAACCTTGCCATTTAAAAAAATCCCAAAAAACCCTCATACACTTAGAAGAGGATAAAATTTAAAAGGCTCAAATGTTCACATTTAAACAAGCACAGAAACCTTATTCTGATGGGCCCTTTGGGTTTCACTACTTCAGGTACTATGTGTGGCAGAGATTTAGCTCATTCCTGGCTGGCTGGGAAGGAAGGAGGAAACAAAGTTGTACTTGTAGTTTGCTGGAGACCTTGACTCTGAGAAGTGACTGTGAGTTAGTAGTAGGAGAAAGCTGGAGGGGGACTTTTTAGAAGGGCATGTAGTGATAGGACAAGGGATAACAGTTTCAAACTGAAAGAGGATAGATTGAGATATTGGGAAGACATTCTCTAGCCTGAGGGTGGTGGGACACTGAAACAAGTTGCCTGAAGAGGTTGTAGATGAACACTGCCAGGGAGGGGCCAAGGCCAGGCTGGATGGGGCTTTGAGCAACCTGGTTTAGTGGGGGGTGTCCCTGACCATGGCAGGTGGGGTTGGAACTGGGGGATCTTTTAAGGTCCCTTCCTGAGCCATTCTATGATTTTATGGTATCAGCTCTATCTTTTACTTAAAAGTGTGCAGTCTCAGATGTCCTGCTCTACCCTTGTAATTGAGCTCAGCCCCCAATGACACCTATGCATCATCTTCAGCAGCAACCTGCAGGCAAGATGCGATTCTCAGCAGCATGCAAAAAAAATCTACTTCTCTTGTTTCATGTGAATATGCCAAAGCTTCTCAACGGGGTTGCAGCACCGCGACAAGACCAGAGTGTGATAAATAGTCCCATTGATAGAGCTCACGTTTGTGCGTTGGCACCGCTGTGCCAAAAGGATTAAACATGAGTTAAGAACAACTTGGTCACATCTGCTGCCTTGAGCAATTCACCCAGCTCTAAGGGAGCAGAACCGTGGAATAAGGCAGTCCCGTTTCAATACCGGGGCACATCTCAGCAGAGCTTTAGCGACAGCCCGCTTGCATCGTGCTGCTGCGCTTGTCTCCTTTCCCAGGCTGACCTCAGGGGCTGGGAGCAGCCAGAGAACACTGCTGCTGGGAGCCCTGGGGAGGAGGGGGTGCAAATGTTTCTTTTTAATTCAAGTAATCAAATAGCAAAACGTCTTGCAAAAAAAAGACAACACCTTTTTATCTAGGACAGGTAGAGGTGGGGGAGGAAAGCCACAGGCAGTAAAGTGGAGGAGGTGGACAGCAACAGCCCCCACAACATGAGCTTCCTTAGCTTTCCTCCTAATGCACAGATCACCTTAACATAACCCCCGTGATATCTATGCTGAACATCACCTCCCTTCATATTCAGAGTGACTGTCCTTGAAAAGACTCGCTGGACATTCCAGAGGTCTTTGCAGGACTCGCCTCTGTGGGCAGAGGCTCCGGTGTCTGCATCAGAGGACCTGTCCTGGACTCGGTGTAGGAGCAGCTGTTCTCACAAGGCTGAGCCGTGTGCGTTCAGAGGAGCATCACTCACCGCTCTGAACAAATACCTTCTGTCTGCGGAGAGTCACGGTTTATGCCCGTCCAGGTGCAGCCCGTGATTTAAGAGCCAGGCTGTGCCCAGAAGCCATTAGCAGAGGCGATGGGGAGGAGGGCGAGTGAGCTTGTTTAGGATTCTAGGCAAAAGCACCAGAAGGACTTTGTGTCTCGGAGGTGCAATATAAAATCTCAGTCATACACTCAGCACACAGGGGTGGAGAGCAATGACCACAAATTCAGAAAGTCACATATAGCAAATGGCTCACACACCAATATGAGAAATTTATCACTCTGACCCAATTCGCAGGATACCGAATGCCATGATTTCTGCCGCTGTGTCAAAATTCATGGCTACTGCGTGGAGAAGCTTGGGCAAGTTTCTACACATTTGTAGTGTCAAAAGTAAATGATTTCTGACCTCTCTGATGACAGCCTGGCTCAATGAAGAGCTGGAACCCAGTGCCTAGCCTTCTGCAACCACCAACAGAAAACTTTCTTTCCCCCCAAGAAGGAGTATTTCCCACTCGCTGTCAGTAGTGGGCATGGCAACAGTTGAGATGATGGGCTGGAGCCATCACCAGGGTGGTCACTGTGGGCTGGGCCGGTGTCTTCTACTCCCCACACACATCCAGGCCACCGCCCTCACCTGATGGAACCCCTGGGTCTTCCCTGCCCCAAAACCTGGTTTACAGAGTGGTTCATGGGCCAGCCTGGTTCATCTCTCCTGGCCTGTCTGACATGGCTACTTGCTGTCCCTGAGCACAGCCCTCACCCAAAGGGATTTGCACTTTGCTTGTCTGCAAACAAAAAAGCCCTACCCTAGTCAAAAAGTCCCACCTCTGAAGAGAGCAGGAAGGGAAAAACCCAAGTAGTTACTTCTTCCAGAGTTTTAGTCTTTCACCAAAACCCCTCCCCACGACATTTCAGTGGGTACCATTTTATTTCACAGCATTATTTCCCCCCCTTTCAGGACTTCTGCTCTGGCACCTTTTGCTTGATGCCACAGAGCAACTTGATCACAGAGCAGTGGCATATGTTACAATATGGCATTAACTATAAATTGAAGTTTTAACTAACAAACGTGGCATATTGAAGAGGCAGAGAGAATCCTTCCACAGTACTAATTGCTCTTTAAAATAAAGGCAGCGCTACAGATCAGTCCTTGCGCCAACTAGTAAGCTCCTTGCTGTGTTTCTTGGCTGCAGATGTGAGCTGTTTAGGTGTGCGGCACGGGCAGGCTTCCTCTCTGGGGCTGTTTCCTGACGTTTCTGGTGTTACGACATCAGTGGCTGCTGGAGAAAGAGGTTTGCAAATGGTTGGCCTGATTTTACCACCCAGTTCATCTAAGCAGATGAGGAAAAGGAGCCTAGATCTTCTGTACCATGCTTTTCTGTCCTCCAGGCAAAGAGGTCCGATCCCATAGCGAGACAGGGACAGATGTTGCCTGATGGGGCAGTGGGAGGCTGGCATGTCTGCATAAAGAGCATTCAGAGCTGTGTTTTTGGAGATATCCCAAGTGGATGCTCCACTAGACATTTATTTCTCCATCTAATTGGTGGGATTTGTCAATCTTAATGGGGTGACTGGGAGCTAGGAGCTGTGGTTGCCTTGGGACAGTCAGCTTTGCAGGACCACAGCATCCAGGGATCTGGGGAGGCCCATAGGGCAGTGAGGACCAGGGGTGGCAAGTGCTATGGCTTAGGGATGGCAAGATAATTTTTGTGAAATTCTCCCAGAGGCCTTGGGAACACAAGCAGAGACCCAGGAGCTCTCTGACCTCCTGGGGTCTGTGCTGAGGGACCTGGGGAGTCCTGCAGTGGGTAAAAGCATCCCAGAAACGTTGCACTGCAGCCAAATCTCATGTGCATTACAGCTGTCCTGGTCCTTGCGTTATTGCTCACCTACCTACAGGGGCAGCGTGATGGAAAAGGCACGGCTCAGCATGTGTTACAGTTCCTCAGGAAAATCTAGCTCTACGTTTTGAGGGCACAAACTTTGCTCCTTCCAAGACTCTGGTGCAATTGTCCCAGCAACAAGTTCTGATTCCTTGTGATGACCCATGAAAACCACTTCACGAAGGTTGGAAACTGACACTTCAAGCACCAAAGAACTTTTAAACCCAAATCTCCCAGCAAAGAAGTGGGCCTGCATCTTTCCAGGTCAGAAAGATCACATGAAAAAAAAAGGGGGTTAATCTCCCTGGTGGGTATTTGACTGATGTGGAGCCACTCTCTTCCCCATCACCACCATGGGAAGGACACCTCTGAGCTTCCAGGGCAGCCAGAGGGTTAAACTTGTTCCTAAATTCCTCTCTCACCCCTGCCATGCCCCCTCCTCCTGCTCCCCTGCAGCCTGGGCAATGCCCATCCAAAGCACCAGGCAGTAAAACTGCCCTTCCATTTAAGCAGGACTGGCCTTGTCCTGCCCTGGCAGTGCACATTAATCCTGTCTAATTAGCAGCAGCGCTAACAAAGCTGGCTGAAAAGCCACCATTAAAATGAAAAATGGTGTTGTGCAAAAAGACGACAGAATGAGCGGGGCCATAATACAACTTATTGCTTTCCCCAGACAAACAGCCTCATAACTTACACGGAGCTCAATGCCTCGCCTGCATTTGAGCCTGTTTTTCCCCAGGGAGGTGATACATTACCCGCGCCCCGCGCTCTGCAGCCGCTCACGGCTTTGGGGCTTTATCCAAAGAGATTAGGATCTCTGTTGCGGTTAAAAACAGAGATTTCTGCTACACAGCAATAGTTCATTGAAATGTGGTTTAATTCCTTGTTTGCTGCTACCTTGGCTGACAGCTAAAGACTTGCAAAGATTGACACCACGTGCTGCACATAGATCATCACCACTTTAGCCATCACTGTCTTCTGCGCGTACCCCAACAGCCCCATCTTCCACCTCCCAGTGGTCCCATGGGGACACGCCAGCCTGGGTGAGCCTCCTCTTCTTCCAGCTAGGGACATCATGGGATCAAGGATCTCTGAATCACCAAGGTACTTAACTAAGTATGTGACTAGACCCAATTGCCACCAAGTTACATGCATGAGGAGGAGCTATATGGGCAGATCGAGGCCAGAGAGCAACAAGACCAACTGCAGGATACAACATGTACCATTAGAAGCATCCTCAGCCCCAAAGCTGCTTTTCTGTGACTGCCAGCCTTGATATTACCATTTTTAACTTAAAATAATGTTTAAGACTTTGTTAGAAGAAGCACCAGAGCATGGATTTGCAGAAAATAAGCACGCCCTGGCTGGGGCAGGAGAGAAAAGAAGAGATGGCCAAGCAGGTCTTTCCCATCTCTTTCTCTTCAGAGAATTAATTAGCAAGGCAAGGTAATGGTATTTGTGCATTTACTGCATGCGCTGATTACACTAAATTTTGTCCTGCATGTTAAAGTCAAAAACATCTCACATCTGCCAAAAAGCAATCAGGACCAATTAATGAAGATGTAATTTCCCCAGATGCTGCTATTAACATAATTCACAGTGTTCCTAGCAACACAAATATAATTAACCCAGTTAACCACAGCCCTCGTCACCGCTGCACCAAGCTGCCGGTGCCAACAGAAGAGCCGTGCTGAGCGCCGTGCCCAGGTGGCACATCCACAGGGCTGCAGGTCAGAGCTGCTCCCCGTTCCCTCTCCTCTGGGGGGGGGTTTGGGAGTTACAGACATGGCCTAAAGCCCAGTGGTGGTAAAGGCTCTTCTCAGAGGCAGGACAACACAACAGCCCTTACCTCACACAGCTCACATGACTCCAGTGCCCCTCTCCCACAGAATGGGCAACACCACAGCAGCCCCACCCCACTCCTGGAAAAGGCACACACTCAGCTTGGTCAAATGCTTGGCAAAATTAGTCTCTTAACCCAGAGTGCCACCCAGCTCTTTTTTCCAGATCCATGCCCTGTGTAACAACGTGGTAAGCACACAGCTTTGCCTTCACCACCATCTGAAGTGTAACAACTTACCGTTGGAGAGCAGTGGGATGAGCTAGGATCCAAGGGTGACCCACACCGATGGGGCACATTCCTACAGAGGCTGGTACCTGGATCCATCAACACTTCCATACACAGTAAGCCCTGAACAAGGTCCAGGGTCTCACCAGAGTTCAGAAGCTGAGAGCAAAAGGAGATAGAGCTGAAGAGCAGAAGCAGCATGCATCTAACATTCCTTCTGAAGGCAGGACTCAAGCCAGGACTACTGGCCCAAAGCCGAGCTGAAATGGAGCTCCAGAGCCTGTGGGCGGGTGTGGGTTCCAGGTGAGGCTGAATAGGGCCATTAGGGCCTTCAGGTGCTTCTCCTTCTGTGATAAAGGACAGTGAGCAACCATCAAATGCTTTATGTGCTGCAGCCTGTGCTTGCTGTAGGCTAGGGTTGGGTGATGCTCCCAGTGTTGATGGGTAAGGACAGTGGCGGTGAGGTTTCCTCTCTGGTCTGTCCTAATTCAGCCCTGCTCCTGCTTCTCAGGCAGCAGCCTGGGGGGAGGAAGAGGTGAAGATGAAGGTTCAGGTGTTCAGACCAAAGTTCAGGGTTTTCCCAATGCCTTGGTCCTTGCTGAGCTGAGATAAAAGTGTCATCTCATGCCTGTGTCTCTGTCTTGCTCTCACCTTGATCACCCTCCAAATCAGGTAGGCAGGAGATGGAGCTGGAGCTGCTCTTGGAAAGAGAAGGACAGGACTGAGCCTTCTGCAGCCCCCAGGGCCATATTTTAGCAGTGAAGTAGGATCACTGTCTAACATCGCAAACAAGCGTTAAAGAGTTCTTTTGCAGCTGACTTTGTGGCATCAGCTGCCCACCTCCAGGGCTGAGGGGTGGGTGCAGGCGAGATGCTTTAGCCCATCCTAATAGCTTGCACAAAATGATTTCAATTTTCCCTGATCTGAGAGGAAAACTGACATTTTCAAGTGGTCAAAATTGGTCAGAAGTGCCTTGAAAGGACTTCAGGGTTGGGATTTTGGGCTGGGTTTTATTTAATCCTCTTTCATTTTCAGTGAAATTTCACATCAAAAAAAAACATGGGCAGCATTTCTAAAAAGCTCAGAAAAGTTGGAATGGCTTTTCTTTCCTGAGGGAAGAGCCCCTGATTTCTCTCCTCGCCTTTTTTCTGGTGAGAGAGGAAACGAGAAAGAGGATGTTAAAAATTAATGAATGCTTTTTTTTCCCCTTTTTTTTTTTTTCACAAGTGTGGAAAGTTTTCAAATGAATTTAAACTATTCAGTTCTTTCTTTTGATAGCTTTGGTCAATAGAGAGTTGATTTCCCAGCCAGCTCTGGGAGCACCTTGAAGCTCCTAAAATTTGGAGAAACATTGACCAAACCCCATTTCCTAGCTTGAGGCCACCAATGCTTTAAATAATTCATCCAATTTCTTGCAGATTGATTTAACTCAAGTCACCTGAAAATATTAGGCTTAAATATGTGGGTAATCTGCCAGGTCAGAAAAAGCAGGACATTTTAATGAAAGTACAAACCTCTCTAAACCAGTGAATAGTTTAACAATTACCTGATATAATAACATGTAAAGAGATGCTATGGACAAAGGTGAGATCATTCCTGTTAATTAAAATGTCTGAGCCGCAACACTCCTGCCTTAATAGTGGATTTAAGCTGAGGCGTTGTAAAGCAATGATAGAACGGTCATTGCTTTTGTATAATTAAGGAAGAAATAGAGAATTAACAAGTGCCTTCGTGGAGGGCCAGGGAAACGCTGCCAGCTCCTCATGGTCACTGGGTGGGTGGTATCTGGGGGGTTTCCCTGGGCACTGGAGCGCTTTTTTAGTGCCAGGGAGGGGGGTGCCAGGGTGAGAGGCTGCCTGTGGTGTGGGGGGATCGTAGCCCTGAGGATCACCTGAACCCTGCACTGAGAAAGGTCAGGATGCCGGCCGATGCCCAAAGTGACCCTCATTTGCTTTTCCCCGTGGCTGCAGCCCTCCTGCCGCTTCTTGGAGAGATGCAGCCACCAAAGTGGACTGGCTGCGAGTGCCAAGAATGACTTGGTGCCACATTTCAAGGCATTTTTGTGCAGTCTGCTGCCCTTTTGCACCCTCTACCCCCAGACAGGTGGATTTGTGGCAGGCACTTCCCAAAATCCCAGCAAGCCTCAGCCACGCAGGCTGCCTGGGCGGCATTGCCACTTCAGGGGGTATGAAATATTCATCAGGAAAAGCAAGTGAGAAAGCAAGCAATTGACTCCGTGGCCAAGCGATTAGGGCATTGGTGGAGGGGAGCTCAATTATTCATATCCAGCAAAGCAGCTTTGATACCAGGGTGAGCAAATCCTCCCAGCACCCTGCTGCCAGCAGCTGGAAACCCCCCAGGGGCAAGAGAAACCCCCACTCACTGCTTCCCCATCCTCATCCCATTCATACCCCTTTTTCAAAGGATGCAATTTGGTCCCCAAACCCCAGAGTGGGGTTGAGACTCTGCACCCTCAAAAGGAGGGACCCAGAGGGAGGAAGCCCTGATGCTGGTCCCATGTGATCCCCTCCATACCTCTTCTGCAAGATCATCATAGAATGGTTTGGGTTAGAAGCAACCTTAAAGATCATTTAGCTCCAACCCCCCATGCCACAGGCAGGGACACCTCCCACTAGACCAGGTTGCTCAAGGCCCCATCCAAGCTGGCCTTGAACACTTCCAGGGATGGGGAATCCACAGCCTGCCCTGGGCAACCTGTTCCAATGTCTCACCACCCTCAGACTAGAGAATGTCTTCCCAATATCTAATCTAATCTATCCTCTTTCAGTTTGAACTCGCTACCCCTTGTCCCATCACTGCACTCCCTGACAAAGAGTCCCTCCCTGCAGTCTTTCCTGTACCCCCTGTAAGTACTGGAAGGCTGCAATAAGGTCTCCCCGGAGCCTTCTCTTCTCCAGGCTGAACAACCCCAACTCTCTCAGCCTTTCTTCACAGGAGAGGTGCTCCAGCCCCCTGATCATATTCATGGGCCTCCTCTGGACCCACTCAAGCAGGTCCATGTCTTTCTTACACTGGGTGTCCCAGAGCTGGTGCAATGTGTGTGGGGTGGGCGATTAAAATATCTGAGGAACTGTAGGAATGCCAGCAAGGAAGTCTGGTCCCTCCTGGTGAGCAGAGGTAATGCCTCCCTCCTGGCTGGGCTGCAGCTGGTTTGATGTCCAAATTCCCCTGGCTTGCCTGGGCATCTCCCAGTGCTGTGGAGGGAACGTGGCTGCTCCTCCAGCATTGCCGTGCATCCCTCTGAATGTTGGCCTCTGCTTGCTCCCATCACAGAGCACCCAAAAATGTGCCCACATGGCAATGCTGGTCGGGGCTGCAGGAGTGTCGTCTCCAGTGCCTGGGAGCAGCAGCCCCATCGATGCACAGCACGTGCCAAGGTGGCTTTTTGAACAAAATTTTCCTCTTTTTTTTTTTGCACCGTAGTAATTCTTTTATTGCATCAGCTACAGAAAATCAATGTGTCTTTTTGGTTAGAAGTCTGGGCTTGAAGCTTTCTGTCCCTTAAATCATCTTCCTGGGATTTAAGGGGAGGCAAAATCCCTCTCTTGTGCCAGCCGCTGTGACATCTTCCCGGGAGAAGGCCCACTGCAGAAAGGTGACGTGACAGCATGAGGTGTGAGAGGGGCTGAGCTCCCATCCCCTGCCCTTTCACCCTCCTGACCCCACCGTGCCCCATGGCCACCCCACAGAGCACCTTCTGCCCCAGCTCATGATGGCAGCACTTCTTGGGTTGGCTCCTCCACCTCCCTCACACCCTGCAGCTGCCCGGCGCCAGCTGGAAGGACCCCCAGCTCCCAGAAGGTGCCTGCACACACAGCCCTGTGCCGCCTTAGCCCCGCAGCATCCCTTTGACTTGCAAACAGCAGAGACTCGTGGGGAAACCACTCAAGCCAGCAAACACCGGGAGGCCATTTCCAGTCCCGCTCCTGGGAGCGCAGCAGCGCCCGCATACTAATCCAGCCACTTGTTGTTAAAGCCTTGCTCAGATTAAACACAGAGAGTTTTTAAGTTCTCCATTTGAATTTATTCAGAATAAATTCTTCTGAGAGAATCAGCTAATTGACAAATTACTTTTAAAAAATGTTGGCAGCTTGCTATGCTGGAGCATTGGTGCGAGGGAGCTGCTGTCCCTGTGCCCGGCCAGGGATGGCTGGGGGGATGCTTACGGGGTCCACATTTCCCTAATGCTTTGTGGACTTGGCTAAAACATCAGGAGGACATGGGGAGCCCCAGAAAAAAAGAAACTAAAGTTCTATACTGAAGGTTTTTCCCTCCTTCCCCCTCTCAGATTAATTTAATTTCCCCCCTTGAAATAAAGACTAATGGTGCCGAATCCAAAAGCATGGCTCTTTTGTCTCGCCTCACAAGGAAAGAAAATAGCCTCGCTCCCCTTTTAATGCTAATGCATGAAAAATCTTCCAGCAAAATCTCCATTTATCAAGCCAGAGTGAAGGACGCGCAGCGGAGGAGCGCATTGCCCTGCTGCCTTTTACCTTGTACCTCTGTTTGTGTTATCAAGTGATGTGATTAAGAAGATTGCTTTTTCTTTTAAGTGTGGCAGGACATAAAATTTACAGCAAGGGGAGGCAAGAAAGGACAAAGGTGCAGCTTTACATCCATATCAGAGTGTTTCCTAACAATTAAGAGAGAGACACCAAGTTGGAGGCACAAGGGGATTTTCAGCATCAACACGCTTCGTGCCCCGTGTCCCCGAGGGGTGGTGGGAAGCTGCGGATGGAGGGCTCAGGCTGGGTCTCTGGGGGTGCCACCAGCCACCCCAACCTCCAGGAGCCACTCTGCAGCGTTCACCAACAAATAGCAGAAGAATATTGATGCTTTTCACTGACCTCAACACAATCTTTTAAACAATTATTTATAGAATTAATAGAGAAGTCATAACCCAAATGAATGATAACATTTTAAAGTAATTATTTGCTACAAATGAACACAAATGGTTTCGATATGTAACACATTAACTCCTGCAGTGAGGAAATCCATCCTCATTAAAGGTGTGCTCGGGCTGCGGTGCCTTCGTCAGGGCTCTCGGCTCCGGGACCTGCCTGAAACTGTTTGTCAGCTGCAAATCCGTATTTGTTTCCCTCCTGGATAAACCCCTTGTGGCTTTTACTTTTGAGTAACACACGTCTAGAGTGAGCTTTGCCTTTTTGTCCCTTAATTGCTCCACTTTGTCACATTTAATCCCACAGGAGGTACAGTAGTGGAAGGACACAGCGCAGACATATCTGCTCTGAAGTAATTTTTTTTGCACAGAAAATTTGTACTGGACCACGAGAGCATTTTCATGCTGGCCTCCCTCTGCCAGCAGCCAAATTCGCCAAAAAAAGGGAGGATGAGCCCAGGTACCCACAATGTTCCTGATGGTCCTGGGTGGAAGCTGCTCCCCAACCCTCCCAGCCAAGCCCCATCACTTGACCAAACAGAGACCGCGCCTGAAATCGATCATCAGGGAAGATATTTTGTAGACGTAATGCAGTTTCTTCCACTTAATTCAATCAGTGCGTAGTTAGATTACCTTCTCTGGCACCTCTTTCTTTGTACCAAAGGCACATGCTTTCCACCCTTTATTTTTATGCTTCCAGGCAGCTGATATTGGACAATGCAATCAGTGGTGACAGAAAGTTTCTGTTTTGATTAATGAGAGAGAAAAGTTCTAGGGGAGGAGAGGCAGAAAAGCAGTGATGGAGGAGGACTCCTGATAGTTCAGAATGATTAAGGCTAATTGCCCAGTTTTACTGCCAGCTGCAGTTTCTGAGGCAGAACTATTGGGCTGCGAAGGTCTGGAGATGTCCCTCAGGTGGTCACAGTGATGGTGAGGTGGGTCACCTCGTGCAGGCTGCCCAGTTGCCCACGGGAGTCATTGAGTCACTGTCATCCCACCTCTCATGGTGCCCTGCCAGCATGCGTGAGGAGGGCAAGCTAATGGACAGGAGCACTGTCCCAACAGATCCAGCCATGACAGCATAATGGAGGAAAAAGTTTGGTTTGCTGTAGAAGCACCATAAAGAGACAGTTATTAGCAGTGATCCTTGGCGCATTGCAGTAAGCCCCCATGTGCAGACAAACATCAAACCCAGCCGTGGTTTCTGCCAGCACGTTTCCCCATGGGGGAAACCAGAAAGTGCCTGTCTGCTCGCAGCAGCCTTCCTCCTCCTCACCCTCTGGCATGGCTGGCTTGCTCCCTGAAGTGTGGTGGTTTATATCCCTCATAACCCACAGCTCTGGCTGCACCTCATCCTTTCATCGGTGTGTTGGCTCTTAATTCTAATGACACCTTGTGGCAAATGAGTCCAGTTAAATATTTCCTTTAGCTGTGTCCATGCAACCATCTGGCTTTCCCTCTGGTGCCTGTCGGATAGCCGTGCATGGACGCAGCCATGTTTGCTCTCCTCTAGTACTCCTCTCCCACCCTCTCTGTTGGCCTCACCTCCATCACCCTGCTTCACTCTATCTCATTGAAGACCAAGGCAGTGAAATCTCATCTTGACAGACCTCAGAAGGAGCAGGGTTGCACCCAGACAGCTTATATTTTTATTAAGCAACAAGGCACATCTACTCCTCCAGCTTACATGGGTGACCATTGTGCTGAAGCTACACAAACCAGGAGCACCTGGATTGCTGGGCTGCCTCAAATGCCTGTTTTGGTAGTGGATGTGTGTGAGATCCTCATGCTCACATTAGTCTATTTTTCAAGCCATTCGATTTGCTTTTGGAAACTCCTAGTCCTCAGAAAAGCAAAATGAGAAGAGACTTGGCTCCTTCCCAAAAAAAGCACAGTTGATACAATAAATGTTCCCTGAGTGCAGTGAGTTTGCCTCAGCCTTGCATGGCTTAAACATTGCACGAGGCTCTTGGAAATGGGGAGAACAGTTCTTATTATTACTAGTTTTGCCTGTTTCTCATTAAGTTTTGCCATCTTCATGGCCCCTCTGGCCAGGAGGGATCCTGCCAGCTAGGAGTTAATGTCCCAGGTACCCTCTGGGCTGGCTGGGAGCTCCCGGAGCACCTCCTCTTGCCTTCCCCCCTCTGATTGCTGATCCCGGGTCCTTAGCCACTCTCCATCATCTGCACCAGCTGCGGCAGCCCCAGGAAATAAAGCCTCCGCATCAAAGCGCACCATGCAGCAGAAAACTTGATAAGCTCCTCTGGCAGAGCACAAATTGGCGTGGAAAACATCGCTCAGGATATGGGATACTCCATCGCAGCCCCATCAAGAGTGAGTTCAAAGGGTTTGCACTGGGCAGCTGCCCCAGTGCTGTTTCCCCAGCACCATTGCACCGGCAGGGCTCGGGTGTCACGAAGGGGATCTCTAAGGGTGTTTATGGCCATCCGCGGTGGGGCTGGCCTGTGCAGAGATGGGCCAGACAACGGTGATGGGAACAACATGGGAACAACCAGGGTTCCCACTCAAAGGCATTTGTGTGTTTGAATATCCATGGAGAGATGTCTGCACTACTGAAAGCGATGGTGGTAAGGAAGGAGTCTTCTCCAACATAAATATATTCTTATTTATTTCTGGGACCTACAATTTAAGCCATGCTGCCCTGTGGCAGCCATAGTAGCAGACCCACCAAAGTACTCTTCATAGAGAACAGAAGTTTGGAAATAACGGGAAGCTTTTATCCAGAGCAGAACCTTTGTCATAAAACTTCAGAAAACGATTTTCTTTTTCAATGGGTCCCCTGGGGCCTAAAAAATAAATATCTAAGGATTCATGTAGTAGTAAAAGTCGATAAAAATCTTTGAAGCAAATGGGCTATTGAGGAATTATGCGTGGAAATGAATGGATGGATTCTTCTTGAAATCTCTTCATAGAGATGCCCTGACATAATGAAGACACAGTAGGTGCATTAGTAAAAATCCTCTTTGAAATAACTGCTATACCTTATGGTTTTCCTAAAGCGACGGTTTGCCAGATGGAAAATCCACTTAAAGATTTTTATCTAGAAAGGAGGCTGCAGCCATTCAGAGGGAAGAAGCCAGCTTTGTTCTCCATCTCCTCCCTGGGATGGGAGATGCTGTATCTGTCTCTTTAATGCTCAAGAGCAGCAAAAGCCTTCCTTTCCCCTGGCAAGAGGTGGCCAAAAGATGATCTGAGGTCCACAGACAACTTTATAGTCACAAAATGCAAGGATAAAAACGCGACATATGGAAATACGGTGGTTTCTGGCTGGGGCAACACCAGACACCTCCCTCACAGAGCACCTGATGGCCATAAAATGCATGGGACCGATCCCTCACCGTCCCGGAGGCTGGGCTTGCTCTGTGGAGGTGCCCATGGCTCTCTCAAGGACCCCCAGTCCTCTGAGCACCAGCTGCTCCCTCCCCATCGCGCACCCCGTGTCCAAACCAGCTGCATAAATAAGGTCCCAGTATGCGGCGCTGGCTCTGCAGTTTGTAACGGTGTTTACCAGCCCTCGCGGGGAGTTTTTCACGCACCCCCTGAAGAACATGAGTCGAGTTAGTTTTACATCAGCGCCGAGCTTTGCTGGGGAAACATCGCTCCTTGCTTTAATTATTATCGATTTTCATTTTTCCACGGAAATGTTGGGCCTCTCTAAACCCCCCGCTGCTGACTCCAGAGATATCAGAACGGTTTTGGCTGAGCAAGCATTTCTCTGGCAAAACTAAATATTTATGCTACAGCTGTGTAAACAGCCAAACCTCGAAGGGGGTTTATTTTTAGCGTTCTTGAATTGCAGCAAGGGATTAAGACGGACACATCATGCAAACTCTGACATCTTATTTTGCTGTTTATTGCATATTGTTGCCAGTGGGCTCAGGCACCCCCCCAGCCTCCTTTTTAAAGGTGTTTCACTCTAATTATTTATATAGTGAATCCAGATGGAGAGGAATTAGATTGTCGTTGCTTTATGTTGCATCATGTATCTGGATGCCAAATGTACATCTGCTTGAATGCAGCGGTTTAAAATCATACAACTTTAAAAAGAAGAAAAATAAACAAACAAAAAGCCAACCAAACAAAAAACTCCAAGAAAACCAGCCCGTTCAAACATGATTTTCAGGAGGGAGAAATGTTATTCCTTAGTGTACATCCAAATAATATGTTACCAATCTTGGCATGACCCTCCACAGTCTCTTCTCACGGAGAACTGATTTACTCAGCATTGAACAAGAATGGGTTTTGTTTATGAGAGCTGACCTGGAGGTTATGTTATCCATAACTTGCTGCTCAAAAGCTGGGTGGGAGCGTGTACATGCCTGATAAGGTATTGAAGCGACTGCAGACCTCCTCCTTGATTTTGGCCAGGGTCTCCCTGCAGAGTAAACGAGGGTTTTAGCTGCATACGTGTGCAGCATCTCTGTGGAGTTGCTCCCAGCTTTGGCCAACTGCCTGCAGACATCGCTGATGCTGGGAGGAAGCGTGAGGGGATGGGAACTGCAGGGGGTGAGCAGCCTCAGTCAGACACAGTTCAAAATACGTGAAGGAAATGAAAGAGTTTTTTTCCTCTGATCCTAGTGAGAAATGCTGCAGCTTGCTTTTGGGACCGTGACACTGGCCAGGATGGCCTCCAGCCTCTTGGTGGGGTTTTAACTCTTATTTGGGGCTTCATCTGAGGAGTGAAAATGGCTTTGTCCCCTTCTCATGGGAGACAAGCGAGGCACCCCAAACCAGCCTCAGCCATGCCGTGGACCTGGTGAGGGGGTCACCAGGGAGGTGGCAGGGAAGGACCCCCAGGACCACGTCCCAGAGCCCCACACCACTGCTGTCCCTCCCAGGGCGAGCACACACCTCACCAGGGGCTTCGGGATATCTGACTTGAACAGCTCAGCAGGGAGGGGGATGCAAACGCCCAGCGATGGGTTTTCCCTAAAACAAACACTTCACTCCTGAGCGGCAACGCTGCTGCTGGCACCTTGCCCGGGCAACAAATCAATTCCCCTAATTAACAGCCCAGTTAGTTGGTGGCATGTCCAGGAGGCACCTGGCACAGGAGTGAACATGAAGATCAAGCCCCTGGCTGGGCAGGGAGCTCAGACATGATTTCTCAACAGCAGTTTCCGCTTGGCTTTCAGTGGTCTGGGGCCTCAGCCACCTTGAATGAGGGCAGATCACCAGGACACTCCAGCACCAGCCCCACACACGTGCTCAAGCCTTTTGACAAATTTGATTAAAACGAGACATTTGCCCCCAGTACCGCGCAGGAACGGAGCTCAGATGTCAAGCCAGGGAGGCTTTGTACAGTTGGACGTTTGTCTGACAGGGTTAATATTAGACAAACAATTTCTAATAGGGTAACATTCCCAGAAAGACAGGATTTAAATTTTTAGGTGCAAAAAAATTTGCTGGTGAGTGGGGGCTCAATTTTCTCCTGGTTTTCACTAGGGAGGTTATTGCAGCTTGCAAAGTGCTGCCGGGGGAAGAAGGACTGAAACCATCTCCTTATGCTCTGACACTTAATTAATTTTAAGCACTTTACAGTAAAACACAATTTGGCCCAGCTTCTACAAGTGAGGAGACAGAGCAGTGAAAATGCCTGGCTCACCCAGCTGCGTTGCACAACCCAAACAGCAGCCAGACATGGAAGCTTTTCCACTGGAATATTAAACAAGAAATGAAAGGTAATTCAAGCCTCCTAAAATTAAGGGTCTAAATCCATTTACATTTACAAAGTCTATAATCAAATAATAAACCAAAATATTGCGGCTTGCACTCTAAATGTGAATTCATTTTCTAAAGAGCATATATCTAAAATTACATTACAGCTCCTTATTTATTTAGCCTGCTGTGGTTCCTGCTTGCAGGAAGGAAAAAATTGCATGGAAAAGAAGGAATGAAATCCCTGAGTCCCAGAGCCATGGCGTGTCCCTTCTGCTTTAGTCTGGGCAGACTCAGACAGGCTTTCCCTCCCAGAGCTGTTGAGGAACCTGTGGCAGCGTCAGGATCTTCCTTCCCCACGGGCAGATGAACAAGTACCTGACGTCAGCCCACACCTGACGTGCTCCTTCGAAAACCTTGTGCCAGAGCCTGTCCCCTCTGCGTGACCTGTCCCCGAGGTGACTGCTTGGAGATGCTCGCTCTGCCCCATCACAGAGGCTTTCATGTGCCAAAACATAGCAAAGACCTGGGTGCTTGTTCCTCCTCCATGCCCTGCACCCCCAGCAGCTCCTCTCTTTTTATGTCAAGCAGGTTTTACATCTTCTTGGGGTGTCCTCTCTCTGCTCAGCCCAAACCACAGCTCTGTGCCAGCACCACCACGGGTCCCACCAGTCACTTAGCGAGGGCTTGTGGCATCGTCAGCATGTAAAAGGCTTTGGGAGCCTTCTCAGTTTGGAGTCTCTCTTGCCCATCATCTCAACATCAGTTACTGCTTTGTGAATAAAGGCCTCATATAGTTGTGCATGACCTGTTGCAGCAAAGTTTTCCCCAGCATGGCAGAGAGAAGACACCAGTTCATCACAGTGACATGCTGGGACCCGTTGGCACGGCTGCATTTGACTATGGGTCCAGAAGTGGTTGTCACTCACCCCATCCCCTCCTCTCCATCCCCAAGGGAAAGGCAACACGCCCAAGACCCCTATCTCCCCATGTCAGGGTCACCTAAACTCATCTGTCACTCCTTCCTCTTCTTTTTTCCTCTTTTATCCCGCTGTGCTGCTGAAGCGGCTCCGGCAGCCTCTGCTGTTCAGAGCTTCTCCTTCATTTCTCTGCGTGTTTTAAGCTCTGCGAGGCAAAGAGCCGAGCGCCTTTAAAATCATGCACATCAATTATTGCCACAGGGTTTTCATCCCGCGCAAGGGCACAATAAGCAATGCAAATAGCACAAATAAAACGTTTGATATTTAATGATCCCACACTGGATGGGGAAGATGTGCTCTTAAACAGGAGTCGCTTTCTCAAGCCGGTGCAATGCCGAAGGACCTCTGTCTTTCATGACTAATTGAACCCTAATGATTTTCCTTTATCATCCAAAATGAAAACAAAGGATTTAAGGGATGTTTCGCTGTGGTGCTGTGGGTCTTTCTATTCATTTATTATTCCCCACATTAAAAGCCATGCTTCAACTCATCCTTCTGAACTCGCTTCTCCCTGGTGTTGCTGCTGCTTTTGTAGTTCTGTCCCTTTGCCTCTGATGACCCAGAAACAGCCGCTGCAGCTCATGCAGCAAAGGCACCTGGACCATCCCCATTAGCCACACTGTCCTCCAAAAACTTGTGGATTTGGGCACTTCAAGTCAGGTATAAGTTCCCAGGGTCGCAAAGGCAGGGTCCCTGCTGGAAGGGAGGCCCAGGCAGGTCGCTGGCCTTGGGCAGGGGGGAACGAGCTCACCCCCAGCTTTCATGGGGACAATGGAAAGGCCAGAAGGGGCCAGAGCAGAGCAGATCTTAAAGCAACAATGCTTCATTCCCTGCGGCTGGTGGGCAATGATTCGGAGTGACCTGCTTGCTCACCCTGGATCCCTGGAAATGAAGCCCACCGCACACTCACCAGCTGCAGGGTGCATGTCTAACACAGGGAACAGAGGGAGGACTTGGTTTTGCCATGAAAACACCCAGGGTGTGCATCACACCCACCTGCCCCTGCGCTGAGCCCTGCGTCCGAGCAGAGGCACCGATGCAAGGGAAGGATGGCAAGACGGGAGCAGGACTGAAGGTAGTCTTGTAGCCAAATCATTCTGCAAGTGGCAATGGCTCAAATCACTGTACAGCTCTTTCTGGCCATTTGCTGTAATTAAGGCTGGGCTCCGAGGTGCCATCACAGCCCCATGACATGTTCCCAAACTGCTGCAAAGTGGCCTCCAGGGCTCTTCTTGAGACATTGGCACTGGGGCTAATTGGAATCGACAGGAAAATTGGCCTCTGAAAGGAGAAATGCAGATTCCAGGTGCATGTGAGCTAGTGGAATGGAGCTGTGCTGCTGTTGGGACCCTGATGTCCCCATGCATGGCAGCAGTGGGTGCTGGTACCCATGAAAGTGATCACTCTGTGTCCAGCCCAACCCTGGCTGCCTTCTCCCCAGCAGCTAGATACAGCCTGCTCATCAGCATGAAAAGCCCACAGGCATCAGAGCCGTAGAGCACACACTCCAGGCTGGATTTGGTCCCTCCAGCTGCCACCTCTCTGACTCCAGTGTTGACACCAAGCTCAGAGCCATGGTGCTGGCAGAATCCCAAGGGGGATAAAAGCAGAGCTGGAGCCCAGACAAAGGGTGCCAAAACACGAACGCTGGGTGGTGTGAGGAACGTGGCCACCCCACACCTTCCTTGCACCCCGAGCAATGCACCAGCTGCCGCACGGAGCTGCAGACTCCCGTCATTTTTCGAAGTATTCCTCATCTCCTTCCGTGCCATTAATCACATTATTTCAATTAACAGACCTGAACCATTGAGCAGACCTGTCCTGCACTAATATGTTATTAATTGGGTCAGGTTGGATGGCAGAAATATTGAGTGCCATGCGGCTTTGAGCTTTCATCTTCTGGTCCAGGTTCATTTCATTTGTCTAGTCACCTCCCCAGTGCCACAGGGACCCCCTTCACTTCCTCCCTCTCCATCCACCTTCAAGGTAATCAGATACATTTTCTGCATTGTCTGGTATCAACTACACACTGAAGAGAGTCATATCTAATTTACAATATTCTCCCAAGAAAAATCAATGAATGTTTACATTACTATCCTACAATTCCTGTTTTGAAGTAATTCATGGCAGGAGCAGTGCTATTAATTTTATTAAGCCGTTATTAGTGGGCAGATATTATTCTGCTCCATTGATCCCAAGTTGATGCAATTACCACTTACGAAGCTAGTGCCGTGTGTCTGAAAATTTCAGTGCTGTTTGCAACCTGAAGCTGTACGTTAAAATCATGCCAAGCCAGACGCTGGTGGTGAAAATTGGGAAAAGCTGGTTCAAAAAAAACAAGGAACTGCCTAAATTTTATAATGTAAAATCCTTTTAAAGCAGAAGTACTGATATCAGCCTGGACCCCAGCCAATCCTGAATGCACCATGCCAAAGGGAGAGACACACTCAGATACTCTCTTCAAGCCTCCCGGGTCCTATAGTTCATAGAAATCTCATCATCATGGATTACCAGTTAACTGGAACATCCTCTGATGTGAATGAGAAATTTTACACATGAAACTAAGTTTAGCTCTATCTGCACAGAAAATACGCCAAAAGCCAGGACAGGCCCCAGTCCAGCTGAGTGTGCATTTCACTCAGCTGTAGAGGATGAATTTCACCCAGAGGCCTCAGATCTCCTCTACATAAAAAAAAATTAATAGCAGAGCAACGTGGGAAAATTGAATGAGACAAAATGCTGCAAATCACCAGGGTCTCAAACACTTCCAGGAAATCCAGCAGCACTGAGTGACCATCTGATCATTAGAGGTGTGATGGATTCTGCAAGGCAGGAGGCTACAGGAATCCCCATCGGTGATGTCCACCCAGTTGAGAGGCCAGGTGGGTGCCCAGTGTGGGCTCACAAGGCATAAAAACTTCCCTTTAGTCAGCAGGAATTAAAACCTGCAGTTTAAAATAAAAATAAGGGCACATCCTTAAGCAGCTTGGAAAAACATCAGCTCAACCACATCCTTTTGATCCTGGACAGAAATATGCTTTGTGTGTATTTGCAAGTCAATGAAAAACTGCCACTCAAGGAATGGGATAAAAGAGAGAAAAGAAAGGTAGTCCCTGCCCCAAGATCTTGTTCTTTAAATAAAAGTAGATGGATGGATGGAGACAGTGAAGACTGGACCAAGCAGAAGATAGGAGCCATCCCAACAGGTTCAGCAATTGCAGCTTCACCATTGTTAAGCTGATAAACAAAGAGTTTGGAGGAAAACTATGGTGTCTACTGAAAGCCTCAGCAATGCAGGGTGCTAAGGCTGCAACAGGAGGAAATCAAGGCCCTAGGAGGCCTGGCTAACTGGGACCAGTAGGCTTTGGAGTATATTCTACTGGAGAAGGACTTCTTTTCCGCTAATGCTTTGGCCCGGAGTGATTTCATAGTTATTTCAGGTGATTTTGTTTGGGACATACAGTTTGACCTGAGGCAAATAAGTGCTCTGTCAAACGTATTTTAAAACACCACGAAACAATGAATGAAATCTCCTTCAGTAAAAATTAGGCCAAATTAGATTTTTAAGCTATTTACATGACAACACTTGCAGTAGCTCATAGCAGCACCAGGTAGCTGTAGATGTAAATCATCTGGATTTGAAGTGTGAGGCCAAGTTACACCAGCTGAGACTCTGACCCCAGAGTCCCCCCAGAATAACACAAAGAGGTATCGTAAAACCGCTGGTTCCTGGCAACTGGGTAATGCTCTGGAGAGGGCAATTGATTTATGGTACCTCCTGCACTCAGCTAAAATGCTTATTCAACATTATAAACCAGCGGCCTTGTCTCCCATGCAAAACAAATAAACAAAGATATAAATTACACACTTCTCTCCACAAGTGAGAGATGTTCTGGCAGGCAGGAAGCTCTGCGGGGCAGCTGCGGGAGGGTCTGTGCCGGGGGCTTGGTGAGCTGCCTCGCAGCCGGGATGCAGAAGCAGAGGCCACACCGTTCGGCTGGGATGCTCCTCACTGCCCACCTCCTGGTGCCAGCTCCCAGCAGGCTCAGACTCTAAGGTTCAATGCGGGACAGCAGCAGTGGCACCATTCGGGAAATGGACACATACCTCCTCACTGGGGTGCTTGGGAGATGGAGGAGCGAGCACAGCGAATTCCCAGACCCAGTGGTTCCAACCCTAGTCATTAAGAAGTTGCTCTGAAGGTGGTGTTGAAATAGAAGTTCAGATTCATGAGCATTTTTTGCTATTGAAAAGGTGGGGTTTCGCATTTCATCTCCTTCATACTTTTAAAATCATTTAAAGTATGTCTAGGTGGGTTTTTTTAACCCTTTGGGAGAATGGAGGACTGGGGTCAAAGCTTCCCCTCCCTGTGACAACCAGGCAGGAGCAGTGTGACCTGTTCAGTGCAGATGCTTTGGGAGCCCAGAGCACAGACCAAGCCTGCAAACAGCTCTCTCCAGGCAGATCAGAAGCACATTAGCTCGGCGCTTGTCCCCGATGCCTGACACTCTTCACCAGAGGGGATATTATAAGCAAAGCCCTCCCCTGTCCCTCCATCCAGACAGCCCTGAGTCCTCGTTGGACAGTGTGATAGAGTTTGGCTCGTCAGCGTATCAGGATCTGTTTCATTTTATCTGCCCACACAAGCTGCATGCAGGGATAGATCAGATTAACATGGCTGATGAAAAACATCCTCCTCTTTATCTCCTCTGACAGCAGCAGCCCTTTATCAACAGTCTGAAGACAAAGTTTTCTCAGCTATAAGTTTTCTGCCTTGGGGGTTTGGGTTTTGTTTGGTTTGTTGGTTTTGTTTTTTCCAGTGGAAGTTTTCTATCTTTAATTCAAGAAATCAAAACATTTTGATGGAAGATTTTTCAGCCATCCTTATGCATTAGAGGTGGTGGCAGACAGGCCTGGCACATCAACATCTGCTCCTTCGCACTGGATTGAATTTAATATCTGGTGTCTGAGCACTAACCCTCCCTCGGATCTCCACTGGGGTCAGCTCAATGAGACATACTTGGCTTGGAGACAAGAAAATAGCTCCTTTTCTGAGGGTTTCCAAATGCTTTTCCAGAGTGTCCCTCTCATCATTTTATCCCCTCTTACAAACCTACCTTCATAATGTCCTCCAATGAGGCTTTGGGGAGGACAGTGTTATAAATTACAGCTCAGTGACTCTGCCACTCACTGCCGCTAATATACTGCATTTATCCTCGCTGCCGCAGAGGCTGTGGCAGTGAGAGCAAGAGGGAGAAAAGTAATTACTTCCCGCTCAGCTTGTCACCAAATCCCTTCATCAGCCCTCTCAAGTTTTTAGCAGCTGCATTAGCAGCTTGCCACAACAGGCTGTGCTGGGACTGGATCCAGTGGCACTGGTCTTAATGGGGCATGAGGCTGGGAAAGGGGCTGGGTACCGCAGGCACTGGGAGCCCTCTCGGCGCCCAGCATGCCCTGGGCTGTCCTATTTGTGTGCACCAAGTCCCATCAGCCTGAACGGCTGCTGCTCGAATGCCATTAGGATCCCCTAATCAAGTTGCGGGAACTTTCAGCCAGGAAATCTTACCCAAGAAACATCCCTGATGTGGAGTGAGGGAGGAGGTGTCTTCTCCAGGTGTTTGGGGTTTTTTTTAAACATCCTTCAAAAGATACAGATATGAGAGAGCCCAATGTTTAAGTCTCTGTCTCCTGGAGAGGACTCAAACTCCACACCCTCATTCAGCAATGAGGATCAGCCAGACATTGAGTTAAAAGCAAAGATACTGAGTCATGAAATGAACCCAAAATGAGGCAAATTTGCAGCTTGGTGCTGAGATTCCCAGGAGCAGCTTCCTGAGACCTGAAATTAGGTGGGGTATCAAAAGCTCTTACCTAGGGACTGTATTAAATTGAAGACAAATATTTTGACCAGCACCTAATGGGCCATTTTATGGTTTTTCTTCAAGTCCCGCAAGGTCAGATAAATAAAAGACCAATAGCAAGGGCCATTTTCTTCTCGGGAGGTGGTGTATGTGGGGACCACTGGTGATGCAGTGAAGATATCCCACTTAACTGGCCTGGCACTGCTGTCACTGGGATGTCACGTGCTGAAATCAATGTGCCATGTGATAAATTTGATGCACTTCACACTGAAATTGATGCATCACCTTTGGAATCAAATTTATCACCTCTTCTGTCACACTCCATATACTGAATCAGAGTCACCACCTACTGAATTAAAAACTTCACATGCAGTTCACATCACATCATAAATCAGGCCAAAATGGAATTAAATGCATTGTATGCTAAGAACTCGTTCATCACCCCATAAATTAAACATGGGACAAGCCTCTAGGCCTGATGTGCCCAGATATAGCCCACAGAGTCCACTGGGGAAAACATGACACAGCTGAAGTCACTGAGGGCTTGGCCATTAATTTCAGTTAATTTTTTCAATGCCAAGATCTACTGTGTACCAAGTCCAGCCCGAAACTGGGGTACCCAGCAACTTCTCCTGTTAGTGACTCTCCTGAACCATCCACGTTCCTCACTTGGAGGTTTAGGCAAGAGCCTTAAGGAGAGAATTAAATCACACCCTGGTCCTGCTCATGGCAGCAAGAGGCCAAGAGGGCTTTGCACCCCTTGCTAGCAGCTAGCACACAGTGTCACACACATGCAGCAACTCTTGTCTTCAAAAGACCATGCACCACGAAGGGTCAGGCTCAAACTCTCAAAGTCCCAAAGTCCTCATTGCTGGAGAGGAGCATCCTTCTCCTAAGCCCTCAGCAGGGCTGGGCTCAGCGGCAGGGGCTGCTGGGTGCCTGACACCCCTTTTGCAGCCTTTAAACTTCAAGGCAGCAGGAAGAAAAACAACCTCCAGGCTTAGGGATTCATGTGGTGCCAGAGCACCCAAGACACTTCAGCCCTTGGCAGCAGGCATTGTTAGTCCTGTGTAACAGACGGGAAACAGGAGCACAGAGCAATGGATACCAGCTGCTTGAGGCCAAAGCTGGAGACTGGGGCAAAGACAAGACTTCAGAAATTCTTATCTACAACCAGGATGTTATTTTCTCCTTTTTGTTATCTATGTTAATTTTGGCTTTTCTGACAGCACCTGTCTGCCCTGTCCCTGTTCCCCAAGGAAAGGTGGGACAAACTTCCAGCTCATCTGAAGCATGATGCAGACAGATACATCCTTGGATGCAATCCACAGTCTTTCCTTTTATTTTCCTATTCATCTGGTCCTCTCAAAATCTGCTCAGGAGCAATTACAGCCTGTCAGCCAGAAGCTGATGCAACTTCTATTTAATTAGCCCAGCAGCCAATAAAGATCTCATTCATCAATATCTCATGGAAGGTGTGGTTGGAGGGGGAAGATTTGTCATTTCTTCCCTACATCCAGATGGCTGCAGAGCATCTATCAGTGATCCAATCACATGCATGGACTCGTGTGCACATCTGAGGAGACTGACCAGCTGGGAGACATCTGTCCGGAAAGCAGTTACGGGAGAAAATAGTACAAGTCTGTCCCAGATGCTCTAGTAGCAAGTCCTATCAGTAACTCGGTCTCCAGACCATGGCTAACCCGGGCAGCAAGTGACCCTGGTGGGATGAGAAATTTTGAATGGCTTTTCCTCTTCTGTCCCATTTATCTGTTCTTCCCAGCAACGGGAAAGGGAAGATAAGTAAGGAGGGTCAACCACCAGCACAATGAACTGGGGGAGGCTTGAAGAAGTGTGGTGTCTGCCCCATACCTGCTGCCTTTGCCCTGGCAGAGGGGAGACAGCCCCTCTCCCTGTGCAGCCACACTGAGAATAAACACATTAGAGATGGCAAAGCAGGAGAAGGGAAATTAGTACCCAGACTGATCGGTTGCAGCATCTGGGGCGTTCAACATGCCAGAGAAAGTTTTTGGGATCACACCCTCTTGGCATGAAAGATTCTCCTTAAATTGACTGTCAGGGCATCAAAAACTTGTCTGACATTCTCCTGCCAGACCATCTCAGCAGGACACATTGGGGTCGGGCTTTTCAGAGAGACTGGGCAGGGTGGCCAGGAAGGTGGAGGGGGGCAGAAATGTAAATCTGTACCCACAAGGTCACTGTGCTGGCTTTGTGTCATGAAAAGGGGGTCTCACCAATTCAGACCTGCAGGAGTAGGTCCTTGTGGGAATCGCTTGCCAGCACTCTTTGCAGCCTCACCATCACAGCTCACTGAACTAAAAAAAAATAAATCAATTATTGCAGGACACTTCATAGATTACAAACACGAGTGATGGTATCTTCATAATTAATGATTATGAGAAAGCAGTTTAATAGTTTGGTTCCTTGTGGCTGGTTTGATTTGCAATACACGGCAGTTGGTGTAAGCAAAGCGGGTAATTGGAGCCAGTTTACCCTTGGTGTGTCCAGCTGGTAGCTGCACTTCACAAACTTGCACAAAAGGCTGTTTTTTTTCTCAAAGCCTTAACCCCCAACAGCAGAAGAGGGCTGAAAATAGAACCACATCAATAGCCATATTCCCAAGCTAGGAGATGCTTGAGGACCGAATGACAGGCAGTTTCTTGCTGCTGCCCACCACATCTGTCAGGTGCCATGGTCAGCAGAACCCCCCTGGCACTCACAGAGAAAAAGCCCGTGCTCAGCGCAGGGCCCTGAGCCACTCAGCTCCTCAGCTGTTATTAATGGGAACATCATAGCTGGCATATTACTGTGATTGATGCTGCATCAATCAACTGGAAAAGTGTTAAGCAAGCCTTAAAAAGAAGTGAGATGAAGGCTTAAATACCAGGCTAAGATGTCCGTATGATGGAGATTATTCCAGGATTGAAAACAGATGTGCAGACATGCTGAGCTACGTGGCTGTGCCCCCTCCCTGCTGCTCCATCCTGGCCACCACCACTTCCAAGGGAAGTGAGCACTTACATTGTAAATGGGGACAGACAATTAGCTGAGGGCACCTACAAACTATTCAGCCCGAGTTTGTGGTTTTACTGCATATCAAATAAAAAGTAATGAAGAAACCCTCTCTATTAACACGTTATTTCAAGCCAAGCTGTGGTGCTTGCCTGCTTTTATTCCATTCCATTAAGTCTTGTTTGATTTGGCTTATTTGTGCTTAAGACCAATGTGATATGCTACACTCGGAGTTGCCAACTTTAGTCATTTTTGCTCGTGTGATGTTTGGTATTTCAGAACTCCTAGGGGCTCCTCTTTTAAGGACAGTCTCAGATTTTCTTGCATTAAAAGAAAAAAATTGTGGCCAGCTCAGCTGGGTAGCATCCAGCTTCCCAAACCCAGAAGGGAAACTAGCAAAAAAACCTCCACAAAACCCAAACAACAATAACAACAAAACCCACAAATGTGTTATCTTTTAATCATCTGTGATTTTCAAACACTATTCCCTTGGGCAATCCAACTTGGAAATTTTCTGCTAACAAAAGGTGATTTTACTTGAGAACAAATTCACTTCTCATCCCCAAAGCCTGGATCACACACCAGTGAATTCCCGTATTGTGCATGCAAAGCCCACGGTCAGAAACCGCAGGGCAGAAATGGCCCCGTGCCCAGCACGTGCTCCGCAGGGGATGCTTCATGCTTCCTTTGAGTCTCTATTCTGGCGCTGTGTTTTCCCCCAGAAGATGCTCCTGATCCCTGGAGGGGATGCATCAGGCTTTCCCATGGGGTATAGAACCCTCCTTGCTTCACCTGCAGCCATCTACACCAGAAACAACCTTCCCAAGCAGGCCTTGGAGCTTCAGTCCTTTCTGTACCATCTACCCTGTGCTCAGACCTGGAGCACACGAGTTCCAGGATCTGGACCAAGTATTTCCCAGTACTGCCTCCAGTGCTTTACTGAGGACCAAATCTGGCATGTCCTTCTGGGTCTCTTTCCTGGGGCTCAGGGTGGTCTCCTTGCTCTCACGCTTGTGCTCAGAGAGGACCTGTCTCTTAAAGCACTTACAATGTGAACAGACCCAGCAAGCATAGTGCTGGGAGAGAAGAGCTCCTTTTGCCAGCCCTTCATGTTAAGCTACTATATTTAAAATGACTACATAAACTAAGAAATTAATAACAGGTCTAAGCACTTTACCAGGCAAATCCGATTTCTACTTAGGAGAATTGGAGGGAATAAAGCTAAAAAAATTGCTTCGAGGATGAGATTTAATTCAAAGTGCCAGTGCTGGTTCTCCTACTGCACTTGTAGTTTTAGTAAATAAACCTGCTAGCAAACAATCTTCTTAGACAAGATCATCATTAATCCCAAATTCAGCTGTCAAAAAGACTGAAATTGCAAACCAAGAGGGGAACAAGGAAAATCTGGTAATTTGTTTGTTAAATATTCGCAAACTGTCACATCAATAATGGATAATAAGAAAATTTTGGCCCTCCAGAGCTGATGCATAACACAAAGCTTCGCTGTATTGCACCTAAACTATTATCAATAGCACATTTATTATTATAATAGATGAAAAACAAGCTTCCTGGCTGAAAAACAAGATCAATTTGAGCTCAAGCTATTCTAAATGTTGTAATTAAAATGCAGTATGAATGTTCCCTAAAAAAAAAAAAAGAGAGAGAGAGAAAGAAGAATAGCCCTGCTATAATTACATATGCCATCCAGCTCTGACTCAGTAACCTGAGAGAAGAAAACAGGCAAAATTGTATTTGTGTCCAGTCAGACATTTCTCATCTTCAGAGCTTGATGCAGAGCCTAAGCTAACAGAGCCTTTCCCACTGGGTCTGGATCCAGCCCCAGGCTTGAGGAGTTGATGCAGGGAGTCAGCCTAGATTGCACTGAGCTCCCCGTGCAGGTCAGGATTTGATTAAAGTCCAGCAAAGAAACCCGTCTGAGCTCTACCTTGCTGCAAAGACAACTGTAATTTATGGGGGAGAAAAAAATCCCACAAGCAACTGTAGAAAGAGATAAAGAAGCCACTTGTGTGAAAGGTCTCACTCCTGGAGCTAGTGCCCAGGGGACAGAAATGGTCAGTGACATTCTCCTCCTCCTCCTCCTCCCCAGCTCCCCTGCCGCCCCCCCACCCCCAGCGTTATCACACACATCGAAACCTGCAGCAGGCAATCCTGACTCTCCAGCAATCAGAGGCTGGAAGACACTCCCCAGGAGCTGCCTGCCACCCTGCAGAATTGGGTTCTTCTTTTGTTCTGATAAAGAAGTGACTGGCGAGTTACAGTAATCTCCCGGTAGCTCTCTAAATAATTGCATTCTCTTCTGTCTTTTAATCACAGGCCCCACGAGGCTCATAATACCACACGTGCAATCCAAATTGGCCCATCAGCCCAGTTTATCAAAGGGACCTAATTTAATCCCACTCTTTGATGGAGACAGGAGCAGTCAAAGTCTGCCCTAATGATTGGCTAAGTTTACTTAGCTTGCAGATCTGTGGCGTGAAGGGCACTTGGACTCCAAGCACAGCATAGGTAATGGGAAGCCATGACAAGGAAGCCAAAATTGGCAAGAGCTTGACAGTCTGAATCAAGACAAACCACAGCAGAAACCTGGAACAACAGTGGAGATTGAAAAGGCAAAATAAACCCTGTGATGGGTGTCACAAGAAGCAACATCATGAGGCTGGTCCAATAAATTGTTGGAGGCAACGGCTTCCTCAGAGGGAATACCGCTACTGCAAGTGGCCCACCAAGGAGAGGACCAGAGCAGACAAATACAAGCCAGGAAATATAGAGGCAGAATAAGCAGGAGTAAGGTGCTGGGATTGGCAGAGCTCTGACCTGGCAGCATCCCCTCCCAGCCTGAGCAGGATGCAGTAGGTATGAGAGCACACTTATACATGGAGAAGTGCCTGCGCTTCCTCTAACAAGCTGAAAAAGTGCTCAAAACTCTCAGAGTAGAGAAGGTTCAGTGTAGGTGCATCTTTTAAAACCACTGGGATGACATCTCTACTTCTTTTCAGCTCGGTAGGGGCTGAAAGTGTAGGAAGAGTAATATAGTGACACCAGCTAAGAAGTGCTGAGCAGACAGAAGCAAAAACCCAAAGGAAGGAGCCCAAATCCTTGGCTTCAAGGGAAGCTGAACAATGAAGAGTGTTAAGACTAAAGGGACCGAAGATAAGGCTTTTATGGAAAAGCTAAAGGCCCAAACTTCTCCCACAAAGTGAGGGTTGACAGAAGACTGGAGCAGTGTTTCACCCCATAGCTGTAAGTGACGGATGTGAACATAGTAAAAAAAAAACTGCACAAAAAAGAACTAAACCAGACAAAAAACAGCTGGTTCTGAAGCACTCAACGGCTTTTAATAGTTTTCAGCTCAAACAGAAGAGGGAACTCGGAGCCTGCATTACAGAAGCTTCAGGAGTGCCACGGGCTGTGAGAAATGAAGCACAAGCCCTTTGGTTTTAATCAGCAAGTACAAAAGGATGGTGCACAGGAGGGCCAAAGAAGTCCTCCGGTAGGGATGTAAAGGACTGGCATGGTTAGCTCAGAGGGATTCTTCACGGCACTATCAAAGTTTTGGTAGAAGATGGAGGGACCATCTGCCTGCAAAGAGGCAAGGCCATTTATTCATTTTATATAGAGAGTACAGGTGCTCAGGACAACCTTTGGGAGGAAAAAGGAAAGAAAAACGGTGACATTAGCTCCAAAAGTAAAGCCACAGCCAGCAGAGAGCGAAGGGTGAAATGTAACTATTGGCCAGGCTGGCTAATCCCCACAAAGGGGCTGGCTGGTTAAAAACGTGTCAAATCATTGGTCTCTTGAGGGATGTGCTTTTTGGAGGAGTGGGAGACCTGAATTTGAGGAGACCTTCCAGGAAGGTGCTGGTGGGTAGGCAGAGTGGGAGAGCTCTGATGCCCTCCTTACTCCAAGCTAGTGATGAGATGGGGGGACTGCACAGCTCCTCTGGCCAGCCCTGCCATGACAGGGCAGCTGTGGATTGACACTGGCTGTGAATGAGACAGTGAGAAAGGACCAGGGGAAGCAAGTTAAATACACTCTGTGGAAAGAGGGAACTTTCTTCTCTTTGCTCTGCAGATTTTGGGCTGTATGAAGTGTCAGGAAGCAAAGCTGGTGCTGACAGACCATAAATGGCACACAGGCTGGCCAGTGCTGGGACCTGGGAGCTGCAGTCCCTGGAGAGGCATCTGAGCATCCGCTGGCCTCTGCTGAGCTCAGGGCACAGCATGGACTGCACGGCCTTAACATGAGGGGAGCCACCGTGATTGACAGCAGCTTGCCTCTTTGAAAGGCAGCAGCTCCTGATGCCTCCTGAATTCTTGCTGGGCTGTTTCACCTCTAAATTAGGCAGGAAACATCCATATCGGCACAGCACCTTTGAGAGGTTTCTGTCTTTGGTGAGGACAGCATGAAGGCCTCCTTAGAGAGTGTTTTGATGCACAAGTTACACAGAGAAAGAACCCAGATAAAGGCTCCAAGCAGATTTCGGTGTAGTCAGAGCTCAAAGCAACCAAATTCACTTCCACTTGAAGAAACTTTCTTTGTGGGTGGGCACAAAACACAGTGAGGTCTGGGAGATGCCTGTTACTTAAGACCTGGTCACTGAGCCTGGGCAAGTAGGTGAAGAAGGAGCACAAAGTGCCCCACCACAGCCGAGCAGCACCAGCACAGGTCCCTGCATCAGGAGGAGCAGCTCTGCCCAGGCACGCAGCCTGCTGCTCCTCGCCCAGCAGATTCAGAAGCTGAAGCATGGCAGCACCACAGTAATAACACAGGTCACCCACTCCAGACTGATGGCAGATCTTTGGTTGCAGATGCAGCCCACTGACCACATACTAGTGCTGTGGTGCACACAACCAGAATGGCTTTATCCGACCTCTCTACAAGAGAAAAACTCACAAACTGACTGGAGGAGGAGGGCTCCAGAGCCTCAGCACAGGTGGGAGACTGGAAGGAGCAGGATGACCATAAATAAAGGCCAATGAAAGCAGGCCGAGTCCACAGGCAGCACAAATGGACCCCCCATGGCTGGCAATGGTAGTGTTTTGGTCCAGATGTCCCTGAAGCTTAACATAGCACAACACAAGGGCTGACTGCAGGCAGCTAACTGGGCATAGGATAGATTGGAAGGACACGCGGAGATGCTGGATTACCCCAGTGCTCCTGAACTGATTTGCCTACAGAAGATGCATTGGGCCATACAAGGTGGTAACAAGAAGCCAGAGTCAAAGCAAGCCAGGGCAGATGCCTTGTTACCATCCAAATATCTAGCTCTGTGTGATTTCTGCCCAGACACAGTAGTCCCGTGGCTGAAAACTTTTCTGGCTGCAGGAAAGTGGGAAACATTACCCAGGATGACCCCTAAGAAGGCACACTGCTGCTGGCAGCAAAGAGGCTGCATCAGAGGAGGAATAAGCAAGGTGCTGAAGGCTGGAGAAGTCATCCAGAAGTCTGAGTGACTTCTGGGGAGGGAAGATCAGCATGTGGGACTGAGGGGGCTAACTGCTAATGAAGGGAGTCACTTGGAGCTAACTTTGGAGTCTGCAACAAGAGGAAAACCAAGCTGCAGCTTGGGAAGGGTACGTGTCTTCTGCAAGTCAGTTCAGCTTCTTTTCCTTACACACATGGGAAGATTGAACAGGACAGGCCAAGCAGAATGAACGACATATGCCATGACAAAAAAAAAACAATCTAAAAAGTGATGTTTGCTTGATTTTTATGTCTTCAGCTTGGCTTCCAGTTGACATGCTACTGGATTCCAATTGCAGCTTCTCATTGCTCCCCCTGAACTGCTACATTCTGGGTTAGGTTTTTACTTTCTGTAAGCACATTAACATTTTAATTAAGCAATAAACTGGGGTTTTAGTAAGTTTTTTTTTTAGAGTTTTGCTATTTATCTTGTTGATTACAGTTCTCCCAAGTCCCTCACTTTGGCCTAAATTTGGACCAATTCTGTCTGAGTTCCGCAGCGTAACTGCTAAAACTATTCATTAAAAAGGAAGAGATTAGAGTTCATCAGCTAACTGTGAGAGTCTGCAGTGTGGCTGCTCTGCATCCTGGCCATCTTTTGATCTACAGGTACTAGGGGCAGGTTAATGTTGATCTGCTGGTAGAACACAGCATGGAAAGACCTTGAGAAGACGCAGCAGCTCCTTGATTCAAAGCTCATCAAGAAACAACTTGTTTCATTCCTTGTTGACCACCTGAGATGGTGAGGAAGGAAGGATTTTAAGCAAAACAATTCTTTTCCTTCATGCAGTTTCTGTAATGCAGCAGAAGCCCTTCCCAAGGCAAAATGTTTAATAGTGTCCCTCATTTTTAGCTTTCTGGGAAGCACTTTGCAAGAGATAAATGAGGGTCTCTGCTTTCAAAACACATGGACAACTCTGACAAGGAAGCAATGCCGCCATTCATGCTTAGCCAGCTTCACTGGGGATTTTGGTGTTTTGTTTTGGTTTGGTTTTGTTTTTGTTTTTTAATTGCTGGGGAAATCCAAAGGCCCCACAACATCTACTTGTACGTGACAGGTTTATCACACACGTAAACATGAAAGACAATGTAAATCCAGCCATCAACATGCAAAACCCTGGACAGATATATCAACATCTGGGACCATAAACATCTCTTAAATGCTGTTTTAAAATTATATCACAATAACAAATGTAGTGATAATGAAATGCAGAGTCTGGTACCATCCAAAATTCAGCAGCTGTGACATTTGCCATGGAGCTGAACTCCCAGGTTTAAGCTGCTGGTGCTAGAAAATGTTTCTTGTAGCTAGGCAAAGAAATTCAACACAGAGAGGAGAGATTATTCCTTTGTATATAAACCTGGCTAAAACTGCCCATTAACCACCCTCAACTGTAGCTCTCCTCCTGTGCCACACCTTCAGCTGCTTTTTCTGTCCCAAGGGGAAGCCAAGGTGGTGGCTGCGACTGATGGTGGGAACATCTCCAGGAGCACAGCTGCCTCCTCCAGTCACTGCAGACCCACTGACACAGGTCTGTATGCTGGTATTTTGCAATACCCTGAAACGATGAACCAGTGACTAACTCCCTTGATGGCCCTTCACCATGAGTTAGGAGAGCACTTTTCTGAAGGTCTGAAGTCATTCCCTATTTAATCATCTGAGATTTCCACTTCTCCCATCTAATTTTCTCTCCAATTAATTCAATGTGAGGAATTTCAGATGGCCATAGAGGAATCAGGAAGACCTTGGCCAAACAGCCCTTTCTTTCCTCCCATCAGTTTCCAGCCTCTTTGCACAGCGCCTCAGGCCAAAACTAAGGCCAGTGAAAACTTTTCCTTTTACCCACTCACATTTCACTTTCACGATAAAACTTGTATCCAGATCACTGCTCAGGAAAACCATGTCTTCCACCAGGGCAAGTCCTGCCCCAGGCTACCTTGCAGAGCCCCATTTGAGTCTTTAGAGAGGAACCAGCTCCTGTGGCTGGCCAGGCTCTCCTGCTTCCCAGCCAGCCTTGACAGCACACACCAGCTGCATCTGAGCCAGCCCCATGGGGTTATCTTCTGAAATCCTCCAAAACTCATCTTCTGCAATTGTAAGGCTGTGGGGAAGAGGAGGGGGAAAAACAAGAGAGATGCAAGCCCCTTGAGCTGCACAGAGCAGCTTGTTACCTAGAGGTGTTCAATTGCCTCGGAAAGTAGAGGTAAATTTAAGGAACCCACAGCCAAGAAGTTGTTTTGCTGAGTTTGAAATCTCATTTTTATGCTTTTCTCATGCTAAGCTGGAAATAACACTGGTCACAGTTACAACCTGCTAAGGAGAAAAATGCATTGAGTAACAGCCAGTGTAACTGAAGGGAAATTTGCTGGACAAAAAAAATATCAGAAAGCATCCTTCAGAAAAACAGATAAATACACATAGTTCCACAGTGAAGCCAAACCCCTGTAATCTCCATGAAAGCTTGTGCAGCAACATACCTACAGATCCCCACCAGCTCATTACTCTCCCTTAGCTGGAGATGAATATTTCTATAGGTCAGCCTTCAAAATAGCTGTTGTGGGTTTTCCCTAATCTGCTCCGGGGCAAACTCCACCAACAGCTGAAACTCCTTTCAGTGACAGGTGAAGCTGGATAGGCAGCAGGCTGCTATTTCTCTATAGACATTCACATAGCTTTACACATACTATTTTGTCTTCTCCCTCTGATCCTAAATCAAAGAATTGGGAGGAATAAGGAATGTTGTTCTAGAACTGGGTGTTAAGAGCTGCGCATGGCCCCATCTCTGATCTGACCTTATCAAAGAAAAACCTGGAGACCTCAATACTCCACAGAATCAGGTCTTAAATCCTCGATCCAGTCTTGAGCCCATTTGAAAGTGATGAAAGGGCTCTGAGGATGGAGCTGTAGCTCTAAATCTGGACAAGTGCTATGTTGAATATGCTATTTTGCCACCTGCTACAGCAGGGGCAGCTCTTCATTACAGCCCCCAGCCTGCTCCTGGCTGGGTATCAGGATGCCCAGTGGAAATCCCTCCAAACTGCGGGTACATTTTGAATAAATGAGTCCAATTAGCAAAGCTTTACAACTGCAGCTGAAATGGTGGGGAAGGATCATACCAGCAACCAAGCAGGCAGATCGGGAGGAGGACAAAGGTGTCCTCCAATCATCACCATCTAATAGGTGATGATGAGCAGATGGGAAGAAGTAACTGTGTCAGCTGGAAGAGAAATGTGAACAGAGCCTTATACTCCCTTGGGCAAGCAACTCCCCAGAGGGGCTGCAGGAGCAACCCCCAGCCTCATGTTAGCACTTTATTTATAGGATCACATTCCTGTTGAGAACCTTCCCAACTGTGCTTTGCAATTTTTCTCTCCCCAGCATTATGGTGATGGTTTGGATCATGAAGATGTTTGGAAAAGGGCAATTTGGCATCAGGAGTCTAAAAAGCAGATACAGATGACATCCTAAATGTATCTTTTATGAGTTTGGAATGATTCCTTTAAATTAAGCTCAGAGTGTGTGACAGCTTCTGGTAGTGCCGCCAGCAAGGAAACAAAACAAAAAAATCAAGAGGTTCTGGAGCATATGTAGTCTTAAAGATCATGTCCTCTGGACACCTTGCCTTCCCTCATGCCACTTTGAGCTGCAATGTACCAAGTGCCTCCCAAGGAAAGTGCTCCAATAATTTTCAATTGTCTCTTCACCACATATGCCCTCGAACCCCAACACACTTCCAAATCCAAGGCTTATAAAAAATTAAATGCTCCAATAATTCTAAATTGTGTTTGTTCAGTGCTACTGGAGCCTGTCCATTCCTTCAGTTTGGGGATTTTTGTTTTGTCTGGGGCTGGGGGGGTGAAAAAATGCTTTCTATTAGTGCTTCCAGTTGGAAGCCAGTCAAACAGCATCATAGCAGAGTGATTCAGCAGCCTCTGAGCTGATTTACGGTATATCATAAAACAGGATTAGGGGAAAAAAAAATCCTGGAGGAGAAAGAACCCCTACAAATAATCACGGCAGGAGAACAATACTAGAAGGGAGCAGAGGGAATAATCCTCACTTGACTTCTGAAAAGCAGGTTGGATGACCTAATAGATGGCTTTAAACGCCCTTCATTCCCCACTGAGTTGCAGGGTTCAGCTGCCCAGATCCAGCCACCATGGCTTAATAAATGGCTCTGCATCAAGTGAACCACATTAAGTGTCTCTGTGTGCACACCCGCAGCCTGTTGTCATTTATTTGAGACCGCGGTCCCCCTCTGGCACAAGACCCAGATGCTATTTCACAGCAGGCAGGAGCTTATGCAGAACTAGTGGTAGAAGTTCATCACCAGTTACAACAGGAAGCAAAGAAAACAATCTGAAGCTGTGAGTCTTCCAGTTATAAAACAAAAAGCGAGGTCTTACTCAAGGAGTTACACACAAGACAGCACGTTAAAGTAGCAGAGGTGTCAAGCTAGACATATTACCTAGCACTGTCATGAACAGGAGTGAAATTAAACATGTATTTCATGATCTCCCAAATCAAAGCATCAGCAACCACCTACGGCCCATGCCAAGGTGGAAGAGGAAAGCATCATTTAAAATCTGTTCTCTGTGAACCTGAAGATCCTATTGACAATCTTGTTGTAAATTAGGCCATACCCGTTACAACTGTGGCCTTGGAGCGACAGAGGAAGGCAGGGACTCCCTCGGGAGTTTTACTAGATCAGCAATGGTTGAATTACGTCTATGCAGACAGGAAATCACAGCTTCATGCAAGCGAGAAAAATCAGTTGTATCACAATTCTAATAAAATAGCTATATCCAAAGTTTGGTAGAGAGACACAAAAACGTGGAGGAAAAAGGAAAAATCTCCTATGCCATAGCCTCCTCTTGTAGGCTGAAAAATGATAAAGTGCATCCATGTTTAACTCACCACAGGATGCCTGGAATTTTATAGAAACTGCTGCAACGTGTCTCCCAGTGGGGAATAACTGAAGCATGAAATAAGAAATCAGCCATATCCTAACTTGCAGTGGCAGGTCCTGTAAAAGGAATAAGCCAAATAAAGGCTTAATATATAGAAAGATGGCAAATAACTTCCTGGATTTCTGAAATAAGAAAGTGTAAACCACCTCTCTAATCATGTCTAATCAAAGAACACCATCTATTGCTAAAAACTTCTAGGAAAAAATGGGTATCAGAGAGATGGTAGCATGTATATCTTCTTCAGTAGTGTTTTGGGAATATTTTAGCCTGCAGAATTTAATTCCCTGTTATTACTTCTGAGCCTGGAGGTGAAAGTCATAAATCAGGACCATTCATAACATACAATAATGGGATGAAATACTCATAAGGAGAGTTACACGATTAAATCCTTTGGGATTGTGTGTAACACTTCCAGTCCTTGATGATAGCATTAAAAAAATCTTCTGTCAGTAACATCTCTTCTTCCATAATTCCTATACTGGGTTTTCATTCTTTTCTCCCAGCATCTTCAAATTTTGCTGTCATATGGCCTTCCGTCCACCCTTCCTCCCTGCTGTCTTAAATATATGTTTAAAGCAAAATTATAGGAAAGCATTCCATGCTTAAAAAGATGGTCAGGTTTAAAATTACACTGAATTTACTTACAAGGGCTTTTAATACCAGAGGAGCTTTCCCAGGGAGTTTTGCTCTGATTTCAGGACCCCCATTGTTTTTACAGATGGCTATTTGGTCCCATTTAGAAGGTTGCCACATTCTGAGTAATAAAGACTGCAATGCTATAAAATATAATAACATAGTCCCCACCCTTTTTTTACCCTCCCCATCTACTGAGTTTTAAAAAAAGAAAAGAATATCCCAACCCATGTGTTAGAGCTTTGTTTTCTGAGTAACGAGACTAATCATGTTTCCTCTGCTTGAGGTCTCTCTCTTCTCTTCCTTTTCTTCTAGGTCCTCTGGATCCACACTGACATAGAAATATCCCATGATGGAGAAAATAATGCACACAGCAAAGAGGAGAACAGTGAACAAGACAAATTCAGCCCACTAGGAAAGAAAAAAGAACAGCAGGTCAGGCGACTCCAGACTCTCAGTCCAGAGGAGTTCTCTGCACTTCCAAGCACTTTTTAAAGAGCTGGGTGAAAACTACTTTTTTCAGCTCCCGAGCTTCCTCACAAGAGAGAAACTTTCTCATCCTCTTTCCTGGTAAACTCATGTGCACATAAGGTATTTAGGAACATATGATACACCTTGAAACAAACCAGTTAGATTGGGCTAGTTTCATTAAATCTTTTCTTACAAATCTGTCCTGAGTGGAACGTACCTGCCTGGGCTTTTTGCCCACAACATGCCTTTGAGAAGGGCAGTTTCACATTAGCCAGAAATAAGCCCCATTTTGCACCTTCATGCCGTCATCCCAGAAGTTTGATAGCCTGAATTAAACAAGCTCTGCACCACAACCTCCCCATGCAAGCCTGATATCTCAGGGTGCCACAGGCAGCTAGCCCTGAAGGAGTCCCAAACTAGACGTTTGAGGAGGCTGCCTGCCCACTGGGCTAGCTGGATGAAGGCAAGCTGCTCCCAGTAAACAACTGCAACACGTGGCTGGCACTGTGTCCAGGCTCAGGCCCAAATACAGCCTTGCTTGCCTGGAGCTGAGCCCCAGCAACATTATCACAGTGCAGGTCACTTATCTACTGCTGCTGGGAGACTTAAGAAGAGCCATTGCTCCAGAGGGCCACCCTGCTGAGGGCAACGAAGAGCCCTGGCTGGGAAGCAGCTCAGAGCAGGCTGCTGTCACTCCATTGCAGGAGCCTGGGGCTGTGCAGAGAAGCTGTGCCTCCAGGACACGGACATCCAGAAGCATCATCAGGTCTATTTTAAAGGATTACCCCTGTTTTAAGAGCCAAACCATACCTGTGCCATTGGTGCAGCCTGTGCAACAACGAGCACAAGGGTATTCCCAACAGCCACTGTGAGCAGCCAGCCTGCCTGCAGCACCGACTTCATGCTGGCCGGAGACTGAAAAGAGAAGGGCCTGGTCAGTGGGTATCACACTGCACCCTTCTGCCCTGGTTCACCCTGTGATGTTCTGTGTGGTGTAGGTGTCACTGGACTCAGCCTAGGAGGAGATGGTAGAACTTCCTCTATGCAGGATCTCCTCTGTGGTTAATTTCAACAGCTACAAACAAAGAACTTTCAAAACATGTCCTTCAGGAGGACACATGAAGGAAGAGGAGATGCTGCTGTTGTTGCAGAACTGGATCCTGATCATCCCCAACCTCCATCATTTCAAATTGTATGACCAGGAACTTCAGGAAGCCACACAAGACCTGCGGCTTGAATTCTGGTGCCATGTAGCTGTAGAACTTTGGAAAAGAGACTAGATCTCAATTTTAAAATTCCTAATGATGACGAAAAAATTTCCACATCCCATGACATATCATCCCATCGTACTAATCACACCCAGTAACAAACATCTGCACTTTACTCCAATGACAAATTTGAGTAGCTTCAACTTTTTGATCTTGTAGTGTCTCAGTCCTCTCTTCTCATAAACCTTCTCCCTAGACAACAACCAAATCATCCCTTGCACACTCGTTACCCCTTGGTCACGTTACAGACTCATGTAGGCTTGGACACCTTCAATCTTTAAGTTTAAAGCGGGTTCCAAGCCCCCAGTGCCACCCAGTAGTCCTTGAGATACCTTCCTTTTTTATCACTGAAAAATATGTTGAGTTCTGTTCTACGTTCTCAGCTTTACTAGAAAAGGAGTTCCTTGAGTATAAGTGAGAACAGGTATCTTCAGAGCATGAATTAGTTTAGTTTGAGGGCACCCAACAAACTCTGCTATAATCCCACTTTTAGGTGAACCACAGATAACATTGTCAGTAAGCATCACGCCAAAGGATGTATTACAAGTCAATGGCAGATGCAGGAATTAATCTTGAAGTTTAATTGTAAACCTAATCTAAAGTCTTCTCTTTAAGTGGAGTACCTGAGAATAGGAGAAGGCCAGACCTGTAATGGAGAACATCACCTCCCCAGCAGATATTAACAAGTATTGTGGTAACTGCCAAGCCATATGGACATTGTTGGCTTTGATGTCTTCTGACTTCCAGATTTTGACAGCACCTCCAGAAACCTAGCAGGAAAATAAAGGTACATTGGTTAGCTGCCCATAGGTCTGATCCTTCTTAGCCTAGACCACAACAGCAACTTTACCAAAATAAAGTTCTAAGTAAAGGTGAAAGCAAAGCTCTGTCCTGGAAGCAAAACTCTGGCTCTGACCCCTGCCATTTCCAAGCCTTTTGGGAGCAGGCTGACTCCTACTACACCGGGCAGAGGTGGCAGGATGGAAGAACCCCAGCTGATCCATGTGCTGCAAGAGTTGCATGAGGTATTGCAAACCAACCAATTGCCTTCTCTAGTGGGGTTGGGAAAAACCTGTGTGGTACTTGTGTGGAGACTGTGACCTGGTGCTGTCCCCAGGGCCAGAAGAGGACAAGAAGATAAATGCTCATTTCAGTCGTGTGGCTGCTGTTCCCATTTCAATCAGCGCTGTACAACTCCCCTGATATAACGGTGACATCAAATCCTGTTCGGGAACACCAAGAGTAGCAGAGACTGCCCCGTATCAGATAGTTATGAGAGCTGTATTCCTCATTCTTTTTATTTGCTTTACCAGGTGTAATTAGTGCTGCTTCTGATGCACAGAGACTCAGAGACAGAGAGAGACTTGACTAATAGCCAGGAAAACACTAGGCTGAAATCACTTCAAGCAGAAATCCCTGTGTTTAAGGAGAATACTTGGGAAAACACAAGGTATGTTTACGAGATGTACTTAATCACCATGAAGGGAGGCAAATCAAGAGACTGTATTTTAGCAGGCTAAAAGGGGTGAGAGGAGAGCTCTGCATTGCTCTTTAGCCCATAAAGAATTGTCACAAGCACCATACTATAATTGCACACTGAGGACGGCTGGGTAGAAGGCAACATCCCCATGATTTAGGTATCACAGTTCAGCAGCATTAGCAGATTGAAATATTACATTCTTGGTTATTCTATATAGCACTCCTGGCAGAGGAGCAGGGATGAGTACAAATCACTGCAATAATTAAAAATTATCTTGGCCTGGAGCAAACTAACTCTCTACAGAAGGAGGAAACCACAGGGAGAGAGATGGAAAACCAGAGGGTCAAAAAGTTTAAAGAACAAGCACAGGCTCCAGAAGAGCTGAGGCACAGAGCCACCTCCAAGCAGCCATCGCTACAGCAGGGACTTTTGTAGATGGGACCATAAAATGGAATCCTTGCCCACAGTGATGTGGGACACATCCAGCTCAACTAGCCCTGACTCAGTTGCATTACCAGAGGCTCTGGGGCAATATTCTGAGTGTGATATTCTTGTCTACTTGGTTTCTCATCTGTGAGAGAGGCTTGCAGCCATGGAGGAAGGGTCTGGCCAACACCACTTCAAGTGTGTATGTGTTTTATGTACATAAATCTCTGCACTCACAGATGGCAGCATCTGCCTGTTCCCTCCAGGACTGTGCATCCCACTCCAGCTACCAGAGTTGAAAAAAAATGCCAGGTGCTTCGCAGCTATATTTTTGCCCCTACGTATTTGGACTCTGCAGACATGAACAGCTCCTATTAATTGCCCAACAGGGAGATGTTACTGCCAGGGAGTAGCTGACAGCACTTTGCTCTGCTCATCACAATACAGTAGTCAAAGTCCCAGAAGGCAGCTTAGCAGCGTGTCCTGTCAGACCTGGTTTGTCTGTGTGTCTGTGCAGTGGAAAGGTTAAAATGGGAACTAAGCTGATCACGTTCATCTCCGTGGCTTCTGCCAGCTGGACCACGGTTAGAGTGGCATGCCTAAGAGGTTGGCAGGCAGGAAAAGGAATCCACCCTCTCAGCAGTGCTCACACCCCATCAGGGCTAGGTTGTTCAGAAAACCATGCCTTGACATTACACTAGGCTCCAAATGAGCTGTACAGACAGCAAGAGGAGGAAAAACAGATGCACAATCTCACCAGCCTCCTCACTCAACACTTGTCCCTCTTCCCCCCATGCATAATCCACAAGTCTTGAAAGATGAGTCTTTAGTTCAGTAAGTTAAATGTGAGGTTACAGCAGAGTTTTTCAGATATGAGGTACTACCAGGTACAGTATTTTAAAGATCACAAGCACTGTCAGCTGTTGGCAGACTGTAATAGCTCTTGCAGTGCACTGGGTCAATGTTAACTGAACTAGGATGGCAAAAGACCAGCACAAACCACTGATCACATAATTTTCTATGGGGGATTTCTATCAAGGAAAAGATCTTACTTCTTGGGTAACCCATGAGATCTGACAACATCACAGTATAAAGTGGAACGAGTACCCATCCACCTTGCTTATGGAGCTGCCAAAACTTTTTGCTAGCCCTTGGACTGCCTTCAGATGGATACTGCCCAGGTCTTGCAGGGTGGAGAAAGCAAGTGAAAGTCACAACCGTAAAAACAAAGGCACTGCCAGAGAGTAGCACAAAAGGAGTTTGTTACCGTCACAGGGACACTTACGTTAGTTATCACAATGGTGTATGACGCCCCGAAGTCAAGCAGCCCCAGCTCCAGGGGGAATTCTCCCATTTCAGTTATGCATTTTCCATTATTATATCTAGATACAATGACGAAATACAGTATTTCCCAGTTAGGCCCATAGACAAAGAGCAGAGAGCAGAGTTATTAAACATGTCCCTGCAATGGAGTAGGGAGGATGTATGACGTAAAGGTGCAGTAATTTTTATGTCAGACAACCCCTAGAGTTCTTGCCATCTTTTCCTTCCAGAAACACATAGGAACTGACTGGAGTTCACCTAATGACCTGGGCTATTGCTAACACTTTTAAATGATTTTGGTTTCTTCCTAGCATTGATTTCCCTGCACCCCATTCCCCCCCGCCACCCCCCAGGTTTATTTTCCTTCCAAGCTTTTCTCCACTCCAGGAACTGTGGGCCAGACAAGTTAGCCAGGCTCAAGCAGCCTTCAGGAGATTAGAGATATGCACCCACAAGCCACTTTGTTTCCTCTCAGTAAAGCAAATTAGCCTTCATATTTGTTCTTCTGATTTTGGATGTGTGAGATGGCACAGAGGCTCAGCAGCATTGCCACAATGGCTGTTGTATCCTACTAAATTGCAGCAATAAATATTTTGGATGGAGCTGATGCACAGAAAAGCCATGAAGCTTGTTTTGAAACATAGCAAATGCCAGAAATACCCTATAAGAGCCAGCTCCAATGCTGCCAAACCAAGGCCATATGGAGCCTCCGTCTAATGAGCCCAGCCTGCAAACCCACGTAACGTGATGTTACCAGCCCACATACCAACGCTTTGTAGAGTGCAATATGAATTGGCCTTTCCCTGAGAGCACCCTAACACTAAGAGCTTGGGCCTGAGAGAATATCAAAATAAAGCAGGCATCAAAAGGCAGAGAGAACCTCACCATGTCCCACCTTACTCTGCTGACAGATGCCCAGGAATGGCCAGTCTCTTCCCTCCAGGCCTCCACATAAGGCGAATAAAAGCTCAGAGAAGGTTAAGTGCTGTATATGGACCTCTTCAAAAAGCTTTTTGGGTTTCCAAAATTCCTTTGATCTGACTCTGAGAGAACTAAGGTTATGGCCTAAACTAGGATGTCATTATACGGATATCGTGGGAATAAAGTTTCCAAGTTTTGTCGCTTCTGATTTTATCTTACCAAAGCAATAGCAGCCACAGGAAGTTATCCTAGACACTGGTTGGAGGCTGAATCTATTCAACTTTATATCACACACAAAGATATGGATTTGCTGTCCTTTGGCTTGGACACTTTGCAAACTAAACGTGTAGTGCTTCTGCACACACACGAGTGGCCTGGAGCACCTGCTCTGCAGAGCTGATAATTCTGCTTTTTTACAAACGTCTGCCCCCACAACCAAATGCCAAGACAACAGCAGTGAAGGTTTCGTTATTCACCTGAGAAAAGCCCCATTGTATCCAAGGAAAGGCCTCAGCAAGGACCTTCAGCACAGCAAGGGAAACTTACTTGTCCCTCTCTAGCAGCGAGTACTCAGAAGTGCTGTAGTTTTTCTGAACAGCAATGAACTGTTTGCTGTCAATGGTGACGTTCACATCTTGGCTCAAACCATTAATGAATCTGCAAACAAAGCATATTTCATTGGGTTGTCAAGACAGGACAGGAGAAGCATAACATCAGACACTTCAGAAGTGCACTCTCTCTCCCAAAGCATTCTGTAACTCCATGAGGTTATGACAGCCTCTCCTACAAGCTACCAAAATATTCGCCTGATTTGTTGCCCAGTCTTTCAATACACGATTGGTTTTCCCTGCTGTGTAATTTTACCCTCTTACACTTTCTCCTGTGAAAAGTGACCCTCACTTTTTGTGGGTTAGAACTTCCTGGCAATCTCTTCTCAGAGACCTTCAAAGATAGTTCCATGGCTATTTGAGAGGACAGAGCCCCAGCCCACCCCAGGACACTATAAAGCTGGGTGTCCTGATGAGCATGTGTACCATGCTGGCCCACTTTCCCAGGAGTTTCTACCAGGGGGAAAGGGTTGTCTACCAAAATAAGATATTTTCATTGAAACCAAGACTTTCATGGGAACATTCAGGTTTGGGGTTTTTTTCACCCAGTGTTTATGAGCTTTTTCATATACAAAAGATAGTTTCCTTTTGACAACTCAAAAATTGTTAGCCACACCAAACACTTTTCATTTGATCTGACTATGTTTTAAAAGATTTTGGTTTTCAGTTCTTAAAATGGGGATGAAATCCCTGAATATATCCAAGTGCTTGACAAAAGTAAATTTTTAGGGGAAAAATAGTTTGTTCCAAGTGAAAACTCTTCACAAATTTTTGAAGAGAAAGTTTTTGGATTTTGTCAAATATCTTCACAGGAAAATATTAAACATTCCTGACTGCAGGTATTAACGAAGTCTCCAGGGGGGTGTTAAGTCAGTAGAAGCCTTCACAAGCACAGGGTTATGAATATATACTGCTCACCCACTCTGTCAACACAGGCTTTCAGATAAGAGAGTTGGACATTGTTTTATACTATCTAAAGTTTTTGAGGCTTTTTTTGTTTGTGTGGTTTCAGTTGTTTTGTTGTTTGTTGGGTATATTTTTTGCTTTATTTTTAAGTTGCAGCTTGCCCCAAACCTCCAGGAAGTCCAACTGGAATCCTGTTTTATTTTTGCAAATCTGCTTCTTCTGCATCTCAGCAGCCTCTCATAGGTCTGGTGATGTGGCTCTGGAGGTAACGGTAACCTCAGTGAGTTGGCGTCTCAGCGCAGGCTGGCACAGGACTGTTCATGGACTAGCTCACGTTAGGAAAGCAGACTAGCTGCTTAAGCAGAGTCCAGTGCCCAGCTGAATTGTTTACAAGGATGTAAAATTGTTGCTGTAGGCAATTTAGGAGGCATTTGTGAGAGAGGTTGGGCGAGATAAATGAATGCCATAGATTGGCCAGTTCGCAGAGGACAAATAGCAATGGCTCCTTTCCAGATTGCTGCTTCCCTTTCTTTCCCAAAGAGGTGGGACAGAGTGAGTTGAATTAACACTCTTCCAAGGGAGAAGATCTTTTGTGTTGCCATCTCAGCCCAGACTACCCTAAGCAGTAAGCAACAATAACACTCAGCTCTGCATGGCAAGTGTGGGAGGTAACACGCTGTCAAGCCTCCACAGCTGACACTCGAGTCTTGCAAGAGACGTGTGGAGTAGATTCCAACCTGAGAACATCTGGGTTATGTTACACACAGTTTGCATTAGATAAAAGCAGTTTCCCTCACCCCACCATCTTCAAATCCTCAAAAAAGCTGTTCCTACCTAACAGCTGCCAAACCGTTTTCTGGCTTTGCCTCCAAGTCTGTAATCTAAAGAGGGGAAGAAAAAAAAAAACAAACATATTTATTAATGCTGCCTTATAACAATATATAAATATATAAATACTAATGTCTGTGGAGTTATACATGTGTTACAGAGCCCATGGAAATCGACTGCCCTCTCACATAAGCTTTATATCAGGTGACAGAAGTGAAGCCCTGGTACCATGAAGCCGATGGCAAGTGTTGAGTTCCACCAAGGGCTTAAGATGAGATCATACTTCTTTTTTTTTCCTCATCTCCTGCATGACAAAGGCTACCGTCACTCTTCTACTGAGGCATGTAACACTATCAAAAAAAGTATTTGTCTTGATCTGAAGATAGCAAAAGAGCATTATCCACATTAGCCTCTTTCAATGATTAATTACAATTAAACATGAGTGCCTACAAAACCTGCAACTACCTCTCAGGCCTTGACTCTTGGCATACTCAAAGCCTTCACGGAAGCCTAAGCCAAGAGGAACTGCTAGGTTACTGTTCTAATCCTCATGTATCACTCATTTTCGCTGACCCTCAGTACTCAAGAAATTAAGAGTACAGTACAGGCAGAGAGCAGGAGAGACCAAGATGCACCGAGCTTGTTTGCACTCACAGACACATCCCCGAAATGGCCACCTGGTTGGGCACAATAGGGAGCGAGAGTGCCTCTCCTGGAGATCACAGCTAGAGCATTAGCTCAATAATTAACATTATCTACATTCATTCAAGGAGACCCCATTTGGTGTACAATGCTGGAAAAGGGACAGCAAAAATGCAGCCCTGCCCTGAGGATTTTATGTCACACTACAGGAATACAGAGCAAGGTCCTTGGCTGATAGGAATCCACAGTTGTGCCATGTCCACCTAAGCTGGCAGAGCAATTTCAAATTGTGCTCTCCACAGATGGAAACCAGGTAAGCCAAAAGGGACTTAATCTACCTTCAGAAACTGGCTTTCTCTTAAAATTTTCTAGCCTTTTCTCCACACTTTCCTCCTGATATTAAATCCTGAGCTCCTGAGACCAAGGATCCAGAATTTCCGTATACCTATAAAATGTCTATTAGACTTCAGTGTGATATGCTGACCTGCAAATAATGTATGTCCTAAATAATAAATAACCATAGTGAATAATAAATGTCAGAGCAATAAATAATAAACAACATCATCATTTTTTTCCATGAGAGACACATGAGAATTAACACTCTAGTTTGCTGCAGACGGCCCAGCCAAATTATAACTCGCTTTCATCAATGATCCCCAGAGCTCTCAAATTCATTTCCTGCCTACTCAACAGCCCACAAAGGAAAATAAACCAATTTCAGATTGGATCCTTCCAGGAAAACACCTCCACCTTAGTGAGGGGCCCAACCCAGCAGTGAGGGAGGCTGGCGTGGGCCATGGCTGCTCGAGGGCAAGCCCTACAACACAGCAGTGACACTGGTATTGCTGGTATTGTGTTGCAATGCTGGAAAAATGAGCATCATTTACTATACTGTCTTCCACATCTCACTTATCTACAGCTGAGAATGACAGGTCAAGAGCATCACACAACAGCACGGCTGTTCCACAACCCATGGGAGCCTGCCTGTGCCAAGGTGGGCATTAATTTAAGTACAGGTTAGATAGCTAGAGCAGCACAGAGACATATGTACTGAAGCTCAGACATTGCTTTGCTCCAGCCTGTCACAGGCTTTCTCTTAAGGACTGTATGAAAATCACTGTATGAGTATGCATTTCTGAAGGTAACAGCACACAGTCATCAGGGTCACAGGGAAATTTAACAATACTGTGTGATAATGAGCCCCAGGCTCTAAATCATAAAGTGGCAAAACCCTCCAATGCTAGGAAAAAAAGAATCCTTATAACTCCTCATTTTTTAAAGCAGTTATGTGATTTCTACTATACAATATTGAATGCTTGGTGTGGCAAACTCGCAAGGTAGAAGGCTGAGGAACTGCAAAGAGAATTGATATTTTAGCATGAGGACAGATTCTGGTGGCATTTACACACCTGCCACAACGTGTGATAAGGCCATTCATTTGAAAAGAGCTTCTTAGGATACAGCTACATATAAAAGACAGCAGAATCTGGCCCTATACATCCCATATGCCTCTCTCTGATTGTTGCAGCAATACACAAAAGTCCAAACGCAGCCAGCTCTGCTGCAGAGCCTGAGATGAGCTTCATCATTTATTCCGTTCAGCAAAACAAATGGGCCTTCTGTGCATTTTCACTAAACACTTGCAATAACTAAACCTGGAATCATTCCTCTGATGCATTTATTCCATGCCCAGCCCTAGAGCCTCTTTAACATCTTTGCTTTATAGAACCATCTTCTGGGAAAATCTCTGGCTCTCTGTTTCCTCAGCTTTCTCAAGCTCTGCTGCCTAGCAGGCGTGACTCTGCTCTCCCACTGCAGCATTCACTGGATTAAAATGTGCCCAGAAACTCTCAGATGCCATAATGCCTCTATTAATCAACCAGCAGAAATGCGTACAGATCCAGTGCCGCTAGCTAAGAAGTCAGGTTTAGAGCATCTGAGAGCAATCAGACAGACGTTGCAACTGAGCAAACGAATTAATGAGCCTATTACCCCATTGTATCATCACAGCCATTGAATTAATACTGTATTTACACTTCACTCCCACACTCACTAAGTGGCTTGATAGGCTTCCCTCTGCCTCAAAAACAATTAAGCTGTATACTGATTTTTCCTTCACGATGTAGTTAAAAGCAAGAGACAATCCTTGATGTTGCAGGGTGAAGCGAAGGCTCTCTTGCTCTCCATTCAATATTAATTTTGTGTATTCGGCTGGGTTCTGTGGAAAAAAAGCAAACTTAGTTACAGTTTCTTCAGATGAGAAAGGATCTGGCTCTTCCCACCATGTGCAACCCTATCCTATCTTCAAGGGAGCCTGTAAAAAGAGGTTAACAGTCAGAGCAGTTTTCTATAGCACAGGACCTGTGTTGACCTACAGGCTTTGGGCTGGTCAAGCCAGAGCTTGGAGCACCTTCCCTTGCTAGATGCAACCCAAAGATCAAGGAACACCTGTCCACACAGGTACCCTTTCCCCTGGCCCTGCTCTGCTCCAACAGGACCACATCTAAAACAGGACAGGTTGCTGGTGGCCAACGGACTGCTGGGCTGAGTCACAAACTAGCCTGGCCTGTAAATTAATGTGGAAGCTGAAAAAGGAAACAACCCAGTGCCCATGCCCAGTTAACTGCCTTCCCATTTCTTTCCTCCTTTGCAGGTACATACTTTTCAGATGCCATCCAGATCCCAGCTGCAATGGCTGGTCTGAGCACCAAGAGATGAGAGTTGAATGTCTCTACATGCTCATCTCAGGATAATTATCTTTTATGCCTAATTACAGGTAAATGTAGTAAGCCATTTCCTCCTTTGCCATAGAAATGTCTCCAAACTTCCCATTTCTATCTCATCAACAGAGATAATATGCTCCATTTTTTAAAGTTATTCCCATGCACTTCTAAGGCAGTGGAGGAGAACAAGCTCTAGCATCTGCGAGCTTTATTAGAAAATGCCTGAAAAAAAGGCCACCCTTTCTTCAATGTGCTGCAAGCTAGGCCTTCCAGCCCCACATATATGCTTACCTGAAAAGCCTCCACAGGCTGCTGAAATAGGTCCCTGTCTTGGATTGTCACTTGAACAGGGTCCTTTGCCAAATTCAGGACCCGAATTAAGCTTTCTTCTGGGACAAGTCGAGGCATATCAGTTTCCTAATTAAAGTAAAAGGCTTTAAGTGCCATCTGTACACTTTATTAGCACTTCAATATCTCTTCACTTTAAGCCATAATAGTCTTCCTTTCTGCAATGACACTTTTCCATCCCTTCCTCATCAGAAGCTGCACTGACAGAAAGCTGAACATAAATCTTATTTAGGGAGGTTTCCTCATAGTAGCTTCATAGCCAACCTATCATTCCTCCCCAAAACTGCTCTTCATGCCACTAAGAGCACAGGCTACACAACTGCTGGGAAGGTAGAACGACGTCTCTGCTTTCATTAGACAGTACCCTAGTGCCTGAATTTAACCAAGTGCCATGTTATAACAGGAAAAATTGTGCTTAGCTTTCAAAAGCAGTGACCAGACTAATTATTTCCTACTGCAGTAGGTAAATGGGCAAAGAATTAAGCCAGAAGCTGAGCAGTTTTGAAAATCCCAGTCCAGTTCCATGTCTGGAATCAGTGCTTTTGCATCACTTGACGACACGGTGCCATCTAACAACTGACTGTATAGAGCCTATTCACAGCTTTTTGACAAAGGGAAGGTGATGCCTCCAGCACAGATTCCTCTCCACACAGATTCCTCTTTCTGTCAGGAATCATTTCCTAGAAAGAGTACATCAATCAGTGTCAGTCTTGTACTACCTGCAGATCTAAAATGATTTTTTTGTTTTTAAACTTCTCTATTCCTCCCCACACACACACTTATTTTTAAATCAGCTGCCAGCAATAGGTCAGAGCTATTAGTTTTTTTCCATCTCATCCTATAATTTGGTTATTGCAGGTAAGGAAGTTTGAACCTAACACAGTGGGGAGACACACTGTCAGAGAAGACAGGGGATGCTGATTTCCTGGTACCCACACACTGCTCTGGACCAACAGGCCTGTTAATGTTATCCAGCAAATCCCATTACTGTGGCTTTTCACCTGCACTACCCACAGCCAAGCCAAGGTGAGCCATCCTATCCCCCTCTTTCTTTGCCAGAGCTTTTAGTGGCCTTGAGGGTGAAATTTCCATGCATGGGCAGGGGGAAACCTCTAGCCTTGCCTCTGCCTGGAGGAGTCACCCACAGCCAGAGCAGACTTTCAGTGCTCAGCCAGAGCTGCTGGTGGTGGCAATGAGAGCATTTCTTTGCTCACATAAAGAGATCAGAAAGAAGACCTGAACCCACAAAGTCTCATTTCAGCAGGAGACTTGTCAGTGGATTCACCTGAGGAACCAGCAGATGTTAATCCAGGGCTGCGTGCCAGACACTTTAACAGAACATTCTAAGTATACATGGAAGCTTTAAAAATTAATCCTATAGTAACTTTTGTGAGACAAATGTCAGCCAAAGTCTGTGCAAGGCTGGTCGCGGGCCAGAAACAAATGGTACAAATCTTCAGGGGCTAATATTGAATTTACAAGAGATTTGCTGCCATCCTGTCTGGGGATGCCTGGCAGCCCCTGATGCCTGTGACTACAGAAGTGACTGCATTCATCTGCCTCATGGGAGAAACAATTTCACTTGTTAAAAAGACACATCCCCACCCTAAAGCAGGAAAGGAATTAAATGTAAAAAACCAAAACCAGCATGCACACACAAAAACACACCCCAGACAGTAAAATATAGGCAAGCTACAGCAAGAAATAGGAGAGAGAACAAACTACCTTTTGGGAATTAATCACTAGCATTAACTAGATGTCTGTCAAGCACTTTGATGATGGAAATCTAGAATATAGACCAATACAGATGACCGGCACTGCAAAGACTAGAGACAGAGAGAGAGGGAAGAGTAGACAAAGTAAGAATTATCATTAGCAACTAGATCAGTATGCGTAATTGTATAGAACACATTAAAAATTACAATCAGGGAACACAACGGTTAAAAGGATTAACTAACAGGCATCGATAAAAACACCCCAGGGAAAGAAAGTCGTTCTAAGGAATCCCTTGTGCTATACTTACATTTATTTTGATTTCTACAATAGCTGCAAGTCCAAACGCCATCCCTGCAAGGATCATACCTGTTGCCATTTTCCTAATAGGTCTATAGAGCAAATGAAAGAGGTGCCATTAAGGAAAAAAACCGTAATTTAAAGTATCGAATACCATTCCTCAGAGCCAAAGATGTGCCAAACTCATGTAATAAACTGTCCAACAGGTGGCACTGGGGATGATGTGCTGCTTAAATTGCCAATCATTTAACTTAAAACTATTCTATTATTCTGTATGAGACCAGCATTGAGGCCAATTAAAACTGATATGCCATGAAAAAAAGCTCTGTGCTTGCAAGTTTCATATTATCTTGTTCCTAGCTCTTCTAGTGGGAATAGCTCATGGCATTATGTTAACCTGTGATGTTGGAAGGAGCGCTAGAAATGATGTATCTTCAAGTCCCTTTTGGGAAAGGCAAAAGAAAAGTAGCATGCTATTTAGCAGCAGGAATGAGGAGCAGAAAAATGTGTACTTCGTGTCATCAATGTTTCTGACCATCTGTGGCATCAGTCTGGGTTCTTCTCATGCCAATACATTTACATTTCTAGAGAACAAAGAGCTTGCTTCTGAACTCGGAGCAAAACTAGTGCAACTTTATCGGAGTTACATGAGATAATCTGATGTAAAGCACAATAAAATAGGTCCAGAATGGCAGGTCCAAACTTAGCATCAAGTTGTTGAGATTAGAAACAAATCTGGTTCTACATTCAGTGGCCTGCACACTTCGTAATGGTCTAGATTCACATTCCAATTTGACTGTGGGGAATCCAGATTAGGATTTGGGCTGTTGGGAATTCAGTTTAAGAACCCAAATTCTGTCACTCAGTTATATGACCTGGGATAAGAAAATACTTACTGCTTACATCTTATCATTAAAAAAAAAAGAAAAGTTTTTGATCTGCAATGCTGCATTACGATTTTGTAGCACAAACTTTTGCAGCCACATAGCCAACTCCCTGCAAGCTACAGTATTTCCACTGCCATTACTACAGCTAAACAGGATAGGAGCCTGTTAGTAGCTGGCACCCAGGGGACAGAAACAGCATGGCATTCAGTCTTGATCTGTGCATGAGCTGGTGCTGCTGGGTGAACAAGTCTGTGAACTGGTCACAGGCAGGAAGTTTTCTGTCAAGCTGGGGTTCAGTCCAGGGCGTGGGCTCACACTGAGGTAGCATGGAGAAGCACAGCTTCTGATGTGTGTCCTCCAAAGGGGCACCATCGCAAAGCAGGGAAACATCCTTGATATGCCCTTAGGTGCAAGTAATACAGCATGATGGGAAAAGATCAGCAGGGGGAAGGGGTAGGAGTCTGAGGCTCTTTCCATTGTCATTTTATGTGGTTTTGTCTATACAGCATTTTAGTTTGGATTAGGAACACACTTTTTAAGTCAATCTCCCACGCACCACCCTTTCCCACACTGTGGTTCATGTTGAGAAGTGATACTGGAGCATGGAAACTTGGTTCCTTTCAGCTGAAACGGCACTGGCAGAGGCACTCCATGGGGGCACATGACATACTGCCACTGCTGAAGGGCATCAGTGCACAGAGGCAGACTACAGATACTCTGAAGCAAAATCTCCCCCAAATGCATAAAGTGGGACTTGGAACCAACTTGGAGGTCTGCTCCCATTACACTACACTTCTTGCTAACAGGCTAGGGATAAAGCGCTTGGGCCATATGGAAATTCCCTGATGTACTCACTGGTTCAGATCCTAGTGTGGAGTCTGCTTTCACAACACCACATGTAGCCCACATGAGGCAGTGAATTTGGCCCCACTAGGACCTTTCAGGGAGAGAAATACCTAGGGGTAATATAGGAGATAAGGTAAAGAACATGTTGATTAAATTCAAAGAGGAACTGTTCATATCTGCTTTCCGGGAAAATCTGTACAGAGCAGCATTAAACACCACTGAATTTTCCTGTCTGGAATTTCCAGGGCCTATGGAAGAGGGTGATGCTGCCTCTTGGGGCTGAAGGAAGGGCAAAGACTGGTAAGGGTGAATGTAAATTTGTGTTTCTCCTCCTTAAAAAGCTATGCTACACACTTGCTGCTAAAGAAAAAGCACTGAGGCATCTGCATTGTCCCCAAGTACTTACGTGAAATTAAATTTGCACATGTTTATCAGGGGGTAGAGCCCAAGGTCAAAAATTGGGATGAAGGCAAGAATGAGAAGTGGATTTAAGAACTGCAAGACAAAAGAATGGGAGTTTAGTGACTAGAAAGCAACTTCCAGTAATTAAACTCATAAAGCACTGTCCTCCAGAAATAATTCCATTACAGAAAGGACATGAACAAACACTTAAAAACCTCGTTTTAAAATATAATCATAGTTTGCACTTCGACAGCTTTTGCTATTTAATTTTCACAGGCATGAATACATTTTGTTCATATCCTCCGCTTCAAGAGGTAAGCAAGCATTACTGGCCCAGTCTCCCTGAGAAAAGTGAAGCACTATGTTTTTTAAAAGTAAAAAACCCACTGACAATAGAGGCAGGTAACCTTCGGTGCTGAGGTGGGACATTAAAACAAATCAGAAATAATAGAAACATCTTGGGATTTCAGCAAAATCCCAGAGGAGCAAGCATTATTCTGTGGGACTGGCAATTTCTCGCACCTCCACACAGTTTGGTAACCCCCCAGGAATGAAATTTCTCCTGGGAAGGACACAGCTTGTCTGCCAGCCAGCAGTGGCAGAGCGAGAAAATAGAGAGTGATGGAGAACAAGCAAAGAGAAATGCTGTTTCAGTTTTGAAGGCAGATTTCAGGGAACAGAATTTCTCCAAAGCTGCTCAGTGTAAGAACAGTAATCGCCTGTGACAACACGGCACTGCCTTGGAGCCCTCGCATTTTCACCTGCCCTGCAGAAAGGGAGAAAGTAAATATATGTCATGTACAATGCTCATCCCTGCACAGGGGCATGTTAAAAGGAGACACAGCTCATACCCTCCACATGCCAGCAGTAGATCAAGAAATATTATGGTGGCTTGTCTCCTCACATCTCTGCACTGCTCTGCAGGATTCAACCTCTGTGTTAGGACATGCTTGGGGTCTTCTGAATCCCAAGACTAAGCTTGAAAAACAGCTAGTGAGCAATAAGGCAGAGTCCACACCACAGCAATCAACAGGAGCACTGCTTGTACCTTCAAAAGGAGCAGAGAAAGGCCCCTGGTCCCATGAAAAAAATGGAAAAGAGAGGAAAAGAAAAAGAAAACACACTTCTAAGGGTTATTTCCTACCCTATAGTATCTTTTACCTGCATTTGGTCAGGCTGAAGAACATATATTCCCTGAAACAAAAAGATATTCCAAGTCATTCAGAAATACCATAATATAACAGTGCATATGGCAAATATGCAACTGACCCAGTAGAGGCCTTAGCAGCAAAGGTGATTTCCTCAAATGCTTTAGTAGCTGGCGTTGTGCTCTTGACATTTATCTAAGGACACAGCATTTGATGAGAATCATTTTGCAGAAGGAAGCTACACTCAGTCCTTGATACATGGCATCTGGGACACAACCTATGACAGGTACTGAGACCCATCTTTCAGACCGGCTGGGCACGGAATATTACAAACATGAACTCCAACAAGCCTAATGGTGAGATCATCCCAGTGTTGCAGTTAATTCTCACCTTCATGAGTTGGGACAACTCATCAGTGGAGAGTGGATGAGAGACTGAAACACAAACCAAAAACCTATCCAAGTTGCTGTGACAAAAAAGCCCTGAATATGTCCTTCTCCACCAGAGAGAGTTTAATGAGTGATACATTAGATCATTTGTGTCACTTATTTATTCTTAGATCTTCTGCTAATGGATCACTAAGTGCATGTGAGCAAACCAGCAGAAAACAAAGTTTTTAGATACAGAAAGACTGTATAAGCTCTTACTGTTTTGTCTTTCTGAGGTAGATAAATATTACCCAAGGTGTAGTCTTTTTCATGCCTCATTTGAATTAATTAAGCCTAATGAATATCACATGCTGAGAGGTCAATTTTTAACAGGACAGACATAGAAGGGCTTGAATTTTGGGCTTTAAGTCAATTTTAAACTGGAAAATAGGCATTTACAATCCTAAACTTTGATGTGAGCATCCACATGTAAGATCTAGACAGCCAGTTAAAACCTATGTCTGGAAACCAGCCCTGTATGTATGGTGGCATCTTTAGGCAGATAGCTGATCCACATCTATCTGTCACTGCATCCTGCACCATTTGCCATTCACAGCCTTGAAGAACTTTCTGGCTACTAACTAATTAATCCTTGTCACTTCTCTACTCTACACGCAAGATTCCTGCTGGTTTTGAGAGGCTTCATTAATACATCACCAAGTAAGCCAGAGCAGAAATATACAATTACAACAGCTCTAGTTACACCTTACAAGGGCTGTCTGAACTTTCCCTGACTACTCTGTCTTCAATGAGGGTAGCAAGCTGGAAACCCCACCTGCTCACAGTCACAGAGTGACTGGTTCCCAGTAGGTCAGCACTCCTGACCCTGCAGGCTGCCGGTGGCTCCCCAGCCCTTGCTCCTTGCCAAGATGTGCTGTGATGACTTGAACGTGGCTGCACAAAGCCTCTTGCTTCTAATCACCAAAAGTGCAGCTCACCCATCTTAGTACTGTGAGACTCTAGTTAAAAAGCAAGAATAGTGGTGTTACTACTAGTCTTACCAGCCCTGGTGACATTTAGTACTTACAAAATCACCATTCATTTTTGTGGCTTGCAAAGTCCACCTGGATCCCTAAGGAGAAAACAGACAGCTGTGAAGACTTCAAGATGTCCCATGGGACTATAAAACAAGGGGACAGAAAAGATGACTGTGCTGGAGGTCTTATTTCCCATATATTTCTTCTGTTACCTCTACCCCTGCCCTTACAGTATCCCAGTATCACTGTGGTTGGAAAAGACCCTCAAGATCATCAAGTCCAACCATTACCTCAACACTACCACATCCAACACCTATCCCTGTCCCCCTGTCCCCACACGTTCACATCCTCAAAATCTCAGCAAGGATAGTGGTTCAGCCACCTCCCTAGACAGCTTGGCCCTGTGCATGACAACCCTTAAACCATGTGTCTGAGAGCATTGCCCAAATGCATCTTGAACATTGTCAAGTTTAGTGCCATAACTGCCTCTCTGGGAAGCCTATTTCAGTGCTCCACCACCCTCTAGGTGAAGAACCTCCTCCTAATATTCAACCTAAACCTCCCTTGACACACCTTCCTATCATTCCCTCGGGTCCTGTCACTGGTCACTAGAGAGAAGAAATCAGCACCCGCTCCTCTGTCCTCCCTAGTGAGGTAGCAGTAAGCTGTGATGAGGTCTCCCCTCAATCTCCTCTTCTCCAGGCTGAACAGGCCAAGTGACTTTAGCCGCTGCTCATACATCATCCCCTCTAAACCCTTCACCAACTTTGTGGCCCTCCTCTGTACACACTCCAGTAGCTTTATATCTTTCTTGTACTGTGGCGCCCAGAACTGCACACAGTACTCAAGATGGGGCTGCGCCAGTGCAGAGTAAAGCAGGACAATCACCTCCCTCGACCAGCTGGCAATGCTGTGCTTGATGCACCCCAGGACTCGGTTGGCCCNAGAGTGTCAACTGCTCCCCCCAGCTTGGTATCATCTGCAAACTTTGCAAGTAAGCCTTCAAGTCTTTCATCTAAATAGTTTATGAATATATTAAAGAGAACCAGCCCCAAGCTGGATCCCTGTGGAACCCCGCTAGTGACTCGTCACCAGCCTGATGTAACCCCGTTTACCACAACCCTCTGAGCTCTACCCGTCAGCCAGTTGCTCACTCAATGTATTATGTGCTTGTCCAGCTGAATACTGGACAATTTGTTAAGGAGGACACTGTGGGAAATGGTATCAAAGGCCTTACTGAAATCCAGAAAGATTACATCAACTGGCTTCCCTTGGTCCACTAGGTGGGTGACCTTTTCATAGAAGGAAATCAAATTTGTTGAGCAGGACTTTCCCCTAATGAACCCATGTTGGCTGGGACCTTAGGTAGGGCACATTCATCCTTCTCCCCCTCCTGTGGCAGACACCCAGCAGGACTGTGAAAGGATGGCCAGCAGTGACAGTGGGTGCTGTCTTAGCAAGCCCCTGCACATCTACTAGGAGTATGGTGCTGTGTCCCCAGGAGGCTTTAGTGTTACCCTGGAAGAACAAGGGCGCAACCCAGGCCAGCAGACAGACCTGCAACACACTGTACTGTACCTGCTGATCAAACAGGGCCCAGAACATTGGCAGCGGTATGAAGAGGAAGAGAACGCGTGTCACCATTTTAACCTCCCCAATCAGCTGTTTCTATAAAGGGAACAGGCAAAAAGGCAAGATGGGAGTAAAAGGCCAACAAGTGATTCAAGCCACAAACCATGTGAGCTCCTATTTCTTTCCACGTGGTGGTTGCTTGTTGCACTTATTCATGATACCAGACATACTTGCATGTCTGCATTGCAGTGCAGCACCTAAACTGTCCGTTAAGGGTCAGGAGAGTACAGAAGTGGGAAGGGACAGGAAAAACGAGAGCCCAGTGCACATAAGGACTGATGTGGTAAGGCCAGTTTTACTGTCTCCCCTCTCTGCCCTTCTTCCTCACTTCCCCCTCCAAGCCTGCCAGGTAGAGCATCACTTACCGAGTATTTTTCTGATGCCCAGTCGAGCCAGTGATCTCTCTTTGGAATCTGACGCGAGCGGTTTTTCAGCCGGTTTTTAATAGCAAACTGGGGAAAAAAACAGGTGAGTCCCTTGTGGCATTCCCGCCCTTGTCACATTCCCAACTCAAGGCTGCCCTCCCCCATTTCCAGATGTAAGCAGTGCCAGAAACTTGCAGTAGTTTTGCTGGAGACTTCCAAATTCTCAGATTGGATGCTTTATGACCAATTCTCTGCAGGGAAGTTTCTGTGATATCAGTTGATTAAAGGTGTGGTGTGGGAATGAGCTACCTCATGGGCTTGTCTTTCAAAGACAAAACTGACACTAGCTCCCAAAGGCTGTTTCATGCTTGATTTAAAACTAGCTACATGATAAAGCTTTAAACAGAACTTCTTCAGTTCTCTTCCAAAAAGCACCTGTCAGATTGACCACTGTGCTGGGGAGGAAATGTCTCATTATCCAAAGCAATGTCAAAATCAGAACTCTCACTCCCTTCTGGTTCTTTAAACATTTCTTCGCATGGTCCTGGTGCAGCCTGTGGCCTCACTCATTCCTAGACCAGCTTTCAAGTTGGTTTCTCACTGGAGAAGAAATCAGTGACACCGAATTTGTACCTTGCTTGTTTATTTTGTGTGCTCCAGTCACCGAGCACACTGAACACAGCTAACCTGGCAAAAAGAGTAGCAGACCTCACTTAAAAATCCCATCTTGAAGATTTGGCCTGTTTCCTCATGGTAAATCTGTCACTAGGATTGATCTAGGTAAAACATATCCTGTTAGCAACAGTTTCCTGAAAAAAAAATCATTATCCACCTAACAATAAGAGAGTATTTTTTCACATACTATATTCATACACTATGAAGAATAATTGATAATACAACTTCAGCAGGTGTCTCTTGCATTTAGAAGAACATGCTGAATATGCATAATATGAATGCGTCCTATTACTGTCCACTGAACTGATAAAGTTCTGTGAAATTATTCAGCTCAAAAAATTTGAGTCATATCTGATACTCCGAGTTTCTGAATTTTCCTTTCAGTTCACTCTCCATCAGCATTTGCCACTACTGATTCTACTGACAACAACTAAACAGTTCAGGGAGCTAAGGAAGAACAGTTGAAATAATAAACCAGGACCTAAATGTGTTTCTTATTCCTTACAGCTCATTAGGAATATATCCAGGAGCAGGATACAGAAGAACTTCAAATGTCACCTTTCCTTTCCCCTTGCACTTTTCTGATCTGTAGCCTCAGAGTCATGCACAAAAAGAGAATGGCCCACACTTACGCCAATGCATTTGCACACTTCCAGTAAGACGTTCCCTTGTGGTGGTGTTTTTCTGTACAGTCCACTTCCAGCAATAAACACAACTGAAAAATAATATAATTCAAATGGGAATTCACATGACAAACTCAATCCTGCACTGGCTTCTGGGATGACCCACCCCTGTATTCAACAGAAATCCATGGAACTTGGGGCTTCCAGGATCACACCTTGAACAAAATCAATACATAGGACTCCTTTAATGCCTTCAGATAGAAGAAAACACAACATCCTACAAGTAGCAGTGTGATCCCTAGAAAGTCACTGTCATCTTCTCATGATCTGTTCTGGCACAACAGGCACCTCCACATCTGATTCACGCTGGAAATCAAAGCTTTGAGAATTTCCTCCATCTATGCTTTTTGTAGGCTAAACTTAAAATACAATCCACATTGAATTGCAGCACCGAATGTCGGAAATCAGCCCTGACTCATTGCAGCCATGTGAGGATTAATCCAGATCCAACATGGGCTTCGTGTACTTGTATCTCACACACGTTTCAATGGAAACTGCCATGCGGGTCACTGCATCACATGCTGGTGTTAACAGAAATTACGTTTATTTATGGTTTCCCCAAAGGGATATACAATTTAAGATATTGTTTTGTCTTGGTTTTCTCCCTCAAAGCACAAAGAATATTGGACTGAGGCTTCAAAATCTTGTCAGAGATGGGGCTATCTGATTACCTATCATTTGTCGTGCTCTTTGAGAGCCTCTGAGCATATTGCAATTCCAGAGAAGTTAGCAGGGAGAAGCACAATAAAAGCTGAGTGTGAAATCCATATAACAAACCAGCCTCAACTTTTTAAACTAACTCAATTGTCTGGGGCAAGCCTCAGCCAGCAGAGAACTGCAGGCACCTCTGTCCTAGCACAGGAGGCGTGGGACACTGCAGGGAACTCACCATTTCTCTTTTCTGACTATGAAGACCCTTCACATCCAGTTTTGACTTGCAAAACTGTCAGAGTGACTTCTGAAGTCAGTTTAGGTGAGTCACACTGAAAGATGTCCAAAGTCACCCAGAGTGGGTAGTTGCACCACCTAATATTTAGCATCTCCCTGTGGACCTGTTGGTGCCTCTAAAAGGTGATTCATTAGGTTTGCTGAAATACTTTCTGGCGATACCTTTGACTCCTTCGGGAACTGAGGTTCCTGCATTAGGTTGGGCATTTAGAATTAAATAGTATCAGTCTTCCCTCATCTTTCAGAAACCGGAGCAGCCCAGAAAATCTTGCTCTTTTATATTTCCATTCTGCCTCTAAATCTGTCCTTGCTTTCCATCATTGCAGGGAGAAGGCCAGTCAGGCCTGAAAGGGTATTTTCTCTAGTTCTGCATGCTGCTCACACAGTCAAATATACCACTTCCAAGAGCATTTTAGCACGTTACAAAAGAACACGGAGCTGCTTTGCCAGGCAGGCCGTGGAACCTGGCAGCAGGATACTAGCTAAAAACACATTTTGATTGATGCCCTCACTGAAACTGCAATATTTACACGTCCATTTTCCCCTGGGCAACCTCTACTCTGCTAGAAACATTCATCACACAATGGTGCACAGAGGAGCCTGTGCTGCCTTAAACTGATAGGAACAGGCCACAGGGGGGAAGGAGAAGCTGCTCAGGCCCGTGACCATGCACATTTTTGAAAATAATCGCTGTAACGTTAGCTGCGGCCTGATGACATTTCTCCAGTGGCCTGATTCTTCTTTCGGGTGGAAGTTTGAGGGGAGAGAACAACATTCACATTCTCTTGGGGATGAACTTTTCAAATCACAGATGCTATGGTAAAATCACACAATTGCTCGGTCTCTCAATTAAGCTAACAAGCTGAATGAGAAGTCGCCCCATGCTGTGTCAAAACCTCTCAAATGCAGTGTAATAAGGGGACTGCTCCCTTCAGCAGGTTGCAACCATGAAACTAAAGCTAATGGGGTGTCCTCTGTATTAGCTATCAAGGAGTAACAGCAAGAATGTGGAAATTGCTGAGTATTTTATAAGGTTTGAAGAAGAAATCTTGACAAGTACATTAATGGGGCTAAGATGTAAGCTTTAGGAAGCAGGGTGATTGCAGCTTCCTCCTGACAGTTGAACAATAAGGGCTTTTTATTGCAACATAATAATAACTTGTCCCTATAATTGTGGGAATTACTTCAGCCAAGCCAAGTGAGACAGCTCAGAATAAAGTAACATCTCATTTAGCTCCTTCTGCGATTTCTGTGGTTCTGAAGTAAAAGTCTGAGCCATTAAAGATGGCTCCGAGCTGCAAAAAGCCTGTGGAAAGGTTAGAAGTGGCATGCTAAGCTTCTCCTCTATAAGGTGGGGAACTCTGAGAACTGCTCCGACTGCAGTTCAAAGGCCAAGCTTGCTCACAGGCAAAGCTGCAAGCCACCAGGAGAATCATTTTGGTGCCTACCTTTGCTTTAAAGAGCAAGGAAATTGTATTGTGAAACATCCACCAGACCACCTTCTCATCAGTACCATGATAAGGGATTGCAGTAAAACCACGGCCTGCCCTCCGCTAAGTGAACTAGTGATTTTTCTTTCTGTTCTGAACTGTGGAACAGATGACCTTGATTCCTTGAGTTTCCCACCACAGTATCCATCCAGAGGTAGTGAATTTGTGCATTTTCTCATCTACCCATGGACTCAAAAAATGGTAACTCCTATTACAAGTATTATTGTTTCTACTCACCAAGCGCCAACACCATTAGTGCTGCTGGGACACCAAAAGCCAGTGCATAACAATCCTCTCCAAAACATTTCACATCCCCTGAAAAAGAAGTCAGAAATAAAAGCACCTTATTATAGTCAGACGTCTGCTGCTGGAACCTTTGATTTGCTTCCCCTAAATCAGTCACTTCCCCTGGCTTTAAATCTTCTTTGCTGGTGCTTGACATGGTGAATTGAATCTCCTTGAAACCGTTGTCCTTCTTTGATGAAGACCATTTGGAAGCAGGGTTAGTGTCTGCCAGCAAAAGCAGCTGATAATGGGATATTGATGAGAATGGCAAAAGGGAGGGAGCAGACAAATAGGTGAAATGATGTAATGGGAACTGTAATTGGGGAAAAAAAAAACCAAACCCCGCAACATTTAAAATTATCTGAAGTCATTCTGTACTTGCCTAGATCTAAATAACCAGTACTGTGCTTCCACATTATTTGTGCCAGCTGCATGAGTTATTGAGCTAAAAACCCAAATCTGATTTCATAGCAACCTACAGCAGACAAAGTGGAAGCTAATATCCCTCCTAGATATATGGAAGCACAGGATTCATCTTAAAATTCCAGTTCCCTTTCTCAACACTTTCCCAATCTCACTAGAGGCAGCCTGCTTCAAATGTCAGGTCTTGCAGCAATCCAACGGGAAGCCAGGTTTGTTACAGCGTGGCTTTGATCAATCTGAGCTATGGTTTACTGAAACCCTGTGCCCCTTGGACCAGGTCAGTTCTTACACCACATGAATTTAGAGGTCCAGTTGCATACAGCAAGCCAGCAGTGGGGTTTGTGTTTGTATGCCAGTGGCTACAAGTTACTGCCTTCTTACATGAGCAATAACAAAACGGCTAAAATAAGGCAAGATAATTAATGGGAAACCAACCCATGAAGCCTTCAGTTGTTTCTGTTTGTTGTCCCTGGGCAGCCATGGTCAGACACATAGCTGTGTGCATGCATGGCATTTATTTACTTTCTTTCAGCAAATTAGCTGAAATCCAACAAAGCTGACAGCAAGACATTATGGGCACACCAAACTTTTGACACGCAAAATGAGTTGGACTTCTCCACCTAAAAGTATATATTCTACATTTCTGCTAAATGTCTATGAGCTGTTTCTTGCCCTTCCAAGAAAAGCTTTCACACTTGGCAGAAATTTTACTCTTTCCCCATCCTCTCCACCTCATTTCCACATTGCAACTAGTTTATTGCTAGGCTATATTGGCACAGGTTTTGATATTTGAAGGGGACTGAATTTTCACCTGCCCATTGAGTACATTGAGCAAAAGCCCCTTCCCAACAGAACGCTGGCTTGGGGACACTGGTGAGTGAAGAAGCAAGAGATGAGAGCGTTTTGTCCTTGCCTTCAGGCATGGTGTAAATATGAGACAAGCGCAACTGCCCACAGCCTTGTGAAATGAACGGCTTGTTAAAAAAACTACTCTGAACAAAGAAAGCTTCCTGGAGGCTGTGGGATGGAATAAAAAAAAATTTGCTCAGTGTGAAGGCTACCTTGTTCCTGTCCCCATCGCCTCTGGCCTGCTGCTCTGCCTCTGTGCCTGTATTTAGAGCATGCCAATCCCCTTGGCTTCTAGGCGTTGTGATACAATGAAGTAAGTGCAGCAAGACTCGGGGACTAAAAGGAGCCGTGCAAGCTGGCTAGAATGTAAAGTAGGTCTTAAGTGGGGCATAGGCCTGGGCTTTGTCTTCAAGGCTAGCTGCTCAGGGCTGCAATCTTGCAAGCAGATCCACACAGACATGCCTGGGTGCCAGGACAGAGCCCTCCAGAAGTCAGCAGCACCCTGTGGGAAGGAGAAGGTGGGCTCCAAAACCAGCCCTGCTGTTCTTCAGCCCTGACACCTGCACAGGACAGCAGCGATCAGTTCCCACCCACAGGCTACCTGCAGGCAAGACGGGGGAATAACCCTTGGATTAGATGACCATATGGGTCCTTCAGCCTTTCATATTTTAACTCTATGGTTCAGGCTGGCTGAAATAGTTTCTGTGACTTGTCTGCTGGTACTATAAATCTGTTACACTTGTTACAGCAGGATTAACAAAGCATAAATGCAATGCACTGGCCCCACCACAGACAGTGTAATTTCTGCCATTCAGCTGTCATAAGAGCCCAGCTATACACAGCAGAGTAGTCAGAGGACAGTTAATTTATTGCCTTGCTCTAAATCACCACTGACCTCTTAATACAGGAGTTACAAACGTGGAGATCAAACTTCCAGCATTAATGGATAAATAGAAGATGGAAAAAAACTTGCTTCTCTCCGAGGTCTAAAACAAGAGAAGACAATATGAATGTCACCGCTAGCGCACAGCATTGGGCTTTGCAAATTGAACACTATCAATTCTCTTGTTAGGAAGGTTGGGTAAATACTGACACGCAGAGCATAAAATGTTAAGCAAACAAGCTTGCATACAGGTGATGGTAAATGCTCACATAAATCAACTCACATTCCTTAAAAAGTGCTTTGGGGCTTTTTGACATTTCAGAGGAAAAGCCACTGCTTCAAGAGTGTTGCAAGATTGGAAGGAGGGGAGAGCATTTACTTATTCAGAACAACTAGCATGATTCAGATCCTCTGTCACCTAATTCAATCCAATTTGGCACGGTTTGACAAGCTCATAATTTCTTCCCATGTCTCAGCTCTTTCGGTTTTTGTTGGTAGTTTTTTTGCCCCCTTTTTATTTTTTTTCCCTTCTCTCTTGTGTAGAAATAGAAAAAGAAACCTGTGTATTTGGAGGAGCTGGTAATGACAGCATAGATGAGAGAGTGCCAACAGATGAGAGGCATCCATCAGACAGGAGATTACCAAGCTGTGGCCAGTCAACCTCAAAACAGGATAAATTAAATCTACAGGAACAAATTCAAGAGCCTGATGGGGAGACAAACTCTAGAAGAAAGAGTTCAGAATTTAACTTATGCTATAACATATTATAGCTCATACAGTCAAAGGATTCCTGGTGATCTTCTTTCTTCCTGCACAATTCACAATTTGGAAGGAATTAAAAACTTGATGCAGAGTTCTGTCCTTTTTGCAGGAGTAATGTGTGAGGGCATTCAACCAAGAGCAGTCTGTCCTTGCTTGTGAGACATACGTGCACAGTCACATGTACACACACAGTGCTACACCACCTCTGTGTTCCTGAGTGGGCCAGCAGAGGGGAGAAAGAAGAGCAGGTTACCTGACCTATCCCGTGTTTGTCGGTATCAGCAGCTATGGGACACCTGAGTCAGTGAAACCAGCATTTAAGGATAGCCCATGCCCAGGAAGCCAATATACTCCCTATGTATTTAGGCTTCACTCCCAGCTGTCATGAAGTCCTGTAAAGGTAGTGGGCAAATTGCTTGGGAGTCTGGTGCCTGGCAGAGAGCACCTTCGGGCACCTTGAGCCACATCTCATTTGAATGCAAAGCTTTAACTTAGCTGAGTGGGAGGAAGCTCCTCAGGGGCCTGGTTCTGTCCCCTCTCCTTCTAATATGTCCTGCTTCCTTCTGCTCCCTGAGACAACAATATTCACAAGGCTAGAAAATCGGAAAAAATGTGAAGAATTGCAGGCAGCTAAAAGAGAACAACTTTTAAGGAATGAAGCCTGGGATCCAAAAATGTAACAAACCTTCCCGTAACTGATGGTGCAGCCAACAGGAAATACTGCTACTTCATATGGCAAGAAGCCCTCTTATTACAGGGGATTACTGCAGGGAAGTGGGCAGGGGGAGGGCTTTTCTTTACATCCCCTTGTGAAGCAGATACTGGGAAGGTGAGGGTGAGAGCCCCATCACCTTCCACTGCCACCCACTAAGGAGTCTGGGGGTCTGCTCACATCTTATACTCCATTTCTGGCCTTGCCAGTGTTTTTGATTACCTGGAACATTTTACTGCTAAGTTAGTAAAAGTATATTTTCTTCTTCATATCTTCATGACTAGTTATTTGTCATCATAAGGAAATCTAGAGAAATGAGTAGCTTTAGTAATCTCTCCTGCTCCTGGAGTAGCCCTGCCATTGCTTGCCAGGGGTGGTGCTGTCGAGTCCTCACATTCCTGCCCTCTTCTAAGTCAAATTCTCATGCCGTATCTCTAATCCTTCATATCCGAGCAACTTAGAATTTCTGGGGGCTGAGGAAAAACTCAAGCATGCAGTTCTCAACATGATAAAGTCTAGAGCAACTGTTACCAAAAGGAATGTGCTAGTAAGAGAAGAGGGTAGTGATGCATAAAGAATTTGGAGCATCTTATTTCACACATTTTCAGATTTCAGCAATGGAAAAAAATGGTCAGAGAAAAACAGAAGTGAATAAAAAAAACAATGACCCAGCAGCTTGCAAATTATACTGATTAGAAAGAAGAATCCCCTCATTTTTCTTAATCTGTGGAGCAGACGTACATTAGCAATATGATTTGGATTAGCTAATTTGAGAAAAGGTACCATGCACAATAATCCTGATCTCCTTGGCAGCCAGAAAATAAAGAAACAAAGAGAAAGCTATTTAGTACCTTAAACACCATATCACACTGTTTGAAAGCAACTTTAGTCCTTAATTAATATGCATAGCAGCCTTCGCATATGTTATCATAAATATCACTTTGTTCAGGCATTTTTAGCTTGGACTCCTAATCCCATAGACAAAGATGCTTGGAAATCTCCTGCAGATAAATCTACTTTCCCCATCTGACCTCCTGCTGAAGCAGTCTCCGTGACTGTAGTAGTACTGTTCTCAAAGTGGCAGATCCAAGACTATTGCACTCAAAGTACTTAAAATAAAACCAGATCGATGGTGTGCATTTACCTCAAAACATAAATTTGTCTCGACATGGGAATAGCAGGGGCAATTCATTTATTCATTCTATATACAGAACTACCACATCCCTAGTTTCCAGATGGAACAGCCAAGCCTGTGCACTTAAGGGCTCAGCAGTTTATTGGCATCTTGAAAACTAAGGGAGAATCAAATGCTTCATTTTATTGGGAATTTTGAAAATTTACTTCATCCTACTCAAAGCGGAAGATGAAAAACATTGTAATTCTTCTCAAACACCACTTCAGAGGGGAGAAATATTCTGGTTAGCCCCAAACCTTTCATTCCTTACAAAATCAAAACTTCTCATTCCAATTTTGAAGAGTTAAATTTCCTATCATGCAGCATAAAACCTTTATTTCTTCTGAAAGGCCAAGTTGTTTCAAAATGGTAAAATACAAAACTTTCTATTCCAAAAAGAATGAATAGGGCAGAACACATTTGTCCTTATCAAACGGCTTTTTCGTTTTCTTTCTCTAAATTAGTTTTTCTTGAAGGCAACATACAGGTGAATGTTTGAGCCTTAGTATTTGATAAAATTTTTGGAGAGGTGTAGTCTGAATGCTGGAGAATGGGCACAGGCCCACACAGCCACAAGCAATTCAGGTTTTTCTCTGTAACTCAGTTGTGGTTGTAGGTTTGGGATAATAATATGTATGTGCCTGGCTGAGCTGTTGAGATTCATTAGCTGAAGTCTATAAAACACTCTGAAGATAAGTGGTACATATTATCATACTGTAATTAGGTGGTAATTGAAAGATGCTGGATAAACATTATTAATCATTAATATTCATAGAAGTAGCACTTCTGAAAATGCTGCTGTAACACCTGTTAGAATCCTTTTGGGACAGTAGGTGCACTGCAAGCTGGGATGTCCACATGCTAGTACACAGGCAGCATATTCCCAGTGCACACGTGCTGTACAGCCAACCTGCTTTTGGTGAGAGTTGTGCCAAATGGGCAGGCTGGTGACCACCAGATGATTGCTGCTCCCTCTTCTGCGGCATCCTCTAAAGCACTGGACACACCTGCAGAAAGATCTGCTTTCCACAAGTGACCATGAAACATCCTGTGTTTTGTCACTCCTCAGTAACCATAAGTTCATCGCTTGAGCATCACACAGTTCATGTGGAAAAAGCACAGGTCTTCCCAAAATTTTAATATAAACATTCTAATCTATAGTATTCATCCACTAAATGCTGACTATGTGCAGGAGCAATGCAAAAGACAAACAGCAAACTGCCCTATGGCGCTCCCATCTCTTGCCTACCTATACCAGTGCCTTTCCTGACAGACCATTAGTCTAATGTCCTTCTTCAATGCCTCCACTGATGGGAATTTCCATCTCCCAAAAGTCCTAATATTTTACAGGAATTCTCTAGATATATCTCAGGAAAATTTTTCCTACTGTCAGTTATAAACAATCTTTCTTGAATTTAAGCCTACTCATCACAGACCCCAACACTTATTTTCTCTCATGTAGCAGTGGCCCTCTACATATTTGAGGACTTATGCCATGCATAGAAGTTGCTGATTTGAATAATGCCATTGAGAAAATGGAAATTTTTATTTGTGTGTTAGATCAACATAAATCTAATTGTTTAATTTCAGGTCAATTTGAAAATTACGCATTTTGCCTACGGATTAGTACTTCCTGACCAGCTTCACTTCTTTAAGCGCTACCTTATCCCTGGTTGAGCCACCGTGCTGCATAATGGGAGTTTGAGATTAGCACAGGCAAGGGGCTAAGCCCTCATGACAGAGAATGAGGACATGAAGCAACTGGACTACAATTCACAGGATCTGAGCACAAACAGAGCTAAAAAAGTATTTTCCCAACTCTCCAAAACTTTCCATTCTGGATTATCTAGAAAACATTCTGGGTATATTTGAACAACATTTGTTCTTTTTGAACAACATTTGTTCTTTTTGAACAACATCTGACAAAAGCTACAACTGATTTGAGGGGAATTCCCAAGGAAGTATAGACCGGTGACACAATTTTCTCTTTCCTTTGCTGTATTCCGTTGCAGTGCATTACAATCACCCCTGTTAAGTTGGTTCAGAAATGGCTACAGTTCCAGGACACAGGATTTTCCAACTCCTTGATGCCCAATTAACATTTAGATTATCTCATGTGATTACAACCTATCTTTCCCAATATCAGTTCTGCTGTCATTTTTGTTCCCTGAAACATCCAGATTCTCTCAAGGTTTATGCAAACCATCCTACCTCACACCTTACTACATCTTTTCCTAGTGAACTGGCCCGTATTCTAGCAGAGCAGGATTTGATCACATAGACATCCTCATAAAGTAAGCAGACACTGCAGATTTTAGGAAAGAAAAGAAATCTTACATGTTCCTCTTCAAACTGGTCCCCACCAAATGCAGAGACACAGGGCTTGATACCTCCCGTTCCAAGGGCGATCAAAAACAGACCAACCATAGACAGGATCCTTCATGCAAGAACAAAAATATCACCATTGCAGAACCTTTCTAGTGCTTATGCGAGCATTTTAGTGTCACCCAACCATGACTCCTCTGGTATTATTTTCTTTTGCACATGGGTAGCAACGATCAGCCAGATAAGTGCAAAAACCAAATTAATAATCCTCATTTCTGCATTCAGTACCACTCAATTAACCAAACTGCTTTTGGCAGTTTCCTGCTGTTCTAAGGCCCAACAGATGTACTAGAGATCAAAGATCCATGGGATTATTTTTCATCCATATGAGAACAAAAGATTGCAGAGACCAATTGAGGTGGAAAAAAAAAAAAAAAGAAAAAATCCTTTTTTCTGTAGCCTTCCAGCCTGGGTAAGCATGGACAAACTTTTTCAATAAGGCTCATTTTTGGGTGCTTTCTGTCTCCCAGTGCTCCTCAAAATACCATTGCTGGCCCAAAAGATTACATCTGTAGGGAATAGGAGTGTCAGGAGTGGCCAGGTCTGGGACAAAAGGAAGCTGTTTTGTAGACGAGATGTGCTCCTGCCTGCACGTGCATATTTTTAGAGCTGTGACACCTAGACAAAACCATGTTGGTGGTTTCAGAGATGTCAGCTGGAGAACTACTCTGACAAGCCTATCAGTTCAGAATCTAGAGGGCATGAAGGGATGAGACAGACCTTTCCTCTGTCACATCAGAAAATGTCAGCTCTGATTTCATGTTCCCATGCACACAGGGGAACCCTGCTGAGCTGGGCAGCTATGCTGGTAAGGAAATGAGGGAGGAATGACCCTAGGGCAAGCAGTTGGATGAAGGAGACCAAAATCCAGTAGCATGGTATAGCAGAGAGGGGTGATCAGAGGTCTCTATCTCAAAGGGCTTAGAGCCTCTGTGGTGGTTTCCAGCTCCTTCTGGTGCATTCACTCTAGACCTGCCCTTCCATTATCCCAAACCCTTCCCTGACAAAAGCAACCCATGCACAGCCCCCCGACTGCTGGCATGATGCAGGTGGACCAAATGACAGCACTGGGTAAACCAGCTATCACTGCAGCCTACTACAGCGCAGCAGCTTCAACAGCTACTTACACATGAACCGCCTGGTTGCCTAGGGATGGAATTGCACCGACCGACTTTATCAGATGGCCAACCACATACACAATGGAGAGGTAGATGATCGTCCTGTGAGAAAAGCAAACAGCAGTGACTGAAGGTGCTGGGCAATGTACAATCCAAAAATAGCGTGCCTGCGCTTCCTGATACAGCAGGTCTACTTGGCAGACACACGAGGAACTGCTTTGCTCATACCGCTGGTGTAGCAGGCAGCTACGCCTCTTTTGTGTCAATGCTGAGTGCACTGGAAGAAAGAGACAGACAAATGGGTTCAGATTAAGGAGGGGCAGCCCCTGCTTTCTTTGCAGAGGTTGCTGAGCAGAATAAAACAAAAATGTTCCAGTCTTGTCATGCGTGGAAGGCTGCAAATAGAAGAGTACCATTCAGGCCCAACTCAGTTTCCTGATTACTAACAGAATCATAGAATGGTTTGGGTTGGAAGGGATCTCAAAGATCATCTAGTTCCAACTCCCCTGCTATGGCAAGGACACCTCCTACTAGACCAAGTTGTTCAAGGCCTCATCCAACCTGGCCTTGAACACCTCCAGGGATGGAGCATCCACAACCCCCCTGGACAACCTGTTCCAGTGTCTCACCACTCTCAGGGTAAAGAATTTCTTTCTAATTTCCAATCTAAGCCTATTCTCCAGTTTGAACCTGTTATCCCTCATCATTTTGCAGCATGCACCTAAGTGAATCCCTTGGCTGGCAGGCATCTATAGGGGCTGCTGCCTACATTCAACCCACCTGACTAACACATCCAAATTAGGTGCATGGTTTCCCCATTACAGGTTTGTTTTACATCCCAAGTACCTCTGAAGGACAGAACTCGTCTATCTGCCTCCCATGTCTTGGTGAGGGAGAAGAAATCTGACCAGGAGAATCAGGCTCTTGAGTGTATTCTATTCCTTCATCACCTTCAAGATTGAGAGATCTATGCATTTATGTGCAGACTAGACACATGCAGAGGGAATGAAAGGACTTGTTAGGACAGAGGCACTAGAAGAAGCTCTATGGAGTATGGAAGTGGTCCTCAAGACATCCAAACCCTGGCTGCAACAGCTAATTTAGAGCCACATCAGATCATTCGTGAAAGCCCCTCTAATCTGTTTTTCTGTCATTGGTATTGGCTAAAGTCCAGCTACAGCAAAAGCCACTTCCCATTAAGTCATAGGGATTACTCCAGGGAAAGTCTCCTGCCCAATGCACATAAGTCTGCATAAGAATTTACCTTCTCACATCATGCTGCAAGATACCTTCAAATACCAATGAACATTGCTAGGTGACCTTAAATAATGAAGCTGTTAAATCCCCACTGTTTTGTTTGCTTGCTTTTTTTCATTCAAAGGGACAAGAGAATGATTAAAATTGAGCAAAAAGGAAAAAAAATTGATATCTCATTAAGAACTTTCTGCTGGAAGGGCAGATAGCAGCTGTTTTCTCCTGTTGAGAATCTTCTGCCAGTTGTGATTAGTCCTAGAGAGAAGGGTTTCGTTGCATTTCATCATTCTGACAGCCAAGACACCTCAGAAAATGAACAAAGAGTGACAAGCAAAGAAAGTCCTATATCCAGCTGCTGACCACCATTCTGGGGCAGATGATGGCCCCACCACTTATCAGTGGAAGGGAAGACTGCCTAAGTTACTCAGGGAGAGTTTACTTGGTTATGTGCTGAGGGAGATGATTTGAGTGAACCCTGGTTTCTCTGGCATAAGTGTGTGTGCTCACACATTTCCTGTGCTGTGAAAGCATAAGTATAGTATACTTAATAACATTTCATGTGAAACTGCAAGATCTGGAGGATGACACCACTTCCTCATCTTTGAATCCTTCTCAGAAGCAGATCTTGGCAAGCTTCCTCAAGGTAGGTAGGGAAGGATAGTGGAGGAAAAGTGTACTTGTGACATTTCATTTGTTCCAACTTTGTTGACTTTTGGCCCTTGAGTGAAAGCAGCACAGAACAGCCTGAGCAAACAGATCAGCTGTTCATACACCAGCAGAGGAGGTGACCTTCGCAAGCACGTCTTTGCTGCAGCCTGAGCTCGCTCAGAACTGGGAGCACACGCAGCACTGTCCTTGCGCAGGCTGCACGGTGTAGATGTGTGCTGTCTGGATTAGAGAGATGTCTTCACTTACTTGTATTTCCCCAGCCATGAGTCTGCCATAATGGCTCCAATGACAGGTGTGAAATAACATAGCGCAGAAAAGGCATGGTACACAGCAGTGGAGAGGTTCTCATCCCAGTGGAAGAAGCTTAAAAAATATAGTGTCAGGACAGCTAAAAGGAAACAAACAAATCACATCAGATAATTAACGTGTATCTCTGCAAGTAAGCAGGATCATGGCAGCAAGAAAACCACCAATCTCGCTATGAGCAGCTACAAGTACTGCTATGGAAAGACCTGTGCTTTCAAACCTGTTCCTCAATCTCTGACACAGCAAAATCTAAAAGAGATATATGAGTATCAAGTGTTCTTTGCTTATAAACTTATGTTTATCTTGAAAATATATTTTCTAGCTTATCTTACTGTAACCTGTGGTTCTGTTTATACACATTTTGTACTTGCAAATTAGGTGCCTGTACGATTCAGTTCCCAAACACACTAATTGTACACAACTATGAAAGAAGTCAGACAGTGGAAAACCTGGTCTGATACAGGGAATCATACAAAAATTTAGACTGGAAGGTACATTTGGAGCTCTCTAGTCCCAGCTTCTGCTCAGAGCAGGTACAGCATCAATGCTAGGGTACGCCATTCATATCTGCAACCCAAAACACCAATTTACTTTAAAAGACAGACCACATATATCACAGTCCTGGAACACCAGGCCAGTGTGTATAGAAACTCAAGGACGGGAAAGTCACTTCCCAGACACAGGTCATATACCTCTCATGCCATAGTAGGAGAAGCGCTCACAGAACTCATTCACCACGATGAAGGCAATGCTTAGTGGATAGTTGGAGCCACACAGTTTCTGCAGGAGACAAACAAAAATGTATCAGCTCTGTGAAAGCCTTCACCCCAGCAACATATCCCCACAGTGCCTGGGTGGTGGGGAATAGTCCAGTCCAAAAACCAGGCTCCCACTGCTGCTTGACTGGCCTGTGGGTTGGACTTGAAGGAAGGCCTGTCTTGCTTTGATTAAGGCTCCCCAGTGAATCAGACTAGCTAACATGGGCCCAGTAAGGACTGCAATGGGGATTCATGGGCTGTTGTAGCTTCAGTAACTCCAGTGGAAGGGTTTCATCACCACTGCTGCAATGCAAAAACCCACTGAGATGAAAAAACACCTTCATATGCCCTTTCTCCTGCACTTCACATAAAGCTACTACCCTGCCCCCAAACTGCTCCCTCTCCTAGCAGCAGACCTTGCCTCAGCAGCTGGTAGACCCCAGGGAGCTGCTGTTTGCTTCCATGTGTAGCTGCTCCCTCCTGTGTGACAACCGCCCTCCACCTCTGCATCTCACTTGCACTGAACTGTGTCACTGCATTCACTGAAGCAGAGCACCAGCCCTGTGTCCTGCCATCCCTCAGGCATGGCACCCATTTCATATTCCAAGAACACTGGCACAGCTATGGATAATTCAATTTATTAATCAAAACTAAACAAAACAGCGATGGCACTGTCAAATCTGCCTGAGCGTGGCCACTCTTTCACCCAATCGGACTTTACTCCAGCTAAAAATCAGCAGTTTCCAAGTGAAATAGAAGGCATTTAAACAGACGAGTCTTGGCATGACCTTGCATGGGCCTCTGTCCCTCTTGCTACCCCACTGAGGTCCGAGCTAAGCAGCTTCCAGCTGCTTAGCTCCACTGCCTCGCAACAGGGAAAGCAGGTTTGCAGAGCACGGCCCAGCCTCTGCCAATTAGTGAGAGGGGCTGGCCATGCACTTGGTGAGGGACGGGGAAGGAGTGTGATATTAACAGCTGCATTTATATCTGTGGTTTTAAATGGACGCGGTATGGGCCAGTGAAGTGAGATGAACTCTTCACGTGTGTTTCTGCACCTCCTGTCAGAAATAATGACTTCTTGTGTTTCTTCCCAGAGCCCCAAATGCAAATACAGATACCAAAACAGATGTGTTTACTCAGGTTTATTTCACCACCAAGAGACCCAAGCTTATTTGGATTCCTAAAGCAATGGCATCAAATTTAGAAGAGTCTAGCTTAATGATGCTGTCTTGCTCAATATTGTACAAGAGCAACAAAAGAGAAGAGACTGGCTGTCCGCAAAAAAAAAACCCCAAAAACCACTTTCTGTTACTTAACCCAGCATCTCCAAAGACAAGTATTTCTCTTTTTTTAATATATATTTTTCTCTCACTATTTATGGGCTGCCTTTTTATTAAGAAACTCTTGGCCTCTTTGCTTTACTAAAGAAAACATGTAATTATCCATTTAATTTATTATTTACTCTGAAACCATTCTCCTCAGCATACAGCTTGTAAGACAGAGTGGGCTCTGTTGGAAACCACACTGGGGCCTCTTGCTTTTAGACCAGCCTGAAACTGGTGGCATGTATAAACTGTAAATGCACAGACACATGCACACACAGAATACCTTTCTCCAAGCAAGTTTTTCATAATGAAGAATAAAAGCCATAAGAGGCAAACTATGTTTCCTGTGGGTGCTTGGAGGCATTTTCTGAACTTGGAAGTATAACAGGGATATTTTTCTTTCTCTCTTTCACTTGCTATCAGTACTCATGAGATTTAGTAACATCTGATGGAAGTGCAGAGCATGACTGTTCAAACCCAGATGGCCAGGTGTCAGAACCCTGCTGCCTGAGCTCACCCCTCCGCAGCCAGTGCATGAGGCCTGCTAGATTTAGCTGCAGTGGGTTAAGGTATAACACGTCACGCTGCAACCTGCGGTGACAGGGAACCTGGCAGTGACCCATTTCAACCACTCCTGCCCTGGGATGGGCACCTCCTACAGATGAGTAGGAGCAAGTGGAAAGGGAGAGCAGGAGGTGGGGACTTCCCAGCTAAACCTCCCCAAGCACCTGAGCCAGGACCCTGAGTTAAGTGCTTACAAACACAGAGCAACAACTTACAAGCAGGGGTACTTCCATCTGTCTCGTATGTCATGAGATGGCATCAGCACATGCAGAAACTCTCATGTATTCTCTCCGCTGTATCACTGACCTGCCTGTGGCCTGCCTGGACATCCAAAAGTGGGCAGCTTTCATCCATGTGGAGAGCCAGATGCAGTTTGCTCGCTTTCGCAGAGGAGGATCTTGGTCAGCAGAAAGCCCCAGCAAAAGCAAAGAGGCTAAGTCTGGATTCCTGAGCACACAGATAGTCTGCTGTGCTTAGCTACCACCGTAAGCCTGGGATCTGTGGGATTATGGAGCTCTTAAAGATACTGTGGAAGTCGATAGTTTGTGTTTTTGTAAAAAAGAAATGTCATTTAAAGTGCCGGCTACAGGAGAGGTTTGTTTTCACTCTCCTTCTTGCTAACTAGCTGCAATATGGGGCAAACAATGTTTCCCAGGAGCTCTGCATATCTAATAGTTAATGCCTGCACAGTACTTAAAATTGAGAGTTTATCGTTGGATTGCTAGTGACATGACTGTGAGCTTTAAAAGCAAGTATTACCATATTGTCCTGCAAGTCAAAGCAGGTGCAATATAAGCCCTGCTCTCCCTGAAGTCAGTACAATGTACAATTTATAGGGGTCACGCACTCAACCAGAATTAGCCTGAAAACCTGCACAAAACATCAAAGCTGCAAGGCAACAAAATATTAATCTGAATCTGGCTTTAAATCAGAACCAAAGACGTAAACCTGGGGCTCTGGCACTACAGCTGGGCTCTGTAACACACATCAGCGGCCTGTCCTCAATCCCTGTCCTTCCTGTGGCTTTGCAGCATCTGGGGTCTCTTCCCTGGTGGGTTTCATCAAACTAAGCAAATGCACAGGTCAACTCCCTCCCTCCCACACATGACACCCCCCTCCACTTCAGAGAAGTAAATCCTTTCCCACAAGGAAAGCAATGTTCAGGAAAAAGGCAGGAATCAAAACCCTTTACCCTTTTCCCCAAACATTCAGACAGTTCGTTTTTTCCCTTTAAGCTGCACTTTCTTAACATAATCAGGTTAGTGGAAGGATTTTTGCCTTGAGTTGTTAATGCTTATTTCAACCCTCTGCAAGAAAGGGTGTTTGTCTCCAGCCAGAGCACAACAGAGGAAAGAACAGAGAGATCTTGCAATGTTTAGAGCAAGCTGAGCAGAAAGCAAAGAAAAGGAAACCAGTTGTAACACTCACCGGGGATTTTTTCTGAGCAGGGAAATCTCCTTTGGGGGGATCATCTCCTGCAGAAATAAAAGTGAACAAAGTTTCCTTGGATTCATTTCTCTGAAAAGCGTTCATCTCCCCTCTCGCCTTGTCTCCCACCATGCTATGTGGCCGTGGTGAGTTGACTGGGAAGATTTCCAACCTCAGGCATGAAGTTTGATTCAGTTTGAGTTAACCCTAATTGAGCACATTTGTGCAACCAGGGCAGAAAGGGGAGGGAGATGCAACCAGAAAAGACAATTCCAGAGTTCAAGAAGAGTCAGGGAACACAGCCTAAATCATTCTCAGGTTGGGGCTGTCAGCACTTTGTGGCACAGACCTCCGATTTGCTTGGCGTGCCCCCGGCTACGTGCACCAGCCCAGCCCTGTATGCTGAACAGATGTGAGCTGAATAAAAATCCCAGGTCCCAGATACCCCTACAGCCTGCAGATTTAAGAGCAAAGCGTGCATCTCCCTCCCAAAGCTGTAATGAAAGGTTTATTCTGCAGGGATCTCGTTCTGCTGAAGAGCCACACATTCCTCCCAAGTTGTAACTACCAAAACGCTCATCATGCTAAACCCTCAGACACTGGATGTCACGGACGCCTGCACTGTGTTAAATAATTTCTTTGCTGTCCCAGGAGTGAAGTGACCCAGGGTTCATTCCTACACCAATTCCCTGGAATGACCTTGCCTTTACATATGGGACAGTTTAATCTGGAGGGCACAGCCAGCACCCAGGAGCTGCCTCAAACCCCATCTCTACCTCCTGTTATCCAAAAGGCCACACTGGGGCTCCTTGCATGGCACATGCCTCCTACACTGTGCAGGGAGGCCTGGCTTCCCTCTTCAGCTATGTGGGCTCAGGTCCCTGAAGATACTCTGTTGCCCCTCTTTCTATGCCCTTCCCACAGAAATAGGGGAGCTATATTTTCCAAAATATTTCTCCTTCTCTTATCAGCAAAAGTACAGACTACACCCCAAATCCACAGTTGGTACAAGGAGTCTCCATACACTCATCCCTAGCTCCAGTATCAAGTTGCTGTTACTGCTTAGGTATCACAGGAACCTGGTTTGCAGTTAAACCAGGAAAGAGGCCTTTGCTCACACCACAGATCTTTAATTTGGCTTCAGTTATTGCTAACAAGGCATGGAGAACACTTAGATAAGGGACTCAGATATGATGAGTGCACAGAGGAAGCACAATTACTCTCCACATTCCCTCGTGTGCTCTGGCACATTGCTTCCCCTGAAGATCCCCAGGGATCCTGTTTCACTCTTAACTGGGCATCAAAACATGGGGCCCACACTTCATGAGGAAAGGAAGGTCTACCTATTTCTTATTCCCCTTCTCTCCTACAGCAGTGGCAAGGCAACAGTTTGGTACCTCCCTTGTGCTGCCGCAGACCAGCTCCTCATCTGCAGCCCTCTCACTGACTTGCACACCCTTGCTTTTCACCTGGGTCAGTTCTCAGGTGCCACAAACAGCCTCCAAGGAGCTAGGGTTTGTTAAGCCCATTTCATGGGCAAGAGTGACTCAGCATACCAAACATCACTGGCAGTGGAAGGAACAGGACTTGTGCCCCTTGATCCTGTCTCCTGCACACCAGGTTAGTACATACTCTTGTGTCCAGTAAGCCTGCCCCTGTGCTAAAGGCAGCAAGAATATTTCTGAGCCCTCTGGTGGTGTCTCTAACTGCCCCAAGTATCTGGGGACAACTCCTGGGAGAAACCTGTTCTACTCTGCCATGCACAGGCAAGCAGAGCAAACACAGCAGCAAAGTTATTAAAGGAGTAATACAAAAAGAAGACAGAAAAAATTTCACCATCCCTTGTGCAGGGCTCCCACACTGCTGCAATGTGATGCCCTAATATTTTCAGCATCATGCAGTTCTATTTCCTGAGTGCACACACAGCTTCATGTGTCACATAAGCTAAATTATTATTATTTTGGTTTAATACTAGCATGAGAAAAACATAGCAGTTGGTGGGATTAGCACACTACTTGGCCTAAACATCTCTGCAGTGTATTTGACATTAGCTGCCAGGTTTTATGAGACAGAAAGGGAGAAAAGAAATTCAAATGTCTGGTAATAAATGGCAACTCATAGTGAACAGCAAGAACAAGTTAAAGAGAATAAATTTGCAAGCACCTCTAATACAAATGAATTCAGAGTAAGACTTGATAGAAGGAGACCTGTGCAGCTGGGCTGAAAATCAGGAAGGAATTGTACTACAAATGGAAATAAGGTGGCATTTCTGAAGACAAGTATAAACAAACAGATCAAGCATGGAGCAATAGAGGCTGCAAAGCTACGGCACAAAATGAATTACAGCTAGCAGGGGGACACAAAAGGCAATAAGAAAAGCTGTTAGAAATGCTGTCAATATTGGAGAAAGAGGAAAGAAAATGAAAGTCTGTTATTTAAACTAGAAAACGAGCAAACAATAGCTCATCCAGAGAAGCCAGAAAAGTTGTATCCTTTTTGTTTGTCTTCACTAAAAAAAAAAAAAACTTAAATTGCAACAAGATACATAACACCATTAAAATGAACCAGGAGGAATATGGGCGAAACAAGACAAAAATCACTTAAAAAGTATTTGGATAACACAAATGTGTTCAAATCTTCAGAGCCTGATGAATTCACCTTCAAGCACTGAATGTAGTATTGAACCACTTCCCTCGTGAAGGACAGGACCAGGAGAAGCATCACCACTGCTTTTCAAAAGGCAGGTTAGGACAAGCTAGGTGTGTTACTCCATAGCCAGAGAGATACTTGATGAGGTAACCCCTTCTGAACACCAAAAGGAGAATAAGGATTACAAAACAGCCATTTTGGATTGGAAAAAATGCTCTCAAACGAGACTGGTTTGATCTTTGGTAACAGGGTAAGTGGTGTAACAGCCTAGAGCAGCGGTGGGTGTGATACATCCTAACTCTAGTGTCTCTAATGCCTCACAAAGAAAAGAGGGTCCAGATGAAATACCCATCTAGTAAGCAAGCTGGAAACCCTTCTCAAAGTAGCTCGTAGATTTTTCCATCAGATTAGGAGGGCATGAAACATGCAGGTCCTCAGCTTTTCCAGGACCAAAGAGAACATCTGCACAGCCAGCATGCTGCTCATGCTTGTATCTGAAACAAAGATGGAGTAAGCCTGGAGAGAACAGGGTATGAACTCAAAATGATGTTGCTAAATGGGGGAAACCACTTGGCAGCTCTAGAATGAAAAAGATGAAATTCAGGACAGGCTACCAAATGCTACCCCTATCCATGGACAGGAAAAGCAGCCACAGAGACCAACTGTTTTCCATTTTCATTGGGGATAGGACGAGAAAAGTGACTGACTTTATTTGCAGTAAAAAAGAGTCAGGGCTGCTTTTGGCCAAATTCCCTTTCTGCAGGGACAGGTGAGCGCTGGAGCACACATGGCGTGGCTGGGGCTGCAGGATTCGGGCAATCCCTAATGCCTGTTATATAAGAACGTATTAGGCACTGGCTAAATATCGGGTCCAGTCCCAGGGAAGGCAGATGGATGAGGTGCCCTCCTGAATTTCTATGAAAATCATATGCTAAACAACTTCAACTAGTGAGCATGAAGGCAAGGACTGCTTTCTGTAAAATTCCCACTTTTATGAGTTCTGCTTTATGCAAGTGGGGAATCTGCAGATGCTACCAGATGCCTTGCATGGCCAGAAGTCCCCATGAATACATTTTTCTATGACTTTCAGTTCATTGTTTAATTTTTTCTGGTTCCCAAATCCACAGGAAGGCAATCTGCATTTTCCCTTCTCATTTACAGTCCTCAGATTCTCACTGCTTCTTGCTGCAGTACTGTGCACATTAATCTGTTTATACTCAACTAATCTCTTCACTTTTATCTGCATTCATCTTGTAGTACAATCCCTTCTTGATTTTCAGCTCAGCCACACTGGTCTCTTAATAGTGAGTCTTGTTTCATATTCATATACAGTGGCCATATCTTTATAGCTCTTCTACCATATCTGTGTTTCTCTCCTCTTTCTCTCTTTCCAGGGTAAGGTTATAAGAAGCCAGATGAATGTGTGCTGGCAACACTTTGGGCTTAATGACCTGGCCTTGGATGAACGAGATAACCTCTCCAGGTCTCTTCTGGCATATTTTCTCCAACTCTTTAATTACAGGAAAGAGCATGGCTTAACTCATTTAGACAGCTCAAGACTGGTTTCCACTGCCTGCAGACTTCTCTCAAACTTCAAAGTAATTTAGGAAAATGATGTATCAAATCATTTAAACAACCACGAAAAATATGCCAGAAGTCTTCAGACCTGTATCTCTGTTCTATTCACCAGCCCTTATAGACTCAAAATTATAGAAGTATTTAGAATAACACCACTAATGATATCAAGTACCTAATCTGTATTTAGAAGGCCATCATCTGGTGGCTAGTCAACCTGTAACAATCAGAGAAACTTCTCATCCCTCCTAGTGCCTTTTCGCCTTCAGTTTCTTCTATGACTAGTGAGAAGAAATCTTTTAAAAATGTCTCTCACCAGCTCGGGCTTCCTTTGCAGCCTGCAGCATGTCTCCCCCCTCTGCCATGTCTGCTGCTTCCCACACACTGGACAACCCCAGCTCTGTTGTGCCTGAAGATGAAGTTCCTTGAACAATCCTGGCTCGCTCTCACCCTGTTAATGGTTCACTTCACAACAGCAGTCCCTTGGTCACTAATAAAAGAGTTAATCTTTCATTTATTTTTGATCTTGAAGTGAAACTGAAGTAATCTCTGCTCAGCTCCCAGATGTCAGAGGAATCTGCCTTTCTCCTTGAATATGGGCTCTAATTAAGGCTGCATGGCATCTTTCATGGATGTTTACAATCAATCACTTTGCACTGCAGCTACACTATCCTTCAATAAAATTACTACTTCTGGATGAGAACAGGGACTGGACTTGTGACTAGGTAGAATTTACAGCTATCCATAAGTCCAAACTTTTGACACTGTACACCAGCTACGGAGCTGGCCTTAACTATACATGTCTTTCAGTAGTTAGGGTTGTGAGAAGACAGGCTGAGAGAGTTTAGGTTGTTCAGGCTGGAAAAGAGAAGGCTCTGGGGGGACCTCACAGCGACCTTCCAGTACCTGAAAGGGGCCTATAGAAAGGGAGGAGAGGATCTGTTCACAAGGGTTTGTAGCAATAGGATGAGGGTTAATGGTTTTAAGCTAGAAAAGGGTAGATTTAGGTTGGATATTAGGAAGAAGTTCTTTAATATGAGGGTGGTTGATCACTGGAACAGGTTGCCCAGAGAGGTGGTGGAGGCCTCATCTCTGGAGACATTCAAGGTCAGGCTTGATGGGGCTCTGAGCAACGACCTACTTAGAGATGTCCCTGCTTATTGTAGGGAAGGTGGACTAGATGACCTTTAGAGGTCCCTTCCAACCCAATACATTCTATGATTCTGTGTTTCTAGAAGGCAGTTTCATCCACTTTTGGCAGACTGGCTTTAGTTTCTGGGTCTTCACATGTCATACAGGAATGCAGGCATAACATTGACATGCCATCCTTCCAGAACTTTTTTCACCTTAAAGCCATGAGCTACCTGAAGGAGGATCAAATTTTTTCTACTACACTTCTGCTGTTTGTTTCTTCCTGCTTTCTCCCCATAACCTCCTCTAAACTGCTGTGTCTTCCTTTCAAAGAGGCTCTAAGGCATCTTCTCTGCTGGGGAAAACCCAGTATTTTCTGCAGATGCAGAAATGGCTCACAGTGAAATTCTGTATGTTAGCAGTAGAACAAAATGGGATCTCCACCACCAACGACATCATGGCCCAGAAGCCACTTGCACATCCTTCCCCTCTTCATTGCACTGAAATCCCAGCCCCACCTGCTTCACAGCCCCCTACCTCATCATCACCTCAACACGCACAAAATACAGTCAAGGCTACAAACAGACGCATAGCTCCTAATGAACTCTGCCATTAGCTGAACAAAAGTTGACCCACTGGAACTGCCCAGGAGGACTAGAAAGGTGCACTAGGGAAAAACTGAGAGACATCCCAACCTTACAGTGTAGAGAAACGTACAGCAATAGGTACTTATATGTGCAATCATGATCAGTCTAAGCTGATCACAGATCAAATTCCAAAATGAAATGAATAAATTCCTACAGGGGTTGAGTCACTTGAGACAGCAACAAGAGATGTACAGGCTGAAGTGAAAGGAAGAAGAACACCACAAACAACTCATAAAAAAGATGCTGATAAATTCTAAGTGGCTTGTGAAAGAAGGATTGAAGCAAAACTTTAATTATGGCTACAAAAGAGCAGGCTATTCACACAAGATATATTAAAGAGAGATGGTAAGAAGGATTTAAATCCAGAATGTAGGATGTATGGCTAGGATCCAGGGAGCGTTAGTCATATTATAAGAAGATGTAGCACAGATAAGTACAAAGCACAGCATGGTAAAGCTTGCATTGTGATACTCTGGGCAAGCACTGTGAAAAACAAGTAGAAAAGAAGTATGAGCACTAGAGGCCAGACAATGCAATAGAGAAGAAAAGCTGGAGGGAGAATAGTTGTTGGAAAGAATAAAAAGCTTTACTTAGTAATGCTTGTGACTTCTGTTAGAAGATTAGGGGGGGAAAAAAAACCAACATAGCAGGAAAGGACTTTTCTTTCTGAACAACATTTTAAAAGACTGCTGTAGCATGGAAAAATTCGGATTTTTCTCTTCATTGGAGGGAATGTCCAAGCAAAACACAGGAAAAGATAGAGCTGATCAGCTGAGGCAGGAAATGAAGAAAACTCAGCAAAAACAGAATACAATTACAAATCTAAATTACTTTCTAGGCTCTCAAGATGGGTGTATAAAAAACACTGCAAAAAATTGGAAGTCGGCTCCAGGATAAGACTTGTGCTCTTTCAGAACAGACTGCTGATGAACAGTTAAGGAAAGACCCAGGAAGCTATAGATTGCATAGAAAATCAAGACTAATTTCACTATCCAGGCTGTCAGTAAGGAGACAGGCTAAGTGACCTCTCAAATTCCCTTCCAGCTATTTTCCCCTCCAGTTCTAAGTTGTACTTGATGCTACAGGATAAGATGCTGTGCCCTGACTCAGAGCTGACTGGTAGCACTGGTTTCACTAAATTCAAGACAGAGAAAATGGACATCCAGGTCGCCCAGGCAATCTGGACTCATGGGAACATGTCCAGTCCCTGGGATGTTTCTGTGTTCTGCCCTTTCTGCTTGGCCTTTGCTTCTCTTTAACAGCAATTTACATTCTATGATTTAAAGCATTTTAGAAATGCTGCCCACTTCTTAGAGACAGTCCCTAGTTAAAACAATAGATAGTTTTACCGTTCACAAAGGTATGTAAAATCAACAACAGAGAAAATGCTCTGAAAAAAAAAAAAAAGAACTCAAGAAACGGTGAGCTGGGAGAGGTGTAAAAGGGAATGTGAGCTGAGTTTCTAACACACTAGTCAGTGCTGTTTGACTTACAAGGGTATGGTCAATCAATTCAGAATGTCTTTTTTATGCCCCTAACAAAGTGCACTAGACCCTCAGACCCCCAGTGCCACAGCTGTCTGGATTAGGTATAACTCAGGCTCCCTATTCAAAACCTCTGAAGAACAGAGAGAGCCTGGAAACAGAACAGCCTGAAGATTTACCCGGTCCACTTGCCTGGGGCTGAGGCTGGGTCAATCCCCTCCTGGAGTAAGAAGGTGGGAGGTCCCAGCAGCTGGAAGAAAGATGGATGTCGTGTGGCAGGACTTTGGAAAAGCACCTGAGGACCATTTGGTGTTCCACAAACATTTTCTCCCTGGTGGTATCAGAAGCAGGATCTTACGGGGTGCCTTTCAGCAGCAGGTCTTGGGGCATTTCACCGAGCAGGTATCAGTATCTCCATTTCAGAGATGAGCAAAAGGAAAAACCACCCCGATGAAGACAGATGTGACTGAAACCTCTTGCATGCCAGCCCAGCAGTCTATCCATTAAGCTGCCCTGCCTGTAGTATTATCACAGTGAAAAAACAGCTACTGATTTATTCTGTGACAGGCTCTGAGCGACAGCTCAGCTACCAAAGACATTGCAGCAGCCTTGGGTCTGGAGGAATGCCGAAGACAGTTGCATCCAGTGTCTCAGCCATCCCTTGGGTGCATTGCCCTCCTCTCTGTGCTCACTTCCAGCCTCTATGACAGAAACTGCCCTGGGAATTTCCTTTTTTTACACTGGCCCCTCAGCTGGCCAGTAGCTCCTTTCTGGTGATGAGGCCCACACCTTCTCCCACCCAGCTCGAGTAAAAAGCTGCTTTTTCTCACTGCCTCTCCTTCAGCAAGAGGCAGCTGGTAATGAGAAAGCAGGAATCCTGTAACTACTCTGTTCCTTGCAGCCAGCTCACAGGGATGCCCAGCACCAGGGGGTCTATGGGGTAGCAAACAAGGGGGCATGGCTACAGGATGTGGCAGCAGGACCCTGGGATTCAGTTCTGATTGCTAACTTGCCAGGCGCCTTGAGCACATATTTCAAGTTTCATAACCTGAACTTCACTGGCCATAAAACGAGAGTCAAGCAGCACTAATCTCCTGTATATCTGGGGCGAATGGTTTAATTCATTAATCCAGCTACCGGACTAGGAGAATCTCAGAGAAAGCATTAATTTCAGCTTTTCCATTTTTTATCATGTACCCACAGTAAACAGCCTGATGTTCATTCTTTGCAAGCTTCTCTGCGTCAGAAGACATAATGCTCTGCACAATTTCAAATCTTTGCCATCACAGAGAGGGCCTTCTCCACCATAACCCAGCACACAGATTACTTTTTTGCTACAGTTTAAGGTAGATTGCAATTGTGTAATCACTATTTCATCAGGGCAAGCTGCCAGGGACAGAGAATATATAAATCCCCAAAATACCTTTATTCTGATTAAAAAACTTGTAGATCTAATCCAGAGAGATCTCAGCTCTCCAATGGTGACCTCTCCCAGATGCAAGCACAGACAAATATGATACAACCTTCTGCATTCTAGGGACTCACTTCCACCGAGATGTTAATCAGGTCCTCCCCAGCCAGCTCCCTCCACTGCCACACCAAGGGCTAGGCGGATCAGGGGCTCATCCAAGATTCATTAACTCTGGTTCCCTGCATTTTCATAACGAGCTTGCAGTGCCATCCATTATGAAAAGAATGCTCTCCCCACTGCGACCATGGGGATCAATTTGCTAACACGTTGAGCACGAGTAGCTCTCACCAGCTCCAGCGGGATGCGCAGTCATGTGGGTTTTCCCTGCATCAGGTCCCAGGAGGATTGGCATAAAATTATACATCTTTTTTGTGATTTTAAACGCTGATCTAAACATACAGCTTTTAGGTCCCAGGGACCCTGATGCTTGTAGCACAATTCATTTTGTGCTGGTCATCCTGTGCTCAGGGAAGTCTGCTCTCCATTGGCACTTGTGGTAACACCTCTCTGAGTTTGGCAGGGAGAAAGGTTATACGCACGTAGGAGGTAGAATTCATCTGTGCCTCTTCCTCCTAATGCTAAGTCCCTCAAAGAGGTCCACCTTTCCTAGGAGCTGAGTGGCATCTGATCCACCTGACATCAGTGGGATCAGGGGTACGCATCCCTTCCCAGACACCAGTCCCCCAGCACATGTTAACATGCCTTTCTCCCAGAAAGAACCTCTCCTGTCTCAGCAGCTTAACTGGAGCTCATCTTCTGACTATGATAAAATACTGAATCAGGCACTTGTTCTAACCCCCCTCTTTTATCCCCAGCCTGTCTCATTCCTCCTGGGACCTTGCATGGGGTTACGCCCATCACAAAACAGCCAAGTCCCGCATCACATAGCTGCAAACACTCTGCATGCTTGTGCAACCAGCAACTCTGAAAGCAGAAATGTTTTTCTTATTGGCACACAAAAACCACCTCTGCTGTTCTCCAGCTTGCAGCCACTTAGAAGCTATAGAGCAGTGGTGAATGTGCAGGGCAGCAGCACAGCACATGCCCAAGCAGCAGACAACGGTGACATTGCTCTTACTGCACCTGCATGCCACCAGAGACTCACTGGCTTCACCAAGAGCAGAGCCAACCCCGTGTGTTTGGAGTGATTGCAGACACAGGCTCAGAGCTTGAGTCCTACACAACAGCAGAAGGTTTAATGAAGTCACATTAAGCCATGTTCACTCTTCAGGCTACTATACTCACCTCCAGCTCTTCTGCTTTCCTAATCTATTTCCAAGCCATTTCTCTACACTATAAGGATACAAACCCTCCACAGATTTCCAGTATTTTCCTGTGGTGAGATACCAGCTATTGATCTGGTCCTTCTTTACATTTGTTACTCACCAGCAGCCAATCCCATCTGTTTCTGAGCAAAGCAGAATGCCCAAACCTAGCAGAGGTTTCACTAGTTCCAGCACTTGCTTTCTTAAACCTACTGCCCTGGAGAGGACCTCTACCTGCCAAACAGGGAAAAGCTCACCAGCTGCAGCAGCAAGATGGGAATGGTACAGGTGCGTTGTGAGGTAGCATGGGCACGTACCAGCTTCAGCAAGAGTTGCTAGATGAAGATGTGCCCATTCAGGTCAATTACTATACCCACTGCAGTCCCGTCTGTGGCGTGTGACAAGGGGACATGACATGTCCACCTCCACCTCTGTTGAAGAACAGCAGTGCTGGGGATATGCTATGCTGGTACAGGCTTTCCACCACCTCCTCCATCTCCTGTGCCTACAGCTGGCATGTTTTTGCCATTTGGCATTCAGCCTTTAGATGTCTCCAGGTGCTCCTGTATAGCCCTTGGCCAACAGAGGAGAGCACACTGGTACTTACTGGCAGAGAAATCCATTAGTGCCAACATTTATTAGCCTTAATAAATCCATGCCAAAAAAACACCATCACCTTTTCCATGACTTCCAGCTACACCTAGGCTACATGAGAAGATCTAGCCCTACCAGCTCTTTAAGATGCAGAGGGCTATGCAAGAGGTAGATATTCAATTGACTTCAAAGAACCTTTGAGTGCTCAGCAACTTGCAAGAGATTTGTTTATAGAAATAATCATTCTCAGAAGCAAAGGGTACACAGCACTTTTTCTCCATCTCCCATTCAGTTTTACCTCTAACAATAAATCACTGAAAAGGCTCAACATGGAATGCCTTAGCATTGTACTCATCTAGAAATATTTCCTTGCTGTATAAATTCAGATTAATATTAATTTTCTCCAAGATAAAGACAGCTAGAAATAATTTGAGAGAATAAAACCAGTTTTCAGCATTCCTGACACTTCCCATTGTTAACAAACAGATGATCTTATAACAGTAAATTCAGACAAACAATTCCTCTCTTATACTAGATCTGATTGACTAGACATGACAGATGGTGTTTTTATTATTTTCTGTCTTTATGCCATTCTAAAAGAGGCCTCATCTAATGCAGCCCAGGCTGTGTTTTGAGTCTTAACCTCCCAGATACACAAACCCCGTTTCATCAGATTAATGGATCCTTACTTGATTCAGGAAGGCAATTTTCCTTATTCTAATAAGTACTCAGAGCCCAAATTGTCCCGGGTGATTGACTGCCAGCAACAGGTAAATCTTTCTACTACGGACCATATTTATTTTCAAAGAGGGAAAACATGTTGTTATTATTATTATTACAGAACCAATTCTATCCTGTATTCAGTGATTTCTCAAATACTAGCTTTTCCTGCAGCCAAAGAATTAAAAGTAAATTCCTCTCAGTAGTTTTACTAAATAACAGGCAAGAAAGGAAAATTAGTGAGAGAGAGATGTCCTGCTATCTGTTGATCCCCACCACAATTAACTGCCCCTGTGGTCATAGCATCTGACTCTAATCAGCACAGATCCCTTCAAACACAGGCTCACTCCAACCTATCTTCCTGCATCAGCCTCCACATTGAGGACTGTCAACACAAGTAACTTCTTCCCAGCCTGGTGGCAAAGTAACAGAGGACCATCAACCTCCTAAAAGAAAAGCTCTGAAGAAGAGCCTGTGCTTCAAGGATGCTCTCTGGAAGTCCCATCTCCAGCACCGCATCTGGCTCCACAAGCACGGTTTGGTGCTACCGCTGCTCCAGAGCACAGTGACAGCACATGTGAAGATAGGGATCGCGGTTCCCTACTCGGTTGACTCAAGTCATTCCAGAGAGAAACTCTGCCAGCTATGGGGCTGTCCAGACCACTTGAAGAAGCAGATGGGAGGGCCAACCTCTCCTACCTACTGCAAGACTGCTCCAGCAACTGAGCTGATATAAGAATATGGAGAAAAAGCAACCATCCCAAGGCTGTGCAGAAAACCAGCCACAGAAGCAAAAACTAGGCCCACAATTCCTGAACAATCATTCAGTCAGTGCTTTTACTTCACAACACACATACTGTCTTTTCACACAGACTCACAAGCAGGATGAGTGGCCCTGATGGCCCATCAGACATTCAATACTGGATTTCCACCTCCATAAAATCTGACCCCCAGGAGCCTCAGATAGTTTTCAGGGCAAGCAAAGCGAGCTACTTAACACAAAAAAAGAATTCCTTGCCATTTTCTGAGCAGCCAAGCTATTGTCCCAACAGTCATCCCAACAGCTCAGCTGAAGTTATTGATGCCTCAAATGAAATGATAATTCTCAATAATTTTTATCTACCAGCCATCAGATTTTTAGGGTTTAGTCAGGCAGAGTATTATGTTGTAATATCAAGGCAGGCATCTTTAAAATGGTGATTACTCTGCAAGAATGATAAAGATGCTGAAGAATCCATGAACTGCTTCATTCCTCAGGACTACAAGGCAAGGAGAGGTTGTCAAGCTGTGATACAAGTAGAACCTAGAAACTTACATTCTCTCTGTGTTAGAAACCTGTTCTTCAACCATGCTTCAGTTGTGCTTATAAGCCAAGAAAAACCCACCAAAGACCTCAGGATTCCCTGTGTACTGAGAACTCACAGTACTTGCATTCAAGGGCAGCATACACTGAGGGCAGCATAACAAATACAACCAAGAGAATAACAGGATAATACGAAGCAACTACAGAGCAAGCAGCTCTTATGTATCCCACTCTTGCAATCACACACCAACAGCACTGTTGTGCTACACGCAAACCTGAGAAACAGCTACTAACCCCTCATGCCATAAGGCTGATGCCTCACTCTTGAGGAGCACTCAGCAAATCCAGCCCCTACAGTAACACTGCCCAAATAGATGAGTGGGACGTGTTGCCTTTTAAAGTGCCTTTCACCATTACCACACAGGAGTACCGCTCATCTGGGGCCACAGATAAATCTCATTAAATTAATTATCCCATAAATACTTGGTGAACACCCAAACCTCATTAACTCACACTTCCTCATCTCAAATTGAGTTCTTCCCATGCTTGATTCTGTAGATATTTTACTTTCTATTTTTGAAATGGCCTTAAGATACAGAGAGGCATGAAATGGTTCATCCATGTTCTGAAGCAGTGGCTGCAGATTTCTGCTTTGCTTAGACTGAGGCTAGGATTTGGGTGCACAGGGGGAACCCAGGAACCCAGGCACAGGGGAGGGCATTTCAAGCAAGGTATGGGACAGTCTCACAAGATTTTCACCATTATGAAATCTCATAAGATCAGTAAATTCCTACTATGCTGAAAAACTCATTTTGAGACAAAAGCTTCTGACAAAATTTTTTTTTTTAAGACTTCTGGCCTCCTCTGGATTGGAGACGGGATATGTTCTGCTCCAGGATTGGATGCCAGCTAAAAAGGGTGTGTTTGGATCAGAGACTCCCAAACCAAAGTCAGAAAGTATGGCTGGGCTCAGGCTCAAGGATTAAAGGTTCCCAAGCTTTCTCAAATGTCTCTCTTTTGGGTCCTCTCATGTAGCCGGTCGCATTTAAAACACACAGCATGCTTTGGGAGAAGCAGCCTTTTAAAATAGTGCTCCCTGTGAATATTATTATGGGGTTGATTGCCAGCACCTTTGGGCTCAGAACAAACACCACTGGAAATTGTTCAGGCAGGGGATCAATAGAGGGGTGTAACTTAAAAAACATGTTACTTGTGGAGACAGCCTCCAGGGAGGCCCTGAAACTGTCCCCACATTTAAACAATCCCAGAAGCAGTAGGCATCCGTCCCTGTTAATTACTGCTGGGAAACAAGGCATCAAAGCAGCAGGAGGAAAAGATGAGCTTGATTCTTACTAGGTCTCTGTCTTTCAAATGAGCAGTGCGCAGTGGGGAGAACTTCTCCCTGGGCCTGATGCAAACCCCCATAAATTGGGTGCATGGACCATAAGCAAAATTCACCCCCATCCAGTTTCCAGTGTCTGGGAAAAACTGACTCCAGCTGCTTCGGAGAGAAGCGCAAAGAGGCTCCACAGCTATTGGATAAAGCTGCCCCAGTAGTTTTCTCATTGCCTTTATTGAGTGTTGGGTCAGACCCTGTCCACAGAACTGTCTGTGATCAATGAACCCATGATTTGCTAGTTCTGCCCAAGGGCTTATTCATAGTTAATCCAAAGCAACTTGATTCATGAAACTGACTGGAAATCTCATCAGAACAGGCTTTGCAGAGAGATTTCTGGCACTTTTGCTTCCAGCAAGGGCTGAAAATAGAGCAAAAAGAGACTTCAGCCTCCTCTGAGTTATTTTGTCAGATCTGGAGATGGGTAATTAATTCACAAAAAACAACAGTAGCTTGCTCATTTTCTGCCTTTTGCATTTTTCCCCTCTATGAACTGAGGTGTTTTTTTCTTAGGTTTGTTTTTCAGAACTGTTTGTCAAGTAGTTTCTGCAAACAATTTCAGGTACTTCGACAGCATTAGCGATCTGCAATGTCAGCAGGCACAACGGGACACAAGTTACATCGTACGCTTCAGAGTTTTTCACCTGGATGAGCACCTATCTTAGAAACAGGTTCACAATGCAGATTTACACAACTCTCATTCTGAAGTTCTTTCATGGATATTTTGGATGATTGCCTCCAAACAGCCCACTCCCACAAACATTCCTCACACGATGTCTGTCTGCTCAAGCGCTCCCAGCCAGGGAACGCGGAAAGAACAGGAACACAGTCAAAGCACGTTACTTACGGAAATATCTGCAGCAAGTCTCAAAGAAACGTGTCCGTGGAGTGTCTCCAGATGGAGAGATTTCCATGGAGGAAGCAGTGAAGCGGTCCAAGACAAAAAAAGAAGGGTATGAACTGTTTAAACTTCAGGACGTGCCTGAAATGAATGCAGGGAATGAATATAAGGTTATTTCTTCTTGTACCCACAGCAGCATTGTATTGCATAATGACGTACAGAGAACAAATGGCGAAACTACCTCTTGGTCTCACAGTAACATTGTTGTGTTTGTTGTCCCTGAAGGCTTTCAGTTAGCCTTCATCTGTGGGTTTGGCCAGAGAAATGTACTGGTGAAACTCCCCTCTCTGATTTCTACATGCAAACTTAAAGCTTCTGGAGGATTCATTAACTCTTTAATTCATCATTCATGTATTTCAGGGGAATCTTTCCTATTTTCTGTACTGCCTAGAGCCTTTTGAAAGTGTAGAGTTATTGGTGGGGTCTCTTTCCAACTTGCAAATGCTCCAGAGCAGGGCTCCTGTAAAAACAGCTGGTTCTACAGGGAGGATAGACAGCTAAAAGAGGAATCATGTTGGAGCTAGCTTGGCAGACCTGGTCTCTCCTGGCCCTAGAGCTTCTTCCTTTTTTCACATTTCCTGTTGTGGACTGGAGAGCAACTCAAAAGATCGGACTATATCAACCCAAATTACCAAAAGTGATCAGCAGTCAGAACTGATGCCATATGTTTTCAAGAGTTCATATTCAGATTAATGCCTAAAATGAGATTTAGGCTTTGGTGAATGGCAAGCCAGAGAGAAGCTCGCTGTACTGACTACTCGGCTTCTCCAAAAAGCCAGTCCTGTGACTGCTGAACACCTCTCAGGCACCCCACTATTTACACATGCAAGAGTCTCTCAGCCATTCAAGTGCAGCTTGCAGGGAAGTGGGAGCAAGCCAAGCAAGTAGAGCAGCAAGTAGGAATTTGCTGCTCCCAAGAGTTGGCATGCTGCGGGACAGAGGTGGATACAGGTGGCCAGCTGGCCATCCACCCAGGCACCCCATGGCCCCATCCCCACAGCACACAAGCATCTGGCTGGTTCTGGTACGGGGCTCCAAAGAATGCAATTACTTCTGCCCAAATGGTCAGGTTGCTAAACCACCTGTGATATGTTAGTTGTTAAAACTGCTTCATTCCTCAGCAGTGTGCTGATCGATGAGCAGTGTACTGATCATTTTGGAGGAAATAAACCAGACATTCAAGATGCTTGTGATGGAATAATTCAGAGGACATGATAAGTTGACATTGAATCCCTTGAGATTAAGAGCCTCATTCTCCTCTCACCTATTTTGGTGAGGAGCTGCCTTGTCTGTGGAGTTAAACCGGTAGTAAAACGGTTTGATAGTAAGAATCTCCTCCTTGGGTGTTTGCAGGACCACAGTGGCATGAGGACATCTGGGTGCCCACACCTCAGTACCATCTGGTTGCCCAGGGAACCCAGCTCATTTCCACAGTGAGGACACTGCAGACCCTTAGGATCTGGGGGCTTACAGGCTACCCAGGACAGAGGCAGGAGCCTGAAAGTACTGCAACAAGCTTGCAGTTCCCATTGTGGCTCCTGGCAGGAAATCCCAGAGGTCTGGGGTCTTCTACACACCTAGACAGGCCCAGGTCTGCTCAAGTCACGTGAACTGCCCTTCAGATCCCTGTAACTAGCATCAAAGCCACATGTGCTGGGTCATGGATGCAGAGCCCTCCTCAGAGACAGCAGCGAGAGAAAATGAGGTACGTAAAGGCAGGAATTTAGGCACTGATGACTGTGAGGTCACAAAGGAGGAGGAGGAAGAGAAGCAATACAACAGGAGGGGAACTTAATTTGCCATAAAAAATCACAGACAGATATAAAAAGCTTTATAAAATATTCATTCTGCCTCAGAGTTCATGCACAGGAAGAAATTTGTCAGGGCAAACTTGCCCCAAGCAAGTACCACCTGGAAATGTGGGGACAGTTCTCCTGTCCAGTCCCCTCAGCACACTAATGCATTAGGTCAGGGAAAACAGGGCTGGACAATGCTTCAGTTCATAAAAAAGCCAAGGCTATTTTCAGCCAGCTGCACTCGGTATGTGGAACAGCCCCAGCTCATCACATATGTCTGTCCCTAATGCTCCATCCCTATGGGACTTCAGAACATCTGCTTTGACCAGAGCCAGTAAAACCAAATCAATTTCTGTTTTTAAAAAGGGCTGTGTAGGAAACTTGCAGTATGTGGGTCCAGAATAAACAGGACATTGTAAAAAAATTATGTCTGGTGGTTGCCACATAGAAATAAACCCTGAGGACGAATCACATGGGGCAACCAAGGAAGGAAGAAATTATCATGACCGAGACGAAAGAGAGGTGACCTCGCTAAGACACTGCAGTGGACATGAGGGTGAGAGGGATCTAGCTACAAGCTTGTGCAGTAAGTGTGAGGCTGAGGACACTGCCTGTTGATTTGGCTGGAGGTAGCACCACTGCCAGATGCTCTCATGTCCTTCTGTTAAACCTCAGTGCTACCCGCAAACAGGGAGTCAAGCAGGAAACAGCTCACCCAGCCTGTCCCCATGCCAGTGAAGAAACACGGATTCAGTGTGGAAAGTTGATATCTAACCACAAACACCTTCCTCAAGCCCCTCACTTCACTGGGGTAGAAGACAGATAATTACTAATAAAAACAGCATGTTTTGGTTTCAAAAGGATCTCAGGGAGTCAACGGCTGCTGGAGCAAACAGCCTATTTCATGAGAATTTAGCAGGGGAATAATTTAATGGAGTTCAGATAAAAGGCAGTCAGTTGGAACTCAGATTTAGAAGAAATTGCTTTTTTTTCTGAATTACTGGTTCAGAGGTTAAATAGGGAATATTCATCTGACTGCACTTTTCCCTGATCGGTGCCCTCTACACCATATGGGGAAATTCTTTCAGTCCCACCCCCCACCTCTCAAGGAGCAAGCTCTTTATTAAAAACTAATGATTGATTCTCTTTTCTAGAATTAGCATCTGCAAAACTGGGGGCAAATTCAACCCTGGAATAAATAAGAGCAATTCCCTTTGCACTGATTAGGAGTTCCTCCTTCTCAAAGAATCCCAAGGGCCTCTTAATTTGACTGTCTTGATCAAAGATGAGTTTAGCTTTAATGGAGTAATTGGTTTGTTATCATTGGTTATGATGTATGTTGGTCAGACAGAGTTGCTTCATTTGTACCTCAGTTCAACTCTCCTCAAGCTGAAGTGTTTAATCAACCACAGGTATCATGTATCATCAAACTACGCACAAATATGTACACATCCAGCCACTTTCATATGCCAGCACTGGAGGAGGCATCATGCTGCCCAGTGGCAGGTCACACACTGGCCTGAGGTTGTGGCACACACACACAGCTGCAGTAGAGCAAGAGGAGCCTGTAGGAGCAGATCCACAGCTACAGGAGTGTAACTGCACTGATTTCAGGGGCTTGTCACCAACGAGGCAGTCCTGTGTGCTAGGGACATGGAGCTGGAGCAAAGTCTAGTTAAAAAACCACACATGCTGCACAGTCAGTAGATTTACCGTGGTGCTAAGCTGTTTGGTGGCTCATACCTTTGTGTCTCACATTATTAGTCAAGTAGCTACAAGACATAGTGCCAGGGGAGACTTAGCTGAGGGTAAAACTCAAGAACTTATATTTTCTTAAAGCTCTTCATAGGGATTTGGAATCAACTTCCAGTGAATGGGTAGTTAATGTCTTTGCTTGCAGTTAGGGCTGTAAAACATGTGGATGAGCGTCTCTGTTTGGTGTCTCACTATCAAATAATTTCTAGGTGCTTTATGAGGCTTCTAACTGTGATTTCCTGACTCAAACCAAAGACAGAATTACTAGCATTTAAAACTGAGCTAGAAGCTAGGAAAAACTAGTTCTGAGGTTAATTTTATGTCCAGTGGTGACCTCTCTGCCACCATTTAGGATTCAACAGATAAAGTTCCTGACTTTGCAGCTCTGCAAAAGCTCTTTCTAATTGAATCAAGCAGATTTAGATTATACCAACTGATCTTTTTTTTGAGCAGGAAGTAGGGATTCATTTGGACCAGTGAAAAATGTGGGCTTGCAGACAAAAGGAGTTGAGAAGTTTGTCTTTATATAAGACAGAAGAAAGAAAATCAAGTTTCAAAACTATTCAAATGTGTAATTTCAAAGATATTTGTTGTTATAGTTAGAAAACCTGCAAACACATAGCAAAAAGTGGCTACTTGCCACCTGCATGGGCCAGATCTGCCCCACGTACCCACCCCATCCAGTCGTCCCTTGCTGGGACAGACTCTCAGATACCTCAGCTGTGTACTGGCTGCCAGAGCAAACTTCTCCACGGTGAGAGCATCCACCAGTGAAACTGAAGCCATCGGCACCCAGAAAACTGCCAATGTGACAGATATCTGGACTCTGCCAGACACTGTGGATCCAGGTGGTTTTAAATAGGGAAGGAGCATGACTTGTTCTAGCTCAAAGGCAACCACACCAGGGCAGAGCCATTGCTTACAGTGACTAAATGCTGCTCTTCAGTCATGCTATTGGAGTACTCGGTCCCTTGATCTTCACAACAGATCCCACTGGTGCAGAGATTTGCCAGATGCTGGTCAGCGCCATTCATGCAGAACAGGTGACTCTGGCCATGCTAGTGAAAGCTGCAGCTGCTTTGTAAAGCTGTGGCAGATGCATTCATTGAGTGGTTGCCTGAGGCAGCTGGTATTGATGTGCAAGCCAGCCATGGGCAGCAGGTCTGCCCAAATGGCAGGATGGCGAAACACCCCTTAGATAGCACAGTGAGCAGCTCCTCTTCTCCATCAGAGCTTGGATGGATGGCCTGGAGAGGGACAAGTCTGCGTCACTTAATACCTCGTGTAGGACAAGTCACAAAGAGTCACTGAAGGCAACAGGTTCCCTGCCCACTCACAGGCTAAGGAAAGAGCTCTGGGACCACAGGCTTGGACTGCACAGCTCTGTCTGGCCAGTGAAAGCAGGCTATGCATGTGGTACCTTCTGCTCTACCATATTTTTGGCCCGTGCCCCATCCTGGCAGGCAACAAGGATGAAAGTAATTTGACATGTGATGAACCAAGGTGAGCCTGAAATGAGAAGGCAATAGAAAGCTAAAACCAAGCAGGACCGCCTTACACAGAGCACCAGAGGCAAGCACCTGCCCCAAAGGATATGATACAAAAGGTCACTGCTAGCATTGGGTTGTTCCTGAAATAAACGTTCTTTGGCTTCAGGGCACACTACAGAAGCTCATTTCATTGAACCTTCTGCTTCCAGCATGCAGCTGGGAAGCGCTTGTCCTCCAAGTCAATCCAGAGACATGGTGATGAGCTATCACAATCAGCTGACAGATAGATTTCTCTTTCTGTTCTTCAGTATGTGGAAAGCCATTGATCCACAGACTCTCCACCCCTGGTCTTTTCCCTTTCCATCAGCTGTGGAAGTCTCCATGCTCATTTTAGCCCTGATGAGTAAGGTACCCACTGGTATCAAAAAACAATTGCACTGCCATTCAGCAGCTCTCCAGCAGCCCACCAAAAATGAGCTACTGACTCGTGTCCTCAAGAAAAAAGTAAGCAGATATCAAAGCCAGTCCCATCTGTCACTGACTGCAGAAAAGATAACTTAAGAATCCCTGGAAACACAGCTCTCCAGGACAAAGTAAGCCTGGCTCCTATACCCATCCTACCATTGCTAAAAGAACCTTATTGCAGCCTACTTCTGCTCAGAGAAATGAGTTATTCTGCAAACTTGATCAGGCCTGAGAAACCAGGCCATGGCTCAGCCCATCCCTGTGGGTTGCAAAGGAGGCTGTTCCTACCACAGGATCTGAACTTGCACTGATAAGAACTGCTTTAATGAGGAGTCTTCCAGACTGGCAAACATGCAAGGCTTAACATCCAAGTTGTCTGGGAGGCCATCATATAGCCATCTCTCAATACACTGGCATGGCCCTTCAAGCAAGGAGCAGTCAACCTTAGCTGACTTATTGTCGTCTTGCTACTCATAAAAAAAAGAAAGGACCAGAGATAGAAAGGCCAGCTCTAATGTAATTCATGTCACTGCCTTCAGTTTTACTGCACTGAATCTGCCACTGCCATTTCTCTCCTTTTGCTTGAAAATTGCAATGATAGCACTTTGCAACCAACTTTCACAAGAGTTTAAGAAACAGCAGTCAGGCGGGAGGGTGGTTTGAAAGATTACAGACAGCAAAACACAGGGCAGTGACTCCTGTTTGAGGCAGGTCAGCCTCAGGACCTCAGCATTTTCCACCACGCAGCCATGCACACAAAACAGTGGTCCCTAGTCAGGTGGGAACAACACATTGCATGTAGCATTGAAACTGATTCAGGGGTGGTCTTATTTTGGAAGAGGATGGCAAGGGACTATCCAAACATTAAAGGAGCAGAAAGGATAGTAATTAACATGCCTGTCTAGATGTTCAGCTGACCAGATTCTCCTCGGAGCCAATGGGAATTTTGCACTCCTAAGTAAATTTGTGATCCTCAAATCAACCACAAGCATAAATCAATCTAGAGTTTCCAGAGAGAGGCATGACAGGCATCCTGTGACTGACCCAGGCTCCTTTGACTGGATCCAGAAAACAGGAAAAACAAAAGCTCCACCCTTGGAAGCAATGCATGTGTGAGCTGCCACCATGTTGCTTCTCTGAGCCAGTGCAGCTTGGGAATACAGTCAGGTGGAGCAACACGTATTTCCACGCCATGAGCACACATGAAACTTTACCCCAGCAATATCTCAGTGATTTCTTTCAACTTTTTAAAGCAACATTGTCAGGAGAATGGGAAAATAAAACTGGCTGCCCTACATTGTTTGTACTTCTTGAGCATCAAACCCAGAGCTTTCCAGAGTTGCTCTTCTCTCTGCACAGTGTTTGTCACTGCATCACACAAAGGTACAAAGCCACTTCCCTGGTCTCCCTCTCCTCTCCTACGTCTGGCCATGGCTGAGGGCAGCCTGGGATTGAGGGATGAGGACAAGGCATAGCTGAGGGAGCCCAGGTCTGTCACAGGAGCAAGTCCTCCAACCTCATGCATAATTCCTCTCTCAGACACCATTCACCCACCGGCTGTGCCTCATACCACAGAGAATTTTCCCCACCGTTCTTCCTCTCCCCTCCCAAATTCACTAACACACATACAGAAAACACCCCACCACACTTCGAAACCCCCCCCCAGTCAAGCTTTTCTTTTTCAGCTGCCTGACTGCCAGCCCCAGCACAGCAGGGCTGCCCATTTGCAGAACTCAGCACTCTAATCCCTTGACCTTTTACACATTGTACAGGATTGTCCATTTCTTATCACCATAGCCTATTTGAAGTCATTTTCTAGAAGTTCAGTTCATTCCTCAGCTTGCTGAAGGAAATATAAAAATTTACACCTATTGTAAAAGCATGAATAAAAGCTGATTGCAGAAAGTAAAGACAATAATGTGCCCATAACACTAACTAGCTTACTTGCACTGCATTTCTTTTTAAAGGGAGATTTGTCTGATCATCAAGAGGGTGTTGATTTAGATTGCTGCTAAAATTACCACTGTAGAAGTAAACCCACTTTTATTGCATTAGTACAGAGAACAGCTATGTACAGTTTAAACTTTTATGCCTGTTGCTGGTGGTGATCAATCTCTTAATTATTAACGGATTCTGTGGCAGGAGATAACATATTTAGTTAGGATATTTTTAGGATATTTTTTGAAGAGGTTAAAATTCACAAAATAAAAATGAACAAAACCTTTTTAAAATACAATGCAACAAAGTTGGTAACAGAATCAGGTAGAGAATTTGTGCCATTCTCAGATCAGGCTGTTTGAGAAAGCACAGTGAGGGCAATGCTCTAGGATTTAAGAGATTCACATTAACTTTCCAGCTCTGTACAGACTACTGGTGTGGCTGAAGCTGGTCTTTTCAGTTTGGGAAATGTTTTTTGGACTGAAATTGTGCAATCTGGGCAAATATAACAGAGAAAAAAAGAACTTTATTCTCTACTAAGAGGCAGTCACCTTCAGTGGTAGCCATACGCATGTTGATGACTCTTTACACAGTTCTCTGGTGACCTGATACTTGAGATGCAGCACACAAGTTTTCTTTGGCAGCGATGTCACCCCCCTCACACTCATGCACTTCTCACATCAGTTCTGTAATGGGTAATCACTAACAGCAAAGAAGTAGCTCACGTGTGGATGCACCAGAGGAAGAAGTTTGTATGCATTCTGCATGTGGTTTGCTGTGTAAATAGTGTCCCAAGAAACAAAACAGGATGGAAGCATTTTATGTGAACAAGCAGATAGTTGATTGGATCTCCCAGTGTCCAGGTGCTATCACCTTCTGATGAGTGGAGAATGTAAAACCTGGCAACATTATCTAGAAGCATTTCTCCTTTGGCTTCAGTGAGCTCAGTATCGATTCACCCTTTGCTCAGTGTCCAAACTGCTCAGCAAGGAGAGCAAGAACTGCTCTGGCCGTTGTGAACACTGTGACTTTGGGACTGCTTCTCTCACATTTAGCTAAGATAAGAGTGGCTGGGCGATGAACTTTTCAGCCCCACATAACTCACAGGCCACTCAGCTGCAGCTCCTCTCTAGGGCTGACCACAGCAAGGGGTGTGACGGCAGCAGGGCTCCAGGGCAACTTGAAAAATACCAGTTGGAATCACTTTTATAAATCATTTACAGAAAGCACATTCACAGATCAAAAGCACATTCAGCTGAAGAGCATTTAATCAGTCAGAAGCCACTTGAAGGCACTGATCCAGTTCTTTTCAGCACACCTTTGTTATGAGATTTGCATAGACTGCTTTCCAGTTGGGCAATGCAGCCATTTAGGAGCAGGTCTGACTGACAGACGGCCCTGCTGGTGCAGGCTGGGTGGGAAGGCTGCCTGCTTGGAATGGGCTTCGCAGGGACTGCCCTTCAGACCGCCATTAAGGACCAATTAGTTTGGCTCTGAGAGAAACTCATTGGCTAGAACATTTCAAAAAAGTGAGATCATGCAGATATAATGATTGATCAAAGAGATTTCTAAGATCGCTCCCCCACCAAAGTAACAGAACCACCAGCTGACAGAGAAAATCCTGTAATTCCGCCTATTTCAGTCGTGAGAGATGGCACATGAGGAAAATCAGGTGTTAAGGTACCAAAGCAGCACTTTGGTTTCAGTTCTCAGCCGTGTCTCATCTTTCTGTCATGATCTTGTACAAATTACTTGACCTCCTATAATTTAAGTGTCTCAGCTTTCAAATGGGGAGATGCTGCTGCCTTGATTGCCTGGCCTTTAAGCAACTTCAGTGAGCATCCCTTGGGGGGGATGTTGTACAGTACCTAGAACATGGTCTCTGGCTCTTCTGAGGTGGGAAGCTCCGTCCTTTATGTATCGTTGTAAACACCACTAATTAATAATCACTGGAAATTTCTCACTGCATCTGTATAGTTTAAGAGGGATGTTCTGTTCCCAGGCCATAGAAATGAGCAGGACAGACTGAATTCCTCATGCCTTCATCAAAGGACTTCAGATGGGACATCGGCTGTCTGGGGGTTAAAGGTTTTCAGCAGTCCTTCGGAGGCACCAGTGTTGCCTTTGGAGTCTTCAGCTCAAACAAAAGAGCAAAGACCTTCCAGGTCTTCTGGGACTAAGAGCAAAAGAAACCTTCCTTTGAATTGAGGAAATCTTTAGAGAAGGGACTTCAGACCTCCAGTGATAAAGGAAATAAAAAGCATCTGCACTGACAGCTCCAGTTAGGAGCAAAGAGGCACAAAGGGCTTTGAAAAACAACCAGCCTTTCATCTTCAATAGCAAGCTCAACAGCTCTGCACCAGCTGCTCTGTAAACAGCATAGCAAGGGAAAGCAAATCATTGCCACCAAATGCATTAAACATGGCAGTGTCTTCAGATGACATATTTTGTAAACTTCCTCCTTACAAGTTATGCCATTTCTTAAATCTAAAGGATTACCTGCTGTATAGCAGCAGAGTCATTCTTCCAGGCAGCCAGGCAGCTTCATTACCCATGTTTCTTGCTGAGTTTCCCATAATGCAGGCAGGCAGTTTGGTTAAGAGAGCATCAAATGGGATGTCAGTAGATGTGGGCCCATCTCCTGTCTCTGCTTTACATTTTCTGAAGGATCCTCAACAAATCACTTAATCTTTGGGACAGGTTTTCACATGAAAAAGGAAAGGAACTATTATTTTGTCTTAAGGCAGTCAGCCTTTTATAATAATAATTTGAAACCTTTTATTGACTGTGAATCCATAAGAGCTTTTTCAGGAGACAGGTAGACATTGCTTGGCAAGCTAAAACCTCCTGATAACAGAGTGACTTTTCTCAACTCTGGACCACACAGGAATAACTCAGGAGCACCCAAAAACATGCATATCACAGGCTGAACTTATTCCAAAGTGAACACCAAATAATGTAAACTTCAGCCTAGATTTGGTGTGTTTGCATTCAGTCATCTCATGTGAAATACAAAACACGATAAGCAAGGGCTTAAAAGAAAGCACCAAGAATCCCCCTGCAGTATTTCAGGTGCTGAAACAGTTGAAGACACCCGGCATCTGGGTACATGTGAGGGGAGGGATCACATCCTCCTCTTGGTTCTGGTGATCTATTAACATGGAAGTGACATTTTCTCTAATACTCAATTTTGTTTCCATTATGAAAACTATGTTAGAAGTGACCAACAAGCACAGTCCAGAACATCTGATTATCGCTTGTAATGCCAGTGGGAAGGCATGACAACACCTCCACCTTTCCATTTGCTCCTCACGCAGAAATCTACTGGGATTCTGGTCACTTAAACTTCCTAAACCTCATTTTGCTAACAGAAGAATAAGAATGCCAGACATTTCCAGAGTGCACCAAGGCTTAACAGTAACATGATATACATAATATGTCTGTACTGCTTAAAAACCTCTACAGGCTCTTTAAGTAGCTACCCGCCTTTGCAGAGAAGCACCTGAAGAGTGTTCCTGCAACCCGGTTCCCCAGGTTCACTGTGCTGATGGTAACTCAGAGTCACAACCAACAGTGAATAAATCCATCACTGAGCCCTAAAAAGCCCCGTTGCATAGTCACAGCTCTTTCTCACATGGCACTGCTTAGTGGGGAGTGTTTGGGGCTTGCATCTACCTCTCGTAGATGCCAAGCTGTCATCCAAATGTTTCCTCAGCAGCAAGCATTAGCGAGCCCCACCACTTCTTGCTAGCTGGCTGGGCCAGATGCTTTCGCCTTCATCAAGCATCACAGGAACTGCCTTGAGAAGACCACAGGTGTCTCCCTGTGCTAAAATAGGCACTTTAATTTGTTCTCCCCACTTTGACCAGTGAAATAGCATATGGGCTTCTGCTTTCTTCTTTAATTTGCTGCAAAGCAGCCCCAGGGTTTCAGGAGACAGCATTTGGTGATTGCACTTGTAATAACCCTGAAGACACGTCCAGCTGGTATCTGTACGCTCACTAACCATTCCAGTATGGGGAACAGCAATACTACATCCCACATCTCCTCAGGCCTGCATCTCATATCTTCAGAACAGGTGGCACTGGTGGCTCAACACCAGGTACTGCACTGCAGAAGAATTTTGCTGGCAAAGTCCTTTAGCAGGAAAGGCAAGTACCTTTCTGCCTTAGTCTCCAAACCAACCTCCTTTCACTCTGGGAGCAGCAGGTTCTCAGGCAGGGACACACGTAATGACACAAACATCTTTCCTCACCTCCTCTCTCCCCTCAGTAGATCTGCATTATTTTGCTGTCCTCTAAAAGGGGAAACTGAGGCATGGAGCAAGATGGCAAGTTGCTCCTGGCCTCTCAGGGCACTGCAGACAGTCAGGAGGCTACATGAGCTGCTGGTCTGCAGGCAGCATCTGTTTGCCTACAGCAGCCTCAGAAAGCCAAGCTCTGTGGCTGGGACGGTGCTTTTTTGGGTATCTACATGAGGCCTGAAGAAAACCAGGGTAAGCAGACCCTGATCTACAGCAGAGTTAAGGCCCAGAACTCAGTTTTCCCGGGGACAGTCAGCAGGATCAGGTTTGCTCCCCATTGCCTTGGAGGCCCCTTCCCCCAGCCAGGCAGAAGAGGGGGAGGTCTCTTCCCTGCTCCCCCAGCCCAGCCTGCTTCTCTCCATGGCACAAGTGACCCCAATTCAAGCTGCTGACACTTTTGCTCAGGGTGTTTCAGAGCTTCGTTATTTGTGAATGCCTTTTTGTGTAGCGCCATTGGCACCAGCACAGCCTGTTCCCAGCCTGTTCCAGCAGCTCCCTGATGACTGAGGTGACAGCCTTGAAATGAGGCATGGGCTCTGAGCAGGTCCTCAATGGGGTCAGGGAGAGACAGCAAGCATCCTGGTGGATCTTCCTCCCTTTTCCAGCTTTCCCTCCCTTGTACACTTCCATGCACACAGCCCTCAGGTGCTGCTCTCCAAGAGCTCAGTGATGAGAGCTGCTTGCTTAAAAAATACACATATACATTTTTTAATGCCCAGCAGTGGGCTGGGGATTGACAAACTGCACAGCATTGGGAATAGGGCAGCAGAAATGGCTGGGAGGCTTCTGGGATTATTTGTGAGGAACTAATTTAAAAAGACTAAACATCTATACCCTGACTAAGCAGTGACCAGGCCCAGGGCAGGCAGCTGGTTGCATACACTGGGGACATAAGTGCTGCAAGGGACGATCCTACACGTCTGCCGTTACTATGAGAATCCTGTGTTTAAGAAAAGGAGGCTTCTCCTGCAGCATTGCTGTATAAACTGGGAGCCAGGGATCAGTACCTGGATTGCTCACTGTCCTCTCTACATCCAGCCTGTAGATGATGCTGAGCTCAAGTTAGGGAAGAGGACAAGGTATGTCCTCAATCAACTTCTCAGCACAGAGATAGGGTGGCAAAGTAGCGAGAGAGAAAAACAAGAATAGCTAAAAAAGGACAGCATTGCTGAGTTAGATGTGTGTCCACCTTGGTCTGCAGCCTGCTTCCGACTGTGGCCAAAGATCCTCAGGGGTAATTGCAAGAACAGGGCAAGCGGCACATTCCCAAATGCTCCTTCAGCACCTGTTTGCAGCTCAAGTGCTTCTGTTCCAGAGGAAATGAATGACAAAGAATCCCAGGTGGGAAATCAGAGCAGAGCAAAGTCTCCTGAGATCTGAAAACTCCCAAAAGCGTGCCAGCTGAGGGGAGATCCTCTGAAAGAACATTGCCCTCTATAGAATCAGTATCATCTGTTCAAAGGAAAACAGCCGTGACCTGCGTAACAAGCCTTAGTGGGCACCTCAGTATCTACAACAGGATTAAGATACTTCTCTTAAAGATATTTCATGTTTGAAATGATGTCAAATGAAGCTGTTAGGCATGTTTTTCCAGTCTCACATAATTTGGAGAATTCCCCCTCAGTAAGCGTGGCTGGGAATTCCGGCACGTGAGCCATTTTGCACAGTATCTGCTTTCTGCAGGGTCTCCTCCGGGGCAGTGGCTCTGGCAAGCGGAGCCTGCGTTTTGACAGGGCTGTTCTGCTCTCGCGCACTGACACATTTGCAATTCAGCCCTGCCTCGTTTCTGTCAAACCTGCGCCATATCTGCAGTCCCAGCACCGTTCCTAGACTTCAATTTACAAATCACACCTTCTTCACTGCCGGAAAGGGAATTACTTTTTTCCAACAACAATAAGCACAGTTCATCAAACACTGAACACAGTTATTAATGTTGGCTAGCCCTGGCCACTCAGAAATAAAGACAAAGACCTTTCACACACCCATGTAGGAGGTCTGGTCCTGACTATGCTATTGAGAGGGGACAAAGCTAGAAAGCATCCTCGGAAACATCCACAATCAGCTGAGATTGTTCTTGCTGTCAAAGGCTAAATTTCCCTGTTTATGATGCACGATGTGAATGTCTTATTCTTCTATAGGGGGCAACATTTGAATTTCCCTATTACAATTTTACAAGTAGCCTCTTATGTCAGTCAATGGAAAGCTATTAAAAATGAAGCACTTCAAAATAATGCCAAAATAACACAGGCCAAAGTTCAAGAAAACAGCCTATATCATTGCTACAATAAAAAGCAGACTCTCATTGCAGATACCCCATGTTTTCTCTTTTTCCCTGACAGTGTTAACAAACCTATGCAGTTGTCCTACTGGTAAGTATCTGAAGAGAAAAGCAGCTAAGCAGGCACTTACCAAATCTGCTCTCATGGGATGTGGGTGATGGGACACAGAAGTACCTGAAAGCAGCCCACAGCTTATCCTTCTAAAGCAGCATAAATTCAAACAATGCTGCCTTCATTATCTCAAACAACTGAGGAAGAGCACTCAAACAGTACTGCAGAGGCTGCAAAGTTTAGCCTTAAATGCCAGCAACAAAGGCTATCTCCCCACCTCCCAACACAGGCAGCTCCTCTAGCAGCGGTGCACCCCAGTAGGCACTGAAGTGATAGACTCTGGTGTAAAGAGACACATGAGGTTAGACACAAACCTGGGGACAGCTGGGCTCTGAGGACTGTCCCCCTTCTTTTGCCACCACAAGTTCCTGCACAGAGAAACCAGGTCAGCAATAAACTGAGTGGTGAAAAGCAACCTGATGAGCATCACCTCAGACAAAACACAGGAATGAGGGACACTTTTCCTGATCCCAGATGGGTGCTGAGTGACCTTCCAAACCATGGCCAGTGCAGCATGGACAGATGGATTCCTGCTGCCAGTGTTGATGTCACACCTCATGCAGTTCATGCCATGTCCTTTTTACACCTGAGAAGCCCTTTTAACCCCTTTCCTTTCCTTTCCTTTCCTTTCCTTTCCTTTCCTTTCCTTTCCTTTCCTTTCCTTTCCTTTCCTTTCCTTTCCTTTCCTTTCCTTNTCCCTTCCCTTCCCTTCCCTTTCCCCATTTTCCCTTGTTTTCCTTTGCTCTTCTCTCCCAAAGGCGATTACAGAGGATCCAACCACTTCCCAGTTTAATTTCTTCCAAGTCATTTCTTTTCCCACTCTAATATCCCCAGCTGCACAACCAATAGTGGGAAAGGAAAAACCACAAGGAACTGGGTTGGCGATGGCTGGTCACCATTGCTGTGCTGTCACTCTCCACAGGATGACTTTCCAGTGCATTAGAGGCACCCTGAATTCTTCTGAGCTAGAGTTTTAAGACTGTAAGTGTCCTACATACTCCATTTTATGGATGGAAAAACCACAGCCCATAACGCCAAGGGAAAGAAATCTGGTCTTTTTTCTCAAGGCTGATACTTCCATGTTATTTCAGTTGCTTATTGTTGTTTTTCACTTTCTTTACCACTGAATTTGTGCAGCCTGCACTTGCACTGGACTGAGCAGACCCCTCCTGCCATCAGTCAGTGAGGCACTCAACTCAGAAGGGGAAGGGTTAAGCCCACATTAGAGGTCAGACATGAGTAAATACTGCTCTGAAAGGTTTTGCATTTGGGCACAGGTAAATGTTTGTCTTACCAAAAAACTGCTGTAATTCATTGTTTTCAGCCAAATAAACTCAAGGGCACAATAAAGCTACTGACATGCTGAAGTGCAGGAAATCTCCAGCACATAGCAGAGTGGCCAGCATGCAGAAGTGTGGTAACTCATTCAAGTGCTCAGGCACTGTCAGCTTAAAATTATGATATCATTACAGTTTATTATTTAAAGGGCAAGTGCTCTATCTGAGAAGACAACCCATTTAATCAGATCACTTCTCATGGGTAAAGCTCAATGCCCAGGTTCTAGACCAAGATGACAGCGTTCATGACAAGGGAAGAGTTTTATAGCCTCCTCCATAAAACAGCATAGAGGGCACAGATACAAATACCTTTCTCTGACACATGAGTTACAGGCTACGGTGTTGATCAACCCATGAAATAAGATGAGCAAATCACTGCCAGACCAAACAGATCTCGTCAATCCAGGGGGCAGCTGGCAGAGCCCAATCAAGAGTGAGCTAAAGGCACCAGAGATTACCTTGCATTGGAAGTTCCTTCCTGCCTCTCCCTCTGAGGCTGATCCTCTCAGCTTCTTGGAGGGGTTAAGCACCAGGTATGGTGCTAGCATCTTGCACCAGTCACCTCTGCCAAGGGATGCTGAGACATCCGCCATATCACATCCACTCTGCAGGGTGTGCAGAGGATACTGAAGACGAGCAGCCCTCCAAGGGGTCAGTAGGCATTGTCTCATGTCTGACAACGCAGCACTGGTCAGCAGGAGATGTAATGGATTAGTGTTAACAGGAAAACTCTTTGGGTAGAACGACCGGCAATGCAGTGTTATCAAACAGCTGGTAAAAGCATCAAGGTTAGTTCCAGCTAGCAGGCCCTTACAGAGGAAGTGACTACAAAGGTTCTGCTCTGGCAATCCAGCCCTTGGGAGGCTAATTTCTTGCCCTCACTGGGATTTAATACAAAGCTGCACAGTTTTATAAGCAGAGGACTGAGAACCCATTGCAGGAGCAGGCCCAAATCTGCAGGGGGGTTACCAGTTCCAGCAGCTGTAAACTAGACACACATCCTGCATTCAAAGCACCACAGACGTTAGAAGGGAAGTGGACTGCTATGGTCTCAAGCAGGGGTGCATTATAAAAAATTAAGAAGTATTTCTGACTGTGTTTTTCCCAGACATAAATAAATGAATCTAGTCTCTGTCCAGGAAGAGCAGGAAAATGCTACCTTGTTTGGATTGCAGGAATGGATTTACCAGCTTTGTCCCTGAAACTAAAGGGCATGTCTGAGATCATCCAGCCTCATCCAGACCTGAGCTGAATGAGCAGCTGCGCTCTCCCATGACACCAGTTCAGTCAGGCTCTTCCTGGGTGACAGTCTGGGTTAACTGCAGGGGTCAACACCTGAGCTTGGGGCAGCAAACACTGCCCAGGGCAGCTTTCATGAACCCTCTCCTGCGGCAGAGGAAATCTATTTCCTTTACCTGAACAGAGGAGATAACTCCCACGAAGGCCAGTTTTCATCGTCCTTAATGCACTGAAGGGCTGGACTGAACACAGGAACAACCAGCTGTGGGTGTCTGCTTCCTGGATTTTTTCCTAGCAATGCCACACACTGGCTGCTAAAACTCAAAGCTCTGGGACCTCGTCCTTTCCCTGGTGGAGCAATGGGACTGGGTAAGCAGTGAGGTCTCTGGACTCTGCTGAGCCTCAACAGTTGTTTCTACACACAGCCCCATCACACATCTCCGCGCCTCAAATCTCCCCTGTCAGTGACACCAAACTGCTATGCTAACAGAACATATAGAAAAATGGAGCTTCAGGTTCCACTTACACCTCTGTGCACCATGGAAGAGAAATGCCAACAGAGTACTCCTCCAGGATCCGGAAAAAGCCAGTAGCACACAGAAAGGAACCAAGAAGGAATTGGTGGGGAGCAGATCTGAAGCAGTGGCCCAAGTCAGCATAGCTTCAACATCCACCTCCAAACCAGCTGGCCGAGCACTACCTTTACTGATGCTGCTGGAAGCCTTGGGCTCTCCATGGGGCTGAGGAGACAGGTAGCTTGGGGGCAGATCACAGGAAAGAAAATCCTCTCTCATAGATGCCAGCCTGCCAGACTGACCTATGTGCTCGGAAACACTTTGCTCAACTGATGTGGTCGAGAAAGGACTTTCCTCACTTAGAAGGGAGACTTGAATGCAGTTGAGTGTCTGAATGCAAACACAGACACACAGACCAGACCAGTTCCTTGTGACCTTAAACTGTGAAGGATGGCACAAAGGAACTCAAAATGATGCACAAAGAGCAGTTCAACCAGCATTGGAGCAGGAGGAAAGACAAAGGAGACCGGGACACCAGATCTCATTGGTTTTCCCAGGCAACACTCAAGACAACCTGAGCAAAGTCACATCCCAGGGCTGTACCTGTGTGTTGGGCTGCATGTCAGGGAGTGGTGGTGACACTTGTCTGCACACAGGCACCAGATGCTCCGAACACTGTGTCTCACATGGAGGCAAACCCCCTTCTTTTCTGTGGCTCAGACCAGGGTCTCATCATCCCTTGGGGCCACCGGATGCCACTGGTCCCTTGCTGGTTGCCTGGGCCAAGCACACAGGGCCCTCCCACCAGGTAGGGGCTAACAAAGCAGCAAGCACTGTAGGTCTGCAGCTGAGAGAGAAAGCTGGGCTAACCCTGGCTACCCTCCAAATGCAACGCCTGCCAGAAGGTGAAGATCTTCCTCCAGGAATACACTAATTACCAGTAGATTTGTATTTCAAGGCAAATCAGAGCCCTTAATCGTCTCCCCAGCCACACCCAACCCAACTCTCACCTCCTAGCAGCCCTGAAGATAGATGATCCAACTGCTCCGAGGACCATCCAGGGAGGAGAAACAGCTGGGCTGTGAATTACTGTCCAGTTTTGCCTCTCCCCACAGGCACCTGCACCCTGCAGGAACAAGGGATGGGCACACTCAGCCTTCCGAAAATTAGGCAGCAAAATTGTGATCTTTCCAATGTGCATGAGTCACTTCCAATTGGGTTATTAAGTTATTACATTGTATTATTATATTAACGTCATTGCCATTTTCAGAAGATAAACCTAATTTTAATCTGCTCTTAATTGAAAGCTTATCAAGAGACTGGCTCCATCCCTACGCAGTGAGACGGCTTTTTCTTCTTTCTCCTTCCCTTCCCCCTCTCCATACACTGCACTCTTTACACTGATGAAAAGCAAAAGAAACATCTCTATTCATTAGAGAAAAAGCAGCTTGGAGTCAATCAGGCCTGTTAACCTACAGCCTGGGCTGTTATCAGAGATCAGACCTTTCCTAACAACAAAAAAACGCTGGGGGCTGCGATTTGGTGGCCTGTTGCAGTGGTTTCGTTAGCTGTTCATTTTTGTGTTGGGGTACTTGACAGCTTCCATTAGAGGAAGTGAGAATATTAAAGATATTTGAGCAGCTCTGGGAGAAAGTTAAGTATATAATGCAAGGGGACTGCGCAGATTTTAATTACAGATTCCCCCAAAAATCCATAGAAACTCTGATTAAACTCCTAATTACTTTTAAAGAAGTGAATAAGCAGTCAATAAGATGAACAGCAGTCTCTCTCCTTCTTTCTTTTTCTTGTGAGCAAGCTCCACACTGATAGCATGTGCAGATGTATTATCACAGGCAAGTTAAGAGACCAAGGAAGAAACATTTCTCTAAAGACTCCCTCGAAAGAACTTTTTTGCGACATCTTCAATACCAAGGCTGGCCCTGAAATCAATAAGGTTGCGGTGATTTACAGCAGCAAAGGATGTGCCCTTGCCTCCAGCTGGGACTTCTTTTTGCAGGATTACATTGGCTTTTCCAGCAGAGGCTCTGCCTCCCCATACAACGAGGGCTGGCCTTCAGGGAGCTGTGGTGGGGTTTCATGCCTCACCTTGCACAGCGAGGTGATGCTCATGAGATGCAGGCCTTGTCCCAGGGGGATGGAGCCAGTCCTCCTGGTTGTGTTTTACTAGCAGCCTTCCCAAAAATGCCACATAACTATGCTGAGCAACTTCACTTATCCCCTCTCTGTCAGACTGTCGAGCTGGCAGCAAGTGTCCCCTGAGAGCCCTAGTCCAAGGTCATGTCTCGGCCACAACTGACATCTCCACAGCTGAGTATGTGGGCACCTCTGTGCTAAGCAGAGCACCAGCCCCTGGCATAGAGAACAATTCTTATTCCAAGGGCAGCGCTTACCAGGTGGGGAGAAACTTCTTGATGCCAGGCCCATGGGAGATGTTCCAGCCCCTCCACTCAGGCCCAGCCCTGCAGTGTGGATGCACCTGATCATCCACTCTCATCTGGAAAAGCAAAAATGGTTTCCCAGCAAGGCCTTTTTTGCCCCACAGGACTTCTGCTCAAACATGCTGGATTTGCAAAGAAATTTCTTTCTTCTGAGCTTAGCTGAAACCCGCAGTAAGTTACAATCCATGCTCTTCACCCCTGTGAGCATCACCCCTCTCTTCTTCTCTGGCTCTTACTCAGCCAGAGCTTTGCTGCAGCTGCACTAAGCAGGACAAGCCCTGCTCACTCTTTCCAGATACAACAGTGCTAAGAATGGTAAAAAAGAGATATGTGCCCTAAAGTCATTCAAAATCTGAAAGTGGGACCCACTCTGAGCTGGTGTACAGCAGCAAGACAAGCCGAACAAGCAGTGACTGTTCCCAGGGCACAGCCCATGCTCCACCTCTGTCTTCTCTTCAAGACATTATTGTTTATTTTGCTGTCTCCAATGCCTGTAAGTTTAATCCTGCAAACAGCTTTCCCTATCTTAGGAAGGAGAACGGGAGAGCTTCTAGGGGGTCAGCTGTGCCTGTGTTCAAGGGCTCTCATTCTCCATCTGCAAATATCACCATGGTCTGCTTCTCACCTGATTTCTATGTTTCCCTCCCAGAGAAGATTCAGAGCTACCAAACCCTCCTCTTATACCACTGCCAGTGGGTTTCTAGTGAAAGCACAGCACTGTGAAGCAGCCCTCCAGCTGCTGAGGGGCAGGAACCACCCATGTCCCTCATCCCTGCCTGCAGTGCCAACGCAGACTAGTCCCCAGATCTGGAGAGACCTTAACCACAGGATGCAGATGACCTCTGGTAAAGCTGTTGGTTCAAGATGGCTAAAGCCATCTTGTGCACCAGGTACAGTGCCTGACAGAATGGCACTCAGTGCTGGCTGGGAGCTCTCAAGGCCTTTGTCATAGAAATAATTTTGACAGAGAAAACACAGCTAAAACAGTAAGGCTATAGGGCTCGGACATTTGAAGCCTGATTTGGTTTTTTTGGAAGAAGGTTGCAGTAGGGTCTTCAAGGGGAGAAAATAATCCCAAGAGGTCACTTTTGTATCAGGAGGGGAAGGAGATTTTGTGGTGCATTGGAAAGGTCAGTTAATTCCTAAACCCTGAGCCAAGGGGATGGGAGAAGAGAGAGGCTTGGAAAGGGAAAGAGGGAAGGAGTTTGCTCTGCAACCAAAGTTGGGTAATACGGCATATGTGGCTTCCGGTGACAGTGTGAGAATTTACAGTATAATAAAGATATATATGGCCATTTGGAACAAGCTATTTCTAACATAAAATGACTCTGTATATTGATTGCCTGAGGAATTTGTACAGAACCTTATTTCCAGACATATAACTGAGCATATTATTTACTCACCATAAAAGCTGGATAAATGGTCAGGCTCCAGGAGGGTGTGAACAACGGTAGTTGCTCATTGACAGATGAATGGAAGGAGGTTTGAGCATGATGGAGAGTGCTGGGGTACTGGAACCTATACCACCCAGTCAGCAGCTTCCACAAGTCACTGCAATGTATAGACCAGGTGTACCTGCTTGCTCTTCGAAAAGGTAATGCCACTTCAAAGCCCTCTTGAGAAGGCAGGAGCTCAACACATAGGAAAAACATTATTAAAAGCATTATTTTCCTCTGGAGCAGCACCAAGAAATGAGGAGTCTGAGGCCAGCAAGTCCAGAAAGCAAAAGGGTCTGAAGCAGAGCAGGCTCTTTCATAGCAGCATACAAGCAATCGCTTGAGGCTCCCAACCATGGGCACCCAGCTAGGTCCAACATCATTCACTTCATGGTGAGGGAGAGATGACGGCCAGAGTTCAGACTCTGCATTGCTCCCACAAGCCCAAGCCCAGACTGGCCTGCAGCAGGTCCCCCTCAACAGTACTGAGAGCTACTGGCTCTTCTCCAGCTGGATGGAAGTGCCAGAATGACATCCTGCAGAGCTCAGAGAGCCAAGATTTCCAGATTCCTGTTCCTCTTCCTGAGAGACCGCGAGACGTACCGGCGTCCAAAGGGAAAAGGCTTTGCACGCTTCCTTGTCTCACAAGCAGACCATAAACTTCAAAGCATTTCCCAGGGAATGTGATGGACACATCAACCGGGAATTTCCTTCCAAAGCAAACAAGACTTGAAGGAAAAGAGTCTGAAAATGAGTGGAGGAACAGAAAAATGTTTTTTGGCTTCCTAGCAGATAAGCAAGAAGTAGGACCATCCCAGAGATGGAGAATTCTGCAAAGTTCAGCAGCTTTGCTGCGATTGTATTTAAACTATTGATAGTTTCGCCTTGACTTGTGAAGCAGGTGAACAAGCAACACAGTTATCTTGAGCATCCTCCTTCCCGTCTCTTTGCCTTTCACACTCTATCACAATGTTATGTGTAGGCCAGACTGAGATCCCCTAGGCAGGGACTGCATCATTTCCATATCAAGTGTCCAGACTGTCATAACAGTTACATACAGAGACCCAAAGGACTGGCCAGACAGGTTCGAGGGTCTTAACTCATGCCTTCAATTTATCAGTAAGTTGCTCTAATAATGGAAATAAAAACTCTTGTGTGCTAGTCTGGGAAAGGGTTGTAAAACCGGGTTTATATTCAGCACTGGTCCACGCCACGGCACCAGCTCAGAGTATGGGAGAGACTGAATATTCTTGTACTCCTGCTGCCACCTAAAGGAAGTTTCTCAAAAATGTTCTGAAATATCCTGGAATAAACATGTTTATGCTTCCAGGCGAGGGTGGGCTTTTAGCTGTAGAAGGATCCATTTGGAAAAGAAATTTTACAAGCATGATATTTCAGCCTCCAGAAATCAGCTCCAGCATCCTGGAAGATTTCCATTACAACCATGATTGCAAATGGATAGGGCTGGGGGACTCCTGCTGTCAGCGCTGCGAGGACTCCAGCTGTGACTGTCCCGATGGCCTTGGTCTAAGGCTACAGATGGCAGAAGGTTTGTAGACAGGAGCAGTATCTTTCATCACATGAGCCGACCTAAATGGAGAACCAAAACGGCTTTAAGGTCATAAAAAATATCTTCCTCAAATCATTTAGGGCTCAACACAAATACCAACAGTTCTTGTTCAATGGCTCCCACTGAAATAGGTTTCCTCAAGGCACCTGGTTCCTACATTTGACTTCTCCCCATTATTCAGAGGAGACAGCGGGTCCTTTGGTGCTTTTGAAGATGGTGACCAGGTCAGGCCAGCTTTAGAAATCTAGCACCATGTCCTCTTTGGGCCAGGTGTTCCTGATGTTAACTGCCTATGCAGCTCACTTGGATTAATCCATTCCTTTTGGATTTGTTTGCCAGAATTGGGCATGCTCCAATGGTGCTGGTGGTAGCTGGGCAAAGGGAAGATTTATAAAAGGAAATATTCCCATATTGTGCATAAAATAGCAATAACTTTGTTCAAGCTTCTATGCTGACTAAATGCCCAACACCAGAAGTTCTTACAGTCAGCACTAGTGAGCCCAGGGAAATATTAAATTGCCTCGTAAACTGGAAGCCAAGTGGAAGTATTACTTGAATACTCTAAAAGTGTAATTTGCTGCTGCAGATCAATGAATTGCCTTATTAAATAGAGGGAACATTACCACACGAGTTATGAAATTGGCTTTACAACTTTAACTGTGGAGTTCACATTTTAATACCCTCCTGCTTTAGGGGTAAGAGAACGCAGCCTGTTCAGTTTTCCACCATGTGTGCGCACAATGGAACAACGTGCAGATGACATTCAGAGTGCTCGAGTACAGAAATGTCATTGACATGTTTCAGCAGGTAGAAACACTTCTCGTGAGGAGAATGGTACCTCCCACTTGGGGACACTAGCGAAACCTCTCCAAACCAGGAAGATTAAGTAGATGCTTCCAGACATCCCCCCATGAACGTGCATGTTTTTTCAGGAGCAGGCAGCAGCACATAAGCTTCAGTGCACAGTACACTCTGATGTATCATTCCATGGCATGAATATCTAGCGAACTTATTACCTTCCCTACGTATTTACTTTCTGGGATGAGTGAACACCGTGTTGTCCTTATTTCACAGCGAGTTAAGCTGAAATGCATATGCATTAAGCAATTTGCCCCACAGTATCATATTGCGATGTGTCATTTGATGATAGCTGCTGTTTCCTGGTGTTATTCAGGAAGCCATTTGACTCCCAGCCTGTGACTAATGCCTTGCCTGAGCAATCTTGTCAGGAGATGTGGTTCCTACATATGCTTTCCTTTTTCCTGTGTTCCACAGAAATTATATCTACCCAATTTGATCTAATACTTTCCTCATTTATCCTCACTAGGGAATTTTAGCTTCTCTTGAAAGTGGAAGCAGAAGCTGTCTAGGGCATTGGGCACAGAGAAATATGACCTTTTAATTAAATATTCTGAAACTGCTGAGGAATTGGGAACGGGAGACAATATGCATGATTTTGAAAAGAGAATGAAATAAAGAAAATATTTTCAAAAAGGAGCATCTCCTTGTGATGCCTGTCTTACTTTCCCTCCAAGACAACACCTCAGGTCCAGCTAGCATTCCTATGAATCCTCAGAACAGAGGAGATACAGGAATACTGGTGTGCTCTGCTCCAAGGCTCTGCACAGCGTTAACTGCACAGCCACCAGTTCTTATGACTGACATCAGAACATGCTTGATATCAGAAGATGGAAACCAACAGGGAAATCAGAATGATGGGATTTTATCTTAAGATTTTATCCCTCAAATGCTCAAATTTGAAAGTAATTTTTTTCTCCAGCACTCAGGAGCATGTACATCAAGCTACTTGCAATGGGTGGCATCCACACCTATCCCCAGCTGCCCTCAAGGTGTTGTCTACAGAATACAAGAATTCCTAGAGTCTTTAATATAGAGGCAGTCAGGTAACTCCCACTAAATACCTCTGCAAGTGTGGCCTCAGATGTGGGACATCTCTAACCTACCTTCAACCATCCAGAAGTGACACCTATAGTCTAACCTACTCATTGAGATGGTCCTTCTAGTCACTGGAGGGAGAGCAACTCTTCCAGCAGGCAATTCATCTACCTATCTCCAACCCTTCCTTGATGAAATCTTCTCAGCCTACATCTAGATGGCCTGCAGGCAGAAGAGAGGACCCCTGCCCCAGAGATTCAGGAGGCTGTGCACTAAAGTCCTGCTGAAACACAGGCTTTAGGAACTACTTAGAACACTCCCCACCTTTGTTTTTGTATCTTCCAGCAAGACAAAGTAAATATATACATTAATAATCAAGCATAGAAAATCACACACACACCTCTCTCTGAGACAGGAGCATACATTTCATATTCTAGCCATCCAAATTGTGTCCCTGAATCCATGAGGTAGCATTTACCTCCCAGCCAACTGAAATTAATTTTGCTTGTAACATCTCATGAAACTAATGTCTCTAATACTTTATTCCACACACTGTGTTCTTACCTACATCTGTTAACTTTTGTAATGGTATCCAGGAAAAAAAGGCAGGCAGGTTTGCTTGGCACAGTTTGCTTCTGAAAACAAAAGAATCTAGGAGTTCTCAGCACCATTCCCCTCTTCAAAGCAAAAGTCCTCACTGCCTCTTGTTATTCTGCCAGAATCATAAGTACTCCACTATGATTCTTTTATGTCTTACTTGGTCTTGGTCTCCTCTACTTTAATGCAAGCTTTGGTGTTTCAAAATTCCAGGAACAAAGCAGAGCAATGCTAGGCACAAGGTGTGCAATGCACATGCCAACACCTGTAGGGCCTTAAAAGCACATCTGTAGCTTCTGCACACCAGGAAGATGGAGTCATACTGGCACAGCTTTTTTGCCATTAAAAAAAGACGTAATTCTTCCTCAAGATCTTTGCTTCTCTAGATAACCTCATAATATTTCAGCTATCTGGCCTTTCTTGGGGCTTCAGTGGAAAGTCATCCTGCTGGATCACCTATCGTCATTGTTGCCATAGACAAAAAGGCAAGAGAGGAGCACAGGTGACAGGTCGGGGTCATGGAAAGCATTTCATTTTATCTTGGCAATGTGAAGGCAAAAAGATTTTTATTTTCAGTCTGTTAACACGTTGCCTGTAGAGACGTTCCCTTCCTGTTAGCAGTCCTATGTGCATTTGAAGAATTTCTGCATTGCATGTGGAGATAAGCCAATGTATTGATCAGTGGAAAAGTTCTCCATCTGGCATTAGGAGAAAGTTCCTCTGTGGTCTTTGTTCTCTTTTCAGCACAGCTTGCTGTGAAGAGCCTGAAGACAGCAGTGGGAACAACACTGAACTGAATGAGGGTCTTTTTGCCATTTACCCACCATTAGTGTCCCCAGGCCACACTGCATGGAGCAGGGCCCCAGCCCTTGTGCCAGTGAAGCAGGGCTGTGGTTCACAGGGAGTGACCGGACCAGTTCTCACATGGGCACAGGCTGAAGACTGGGATATGCAATGAAACTTTGCTTGGACTTGTTCCTGATACTGGAGCAAAAGAAGTAACATACGTTCACATGCTTCCCTAACTGGGGACTAGCTACAGCTATCTATCTTGTGCATATAATCAATGACACCAAATCTAAAAGAGATCCAGAAGCAGAACAGACGATCAGGAGGATTCAGAGGCTTCACACTTCCTTCGAGAGAGCCTCATCTACAGAACATTCTAGTATCCTCCACTATTCATTTCTATCAGTCATTAATTTCCTGAGTTTTTCCCATCTTTAGTGCAATTCTGGGATATCCTCAGATTCTTTTCTAACTTACATATTTAAGGTTTGAAAAATGTGCATATAGAGAGACTGGTGTCTATCTTCACATGCCTTAGAACACACAGTCAAATCCACCCCTCTGCCTCCACTGAGCTGGCATTGCAGATATAAGCCAAAAAAAAAAGAGATAATGGCCCTACTAGTACTGCCAGGGGGATGGGAGACACCTGCGTGCCCAGCTCCACTGTAGTAAATGCCAAAGAGCTCTAGTAAGAGACCAAGTTAGTACCTGAAATAACAACAGGACACAGAAAAGGAAAGGAACAGCACCATCTAAGAGGGGACTTTGGAGCATCAGGGGCAGAGATGGTTTGGGGAGCAGAGAAACCCAGCCCTGCCCCTGGATACTCTCTCCCATGCACAGGTCCATGGGTGGCTCTGTAAAATGGTTGTTTCACCTGCTGTGAGTTCAGTGCTAACTACAGGAGTCTAGATCAGGAGCAAAACCCAAGGCATTAGAGGCCAATCTGTTTAGGCCAGAAGGTAAAGTGGAGTACAAGCAATAAAGAAAATTGTATTAAAGATATGAACTATCTATAGCAAGGGGACTAGAAGACCTATAAAATCAAACCAAAGTGAGCTAGGAGGATTATTAAGGAACCAAAAAGATATATTGAGTATCAGACCTACAGAGAGGTTTCCAGGAAGCATTATGCACTGTGGACAAGCCTGTACCAGACAGTAAACAAGATGATTACTCCAGTAAAAATGATAGGGGTGAACTGGAGTCAGCAGGTGATGAAATGGGGACATCTATAAAGCGATTTTTTTTTCATTCCTTTTGCAGGGAAGGGAGGACCCAACGCCGTGATAGGGACAGTATCTCTGGGAGGGAGAGGGACAGCTAATGTGCAGCAAAAGTAGTTCTGGAAAGTGTAGGGCATCCACCACCAGATACATCAAACTCCCGGTTAAAAGAGAAAACACACCTAACAGCTGTGCAGGAAATAAAGATAACAGCCAGAGAGCATCGAGTCTAAGTGAGCTATTTTAAAACATCTGGCAGGGCTAGCAAAGGAACACAATGGGAGGTGTACTTTGATCAGCATTGGAATATTGCTACTGTGTTAGCCCAGCACTGAGATACCCAAGAAGGACAGGGGGAACAGGCAGGCAAGCAGATGCTCTGACAGCCCTGGGGCTCTGAGACTGGTGTAGTTACCCCATGAAGCCCCATTTTATCAGACACTGCAGAGCTCCCAGGTACGGCTGATCCATGCACACATGGGAAGAAAGACAGATCCAGAGCACAGAGAGAATTGCCAGTTTGCTTGTAACGTTCCCTTCAGGTGGCCCTGGACAAACAGGTAAAGTCTTCCCTCCCTGTTTCATTATAATACCCAAGTAGGAAAAAATGACGTGCATTAGATATGTGTAGCAGCCTTACCGCAGGACAGCAAGAAGGCTTATGCCACAGCCTCTGGTCAGGACTCTGAGGATCTGCCATTAGCTCTGCCCATGAGCCAGAGCAGACCCTGGGGGTTCACAGTACCTGGTTGCTTTCCACTCACAGCGAGAAACAAGACTGTGAAGGTGTAGAGGAACCGAGACACAAAGTATTACAGAGGCTTGGCCTCTTCCTTCACAAAAAGTGCAAGGTACAACTGGCAACTCCTTCTTGTAGAACAGTAACAACTCCAGTTAAGCCAGTGCAATTACTAGAATTAAAGGGGAATCCAATCCATTTAACTGGATCTATTGACTTCCACATTAGCCCTCAAAAATCCATATTCCAGGCAGAAAGCAGATTGGCAGGGAAAACAGACAAAGTACAGAAAATAGCTATAATTCACCCTTCCTTAAACTCAGGATGCTGGGTGGTAAGCAACAAGCACTGGGGAATTATGATACTAAAACAGTAGACTCTGCAAAGGAAAAGAACAGTCCCTTGCACCCCTGCCCTTATAAACGCCCAATACTGTCATGCCTATTTGATAGCTGGTTAACTCCTCATGACCCATAGTTAGCCCTTAATTAGTCCTTAACTAGTCACTAGTGGCAGTGATTAATAAAATGAATTGCCACTCAGGAGACCTGATTCCCCTCCTGCTTCTTCTGTTGCGTCTATATGGACAGTAAATTCTTTATAGGAAGGACTGTGTGGAGTGCCTCCACCTGTGTTCAGGTTTTGTACCTATCTCCATGGCAATGTTGTTCAGGATCAGTTCTCCAGGACAAATGCATGTTTTAAATTACTTCTCCCATAAGCATTAGCTCAAGGGACCGTATATGGCAAATTTACAACTCTTTCAATTTGTCTACAGGAAGCTGAGGAAAATGACTGCTTGTAAATAACAGGTTTGAGGATATAAATCATCCCTCTGCTTCCATCTGTCTGTCCCAGAGACTCTGAAGCTAAAAATGCACAGCTCATTACCACATAGTTGTTACTCAGCCAAGTTTCAAACAGCATTAATATGCATCTTCATGTTTTGGTGAGAGACGAGGTCGATCAGTTGAGCCCTGTGCTGTGCGCAGCAGAAGCGGTGATGCCGGCTGGTCCAGCTTTTGCAGGTCCTGCCCGTGCTCAGGACAGCCTCTGCTAAGCTGCTGCCCTCAGCTCGAGAGCTTTGCACGTGAGGGGAAGAGATACTCAGTTTCAATGGAACCCAGTATGGGACTCAGAATAAAGTTACTGTCCTGTCTTTTCTTCTGAGCCCTCCAGAGGTAGGAACTTGCCCAGGGGGTAAGATGGAGCCCTTGGACAGAGATCACTGGCATCACAGGTCAGAGAGATCCAAACCAAGAAGAATTTGCATCCAGCTGTACCTAGGTTTCCATCTGACCACAGACCTGCACTTCCCCTCCGTTCTCCCTTTTGTGATGATGGCTGTGCACCTTTTCCCTCCTTCCCAAATGCACTGGGGCTCAGCATATTGATTTGTGTCAGGAAGAGGGCAGAGCAGACACCGCTACAAGTGCAAAGCAGTGTCGAGCGGGTGTGGGTAACCAGCTGAGTGATGGGTGCTACAGGAACGCTCCCAAGTAAATAATAAATCTGTCTCGTCTGTGATGCATGTTGCACGGCAACTAATTCCTTCTCCTCCACAGAGATGTTGCTGAAGTATGGTGCTGGCTACGTGCTCAGCGATGGCCTGCCCCTGAACACAGGATAGCAATGCAGAGCCCCACCACGCTATCTTGACTTTGAAGAATATTATAGTAGCTTTAAAGTTCTCAGACATTAAGAGACCATTACTCACTGTCTCCTCAGAGCTGATGGAGTCCTTGCCCTACGTGTTCTCCATTTAACAAATGTCACTGATTGTTTTACAACACACTCCACCAAGGAACAGAGGAATCTTTCAATCCAAACAGAACTGTGATAGATTTAAACAGCCAGAAGTGCTTCATGCTTGCTTGGGAGCAAAGCTGTTCTGCAGGCTAAGGTCAGGGTAACCAAGCCCCAAGAGAAACTGTGCTGAACAAAAGGACTTTCTGCTGGCAAACCCTGTCCATCTCTTGCAGCCAGGTACAGGTGGCTGCACAGCAGACCCACCAGTAAGGCTGAGATGTGTCCAACATCATGCAGGAAGTCTGTAGCAGAATTAGGACTCCCATGCTCCAGCTCCTGCCCAGCTGAGCAGTGGCATGGAGAGCTCTGGATACTGCAGCATCCTGGTTTCGCTGGGACAGAATCCTAGGCCTGCCATGGTCTGCAGATGGCTAGCAGTTTGGAGTCAGCCAGGGCAGCAGACCTGAGTTGGCTACAGGTGTATTCCATCCCATAAACGTCATTCTTAGTTATAAAGGGGGACATTTGCTGGGGACAGGGGCTCCTTCTGCTCCTCCTCTTTCTCCTTTCCATCTCTGGTGAGGCTTGCCCACCATTCAGTTCCCGAGAACTGCCTTCCTGTTTGCTGTGACCACTGTACATTTGCTGGGCTGTGTGTAACTTTGTATACTTCATATATATTGGAGTTAGTTTGGCTGTTTCATTAAATCCTTTGTCATTTCAACCCACGAGTCTCCTCTCCTTTTCCCGATCCCCCTTCTCTGCTGGGAAGGAGTCATCAGGTGATACAGCAACTGCTGTAGTTTAGCCTCAGGTACGGGCTAAACACAGACGTGCAGTCAGGCCTTTGAGGTGGGAGGAGAGGCCAGCAGGGACCCGAGAGGGACCCTCCCACCACGTGGGTAGCACCAGCTCACCCATGCTGTTGTTTCATCTTCTGTGCAGCGAGAGACTGAGTTGGCATCAAATCATCATCATTTCAAGCAAATTTGAACGTTTCCCCTATGCTAACCCAGGAGATAATATGAAAGTCCTCAAATATAGCCAATGGTAATCAGGAAACTACACCCAGTTATGTTGCAAAGGACAATCAGTAATTGCATTCCTCTTAATATAGAAAATTTACTATATCATAGCTAAGTATTTTTTTCAAACCTGGACTCAACAAGAATAAAATGGCACAGCAAATCTCCAGTATCATAAAAACTTCCATTCCCAGTGGATGATGAATTTAATATCATTATCTAAAGATAGTATGTGTTCCTATCCCTTTGAAATCATCCATTCCTTGTCTTACAGTTAATCACTTTATATGAGAGATGCTTGAAAATTATCTCCCCCATGTGAAAAACTTGGACGAAAATGAGAACATTCTGGTTTGGAATCAAACTTCTCAGTATACAATTGATGGGTTCTTTCTTTTCTTTTTCCCCAACTGCACAAAGCACTGCATTAAAAGTTTTGAGTTTTGGTTTTTTTTATGGAAAAATATCAACTCTCTCTGGTTTTTGTTTTGTTTTGTTTTCAGAGAAAGCAGATGACCTCCATGAGCTGCTTTTTGCTATGTCAAAACTAAAATTTCCTTGGCATTAGGTCTAACAATGCACTGCTCCAGTCCCAGTGCTCCTGCAGCTGGCTAATACCCAAAGGGGCTCAGTATCGCTGACAGACACTTCTTTTAATGCTCTGACACTGCCTCGCACCAATACCCTGGGTTGTGCTCCTTGGAACATCCCGTGGAGGGGAGATGAATTTGCAGAATCAGACCCAGGCACTAGGGTGCACAATATTTTTGATCACACCTCCTTGCTCCTTCAGGGTTGCGCCAGAGGCAGTTTGGCAGTTCTCAGCACTGGCTTCTGGAGACGTACAGATTCTCTGCAACCACAGCTGGAGCAGGCGTTTTCACCTTTTACCCTAGGACCAAACAACCTTCCCCTGGGCCTTGTGAGAGCCATCCATTTGTGAAATCGCTGGGCAAAAGGGGCACAAAAGGCAGAAGGAACTTGGATGCTATTCCAGCCCTAATGTAATAACAGAGGTGCTGCTCAGGAGTGATGTACTCTGTGTCCCTCAGTCCCTCCAAGATCCCAATTAATACGATTCCATTAACTTCAGGAGGTGTGTTAAGTAGTAATGCTCTGGGCCATTAATTCCAACAACGTCAGCATGCTCTTGCTATGACATTTGCCTTAATTAGTGCTAAAACCCACTACTTGACTGCAGGCTTCCCAGGTAATAATTCATACGCAAGTCCACCATAAACAGAACTTTGGGTGCTCTCTGCTAGAAACTGCACAAATTGGTACATGCTAAAAAATGACACAGGGGCACAGGATTTAAAATGTTGTAAAGAAAAGAAAGGGAATTTAAAAAGCTGTTGCTGGAGTTACTGCATCTCTTTGAGCCTCAGCCTAGGGGTCTGTTAGGCTTCAAAACTAACCATTTATGATGTTCTTCAGAGAGCCACCAAAAAGCAATAGACTAGAGAAAGTGTCTCTGGATGATGTTAGTCCAAAGCAAGCTCCAGACATTTTGTAAAATCTTTACATGGGTTAGATTGAGCTGGAAAGGATTTGGCCCCTTGAAAATGAGGAGCAAGGTCCTCATCCACCCTGAAAACAACCCCAGAACTACTCAGACTGCTGCCAGACATCAGTATAACATGTGAGGTTTTGTTTCTACCTCAGTGGTAACAAGGTTGTCCTTGGGGAGACAACCCTTAGCGGGTATTTGCAATTTAGAATGGGACAAGTACATATACCCTGTGAGGACATGTACCTGGAAAGAGGAAAAAGAAACAGCCCCAACTTTCCCATAACTTCGTTTCTCCCTTACAGACTGAGCTTAGTTCACTTTCCCGAACACCTTCTAAAACTTGGGAAGTGCTAAATACCGAAAACAGTCAGCAAAGCAAATGCCAATCTAGGCAGTGTTTTCTGAGTGAGCCAACTGCAAGTAACTTAGGATCAAATGAGCTGATGATGCCCTGTAACATCTAAGCTCTTGAGATAGCTACATTTTGGCTAGAAGTCTTCCAAGATCCGGTCTCCCAAGAACATGCAGTGGTGTCAAAGGGCCAGATCTCCAGCAAGGCATGCTGGAAAGGTATCAGCACAAGAGGGCAATGATGCCAGTGAGTACGGGCCAAACAGTCATGCGGAAAGATGTAGGTTGATGGAACAACACGGGATATTGAGTAAAGACAGGAAATGTAACCTCCTTCAAAGGTCATCTCCTTCAAAGATGGTCTGTTTGGGATTGGCTCTAGAAAGCGACAGAGATTCAGATGCACAGTGTGTCTTCTAAATGTTATATCTTTCTCCACCAAGACACGGCAAACAGATGTTGCTGGTAACAGCCCCTCTTGGTAGCTAAATGAGATAGCACAGATGGCTGAGAGATGCCAAAAACGTTCTTCCCAGACCACTCATTCCTTGTTTTTCCAGCTAGGACTGCCAAGAAGAGAGGCACTGACTGCTAGCCAGAGTTTCTGAAGGCAACACTACTCCAGAAAGAATTCAGATGAGACCAAACCATTCATTTCCCCCAGGACTTCATTTTCATCAGCAGGAAAGAAAATGTAATACAGCCCCGCAGGCCTTTGACGCTGAAATCTGAAGATCTCAGTCTGATCTCTATTATACTCACGTAAATCAAGGCTTGCCTGTGCCACAGAGTCAGTGACATTTCACCGCTGTGGTATTAATAAGGCCCCAGATATCACCTTCCCTGACATGCGTTCTGAAAGGAGATGGAAGATGCCTTGATTATAATTCACTGCCCTTTCCCTCACATGTGTGACTTGGCCAATTGCTAAAAGAAAGGAAGAAAAAGTCCTGAGGTCAAAGGAAGAGTCTCTGCTGGTAAAGTAACTGGAGCAGGTCTCCTCGTACTAGACCACTGCTAATTCAGTGGATGAAGAGGTTAACCGAGATGAGAAAGGACATAGTCCCCATCTCGCATCTCCTTGCCACGGCACTTGGATTTTAGACATTACCAGTGCAGTCTCCTGCCTTCCCTCCAGCTTCACAACCTATGAATGACATGAAGGGAACCCAGCAATGCCTGGACTCTGGGTCAGCAATCCTGCACCTACACACTGCGCTTGCACACAGTCCCAGTGCAAGTGCTTGTCACCCGCTGGGTGTCTGGACTGGAGCAGCACTGGAGCAGCATCCACCCCACCTGACTGACACCTTCCCCATGCCAGCATCCTTCCTCTTTCCCACCAAGACCCTGAGAGGCTCAGTGATCCTGGTCATTCTCCAACTTTCCGCTAGAAGCTGATTGAGGAACAGCCCAGAAAAAAATACCTGTTTTAACCAAGCTAAGTGTGATGTTTTGATGGAGCATGATGGGTTTTGCAACCACCAAGGGATCAGTCATAAACATCCGTTCCCAGTAATGCAATCACGAGCAGTTGCTCTCAGCAGATCTGAAAAGCAATAGAAGACAGCAGCCATCAGCAGGTTAAATGAAAAATAAGCAAAAGACATGGGCACAATCCAAATTATTGCTCCAGTCTCAGTGTGTTCAGTGCTAGAAATAGCTCAGACTGAGGTTCAAGCCACAGGATTTCCAAACAGCTCCCTGACCCCTCACACTTCAGGAAGGCTGGGACTGGCTTTTGTGGCTTCACTCTTACTGCCAAAGACTTTTTTCTCAGGGGCTGGTCCAAGTCCACGGACTGTGCAGCCTGCAGGATCAAAAAGCTGCTACAGACTGTCCTACCTCCCCTTCCAAGTGCAAGGCCCATTTCCCAGCAAGGCAGGCCATTTTATGCCACTCATGCCTCAAGTGAAATAGTTGTGCAGTTTTCTTTAAAGTTATCCTTCTACGGCCTTCTGCTAGGGAGAGAAGAAAAGTAGAAGCATGTGAGGAGCCATTGGCTCTCCTCATTTAATGTGGGACTGAAAGGCAGTCAACACCATTAGTGGGTCACATCTCCAACGGTTGGTCAGAAGAACCTGCAGCAAATCTCTATCCAAGCTTAATAACAGCTCTGGGTCAAAACAACCCATAAGCATCAGGAAATTCAGCCTGGATTCTGCTGAGGATGGCAACGGCCCAAACATCCAGTTTCCCACATCAGTCTGGAAACACCCTATCCACTGAGAAGAGAGTAACTAAACAGAGGTGCCGCTTGTTCCAGACACACATAGCCAGCTCTGGAAGATGTCAGCTCCCATATAAATTAGTCGCTATAAAATGGAGAACCCAACACTGGAAAAAAAAAAAGGAAGGAAATAATATGAGAGGCTTTTCTTGGTTCATGACTGGAACAGCTACTGTCATTTAAATTTTATTAGGAAAGATTAAAAGGAGCCTTGGAGTGAAGCTGCTGTGATGAAGTGGTCCCAGGGTCTCTATAACTGTGATTGGCACCATACTGATGTGTCAGACTGACAAAGTTATGATAGTTATTCCACTGGCCCTAAAACAGACCCTTCAGCCTGAGGCAAAATGATAAAAAATGGGGAAGAAATCTCCAGAACATAGGAAAACTCAATCCACTTAGGCACAGAGACATTTATCTCAGCATTATTTTTTTCAGAGGTGGTGCGGAGTAGACAGTCAATACTGCCATGTACATGGATGACCCTCTCATAGAAGTCTTTGTAGTCTGGTCTGTAGGTGAGGCTGGGTGCATGGCTGGTCCATGCCTGCCCTCCCCTGCAGAAGCGAGGCCCCTGGGACACAGGAGGAAGCAGGCTGAGAAGCCGTTCATCAGTTTGAGACAGCACCTGCCTTGCTCACACTGGCTGTTTCTATCCCCCCAGACCAGCACTGCAACAGGCTCCATGAGTCAGGCTTAATACTCGCTAAGCAGGACCTCTGGTTTATTCCCACCTTCACCCTCAGCCATAGGTAAGGAAGCAACAAAGGGTCCTTGGGCTGGTGCCACCACCCTGAATTGCGCTGGAGAGACCTATCACCTGGAAGTCACAAATACCCATCCCCATGTCACCAGCCTTCACAGCGCAGCTGTAAAAACCTCACTTTCCGCAGGCTGCTGCCTTTGAAATCTCTGCCTGCCCTCCAGATACCTTTTGATGGATGCAACCTACTCACTGACCGCATTACACCACACGGCAGAGCGTTATCTCTGGCCCCAAGAGACACTGCCTGCATAAGCACAGCTAACAAACAGAAGCATAATGAGCCCTTCTCACCACCCCGAAGTTGAAGGTGAGATCTCTTTTTAATAATAGGGTATTTGGAAGGATTTATAGGCTCTGGTTGTCTCAATACACAAATGACAGCATCAATCAGAGCCAGACAGCAGAGGAGGAAAGCAATATACCTGCTAGGTGAGGGGAATGCTGATGTAAGGCACAGGCAGCAGGGGCTGAGGTTTGTGCCTGCACCTTCTCGCCTGGCAAGAAACGTGGTAGCTAGCAGTAAATGTGAAAGAAAGCTGCACTCTGCATCACAAGCATGTTTGGCTTGTATTTTAGGACAGACTAAGCCCCTTTGGTTCCACCCCTTCCTATCTCAGAGCCTCTCTCCCTGCTGCTTACACAAAACCACAGGACCTCACAGGCCAAAAAGGAGGCTTCTTCCAGGTCTATCTGCGCCCACAGCCCCTCACTGCTGCAGAGCTGGTAGAGGCAGAGTGCAGATCATTGCTGACTGAAAGCCCTACCATTCCTCCACCAATTTAAAGGCCAAACGCACCAGGGGAAATCAATCTATTTTCTTGTTCTGGAAAAACAGAGGGAGCTGAGTTGCAATAGCTGCATTCTTTAAAGACACCTTGAGGAAAGAACCGTATTTTGAGGCAACCAAAGACAGGCGAGCAGATGATAATCCCGTGTTGCAGCAAGCACATCCTGAACACTGCTGCACATAAACACAGACAGTCTGGGGCACTAGGTTATCTGCCAATGGAGTCAGCTGGCAATCCACACTCCATCTGTGCTGCTGCACCACCCATCCTGTCCCTGCACAGGGGAGGGGAAGAGCTGCACCACCAGCACAGGAGACATTGTGCAAGTACAAGGCAGGTGACGCTCTGAAAAGGGACAGAAGGTTGAAGAGTTCATTTGTTTCCACAGTCTTTGATCTGCAGAGCCAATGCAGAAAGGGAGCCTGCCCATCCAGTGGGATTATTTTAATTCAGATTCCGCCAGAGAACCGTTTGATTTGAGCAGGTCAAGGGTTCAGCTTGCTCCGTGCTCACCTCGTTATTTAACAGATATTGCTTAATACAGTTTGAAAGGAAACTTACGCTCATTTCTTTTCAAAGATTTCCAGCAAGTTTTCTGGGCAATGCTCCCAATGTAGAACTTATCTGGAAACCAGAGAAACCAATTGAGCTGGGGTTTAATTGTCCTATTCCATTAGCTACTGCATCCACGTGAACACACTGGACTGTCAACCCTGCGTTTCACACCTGCGGCTGCTCTGCTGACACAAGTACCCGGTAGGAAATGGGTTTTCAACCCACAGAGACTTTTGCAACTTTAAAAAGTACCATTTTAGTATAAAACCAAGGCCTCTCAAAGCCTTTCTGAAAAGAAATTTATGTGTAACCCAGTGGCTAGGGGCTATCAGCTGGGACAGGATGAGACTCTTCAAGTCCAAGTTGACTTCTCAACAGGTCTCCTGCAAGCAGGCTACCAGTCCTGCCACCACCTCCGCTACTGGAGCTTCTCTGCACTCCATAAATATCTCAGCTTTAACCGAACAGTGGCTGAAGCCACCTTTCTCAGGGCTAATGAATATTTCTTTTCTACAAAGTGATATAAACCTGCTTCCAAATACCCATGAACCTGATACACAAAGTTGGGATACATTCATCTAGGCTCCCATTCTGCATTCTCTCACAGCTCCTGCTGCCCAGATGGGAGCTGCTGCTCCCACCCTACGTACTGTAACAGAGCACGCAATCGCTTCTCTGTATGTGCTTGATTGAAGCAGAGTTTAATCAAAACCGCCTCCCTTTTGAGAAGTTTTTTCTCAGCAAAACTGTTTCATCAAAATATTCTCAGCCACTTCAAGTCCAACAGCTCAAACCCATTTGTTGCATTGTGCATGCTCTGCAACTTGGCAGATCAATAGCAATCCTCGCCATGGTCACTAGCTACAGCGAGAACCTTTGCTGCTGCAGATGCTCCCTTCCTTCCGTGTGCTTTTAATAACAATCCTGCCTCCAGCCTCTCTTTGCTTCCATGCACTTTGCTGATACACTCGTGAGCAAAGTCAGCATCTCATTCATGGGACAGAGGAGGAAGAACAAAAAGAGGGCTGAAAATACATCCTTCTTGCAGAAGGGAAAGCTGAAGTGTCTGTCACTCTGCAGGGCAAAGTGAGCAAGCAGCAAAGACCCTCAATTCCTTTGGGAACAGCCTCGGTGAAATCCAGCCCCAGAAAGCCAGCCAGGAGGGCAGAAGCATGTTGTGGGCAATCGGGCTAACAGACCAATTCCCAAAAGGCACAGGGCCGCTCATGTCCCTCTGTGCTCTGCAAACTGCAGATGAACCATTCCTTCTGCATCCCCCCTCCATCCTCCCAGCACAAGAGAGCCTGCCCAGCACTTCTCCTGTAGCCAGCACACACCTTGCCAGAGGATTTAGCTTTGCTTTCAGTGCCACTGCATGGCCAGCCCGGGGACTGGCATCGGCTCCGCGAACCTCGCACTGCCCACCACAGCACTGGTGTTACGGGCGTGCTGACCAAGGTGCAGAGCTCACCGTGACTCGCTGCTGCATCAGGGACACTCAGGAGCACAATCCTGCATGCAGGAGAAACTCCTCGTTCATGGACATCCACAACCTGATGGATATACAAGGCTTCAAAAATGATGTTTTACATGTTTTCTAGACATTTTATCACTCTCAGCCCTTACTAATCAAGTCCTTACAGAAGGATACCTCAATTTCCCTATCAGCACAGTCAAACAACTACAGTCACCAAGCATGCTCCCTCAGTTTCAAGAAAAAAAAAAAACAAACCAGCATTTCCAGAAACAAAGGCCTCACAGTCACCACCAGATCTTTGGAAAGAGTTGCAGCAGTTTCTCCCTCTTCCTTCAGGGCTTCAGGGCTCATTACCAAACTAACAGATAGACAGAGTCTGCCTGTTAGGAGCTTTTTCGTAAGACAATCTATCTGCAACTCCAACAGTTTAGAACACAGCATGAACCCCACACAATTTATCTTAACTGAAAACAGCTTCGATCCACCATCTGCCTTAGAAAGCCAGTCTCCCTCCCAGGGTCATTCGAGCTACACAAAGCTCTGTGTTAGGACAGGTACGGAGAGGATGATGCTGAGCACTTGTACCCGAGGGGAAAAGCAAGGCAAGCAGCCCTTTGGGGTATCGCTCGGTATCTTACAGCCCACTCAGGCAAGGAGCTGTAGGATACACTCACCAGTTTCAAGGAGTTCTTTGGCTGGAAACTGCTACCGCTCCTCTGTGTTCCTCACCAAGGTGCAAGGCAAATTCTTCCTGTAGGTGAGAGCAGCAGCAAACTCAAACTCTGACGTAAGAAAAGTGTCAGGGAGTCCTCTCATCAGCCCAGGTTTATCATGATGCGGACTTGGATCTTTGGATGATGGCTGAGCAAAAAAATGATCATAACCCATAAAACAGGCAGACTTCAGAAAGTTTGAGGCTTTTTTTCAGAGGTTTTCAGTCAATTCTGAGCCCTTCCCTCCTCCAGGTCATACTAAATATCTCATTTTCCTCTCTAGAAATTGTAGTGATTTAAATAAACATGACTTTTGGCAAAATGTGTCACATTTTCTTCTGAGTTTGTCAGAACAAAATCTTCCTTGGAAAAGTTCTCCCTCTTCATTTTTGGCCAAAGCAATTCACTGAACCCAGCCCAGATTCCCAAATCATTTCATTCTACAAAGCTGTATTTTTCAGTGAATTACTTATTCCTCAAAAGGCATTTCCTCCCATGCTGAGGACCTCTACTGTTTTCTTCTTTGATGTGGTAAGTAATAAAAGACGACTAAGCAAGAACAAAACACTCCTTTACCACTACAGAAGTGATTCTACACCTGAGCACTTTTTCGTGTTAGATACAGGCTCCTCAGACTTTTAGAGACATGAAGTTCATCCAGAGAGAAGAAATTACTTGTCTACAGTCACACAGAGCCAATGGCAAGACAAAAGAGATCTGTCGTGTGGCAACTCTCTGCTTAAACCACAAAACACCCTTGAGAGGAAGAGATTTATTTCCACAGTTTCCTGATTTGCAACAGAAGCACCACCACAGGGGTTACTGCAAGGAATGATCATTAGCAGAAATATCAGTCGTGCCTAAAAGCACCAGATAGACAATTGCATTGTGTGAGATGTCATCTCCACACCTAGTGAGAGACAGACCTTGGAGGGAGGGCTTCCAGTCTGTGAAGACAGCTAAAGGATGCATGGGAAGTGTCAGTCCCTTTCAAATGCAGAGAGATGCATTCAGGGCATTCACTCAGCATGCCCATAGCAGAAGATCCAAAGCTTATCTAGGCCAGACTTTCTTCCTTATATATATCAGCCAAGAAACCACAATTCATTTGTGCAAACCTCCCATTTCTCACTGGTTGCTACTGGGACTTTCTTCATTGCCTCACTCAATGCCAACTGCAGTGACCAGGGTGGGGATGTACGGATGAGATTCCTTTGTAACCCATTGGACAAAAACCAAGGAAGGCTCTTGAGGCTGACTCTGCATGAACTGAGAGAACAAGGACACTGTGCAATTTGCCTATTTCTAACTCCAACAGCTCTGTGAAATCTCAGCATGATTGCTAAACTGTGTTCCTGAGAAGCCCAGCTTCAGTCAATGCTTAGCGATGACCGAGCGTTACGCACCAAATTCAGGAGGCTGTTAAGTGCAAACAGGAAGACCTGTAGTCAACACGTCTCCAGGCTCTGTGGGCATGCCTACATAGACAGGCACAGGTCCACCAGTCCCAAGCTCCGACGTGCCTGGTGCAAGCCAAATCCTGCCTGGAATCGTGTGACACTGATAGCACAGCACTGCCCACTCTTGCTTACACTCAGGGCAGTGTTGAAGTTCCAACTCAGCTCCCAGAACTTGTGCCCAAGGGCAGCGTCCATGAGCAGGGCACACACCCCACCGTCCTCGCCCAGGCAAAGCGCCCTTCCTGTGGCTTTTTGCCACATGTAAGTTTTGTACATTTTATTTCCCGTTTTCTTATAATTAGCAGTCTGCTGGGCGGGGCAAGCCCAAGGAGGCCCAGGGACGCAGGGACCGTGTGGCATCGTGCTGCGCAGCGCAAAGCCACACGGGCGCTCGGCCATCAGCTGGCAGCGCATTTTTCAGTAGCTGGTGGGCAGGAGGTACCACACGGGTTTCTCTGCCCCTGAACGCAAGTCTGTAAAGGATAAAAGCCCACGTTACCGAGTGAGGAATAGGAGAGGAGAACGTGTCCAAACCACAACATAGTGAGTGCTTTTTTGGCCGTTTGCCCTACTTCTGAGGGCAGCTGCGTGCTGGCAGTGAGGAGGGGGTTCTGGGCGGAGGAGACGTCGTTGCTGAGGCAGCTCCCTGAGCCCATTTTTCACCAGGGCTCCGCACATACCACCAGCTCTGCCTTCAGTGTTTCCTCCCAGCCCTGGTGCGGGTGTTTCACCCCGATGCCGAGGATCGGCCTGGGAGCGCTCCAGGGCGGCCGCAGGGACAGGGCTCTCCTGATGAGGGCAGCGGCCATAGGGCGGGAAGAAGCGTGGAAGCCCCAACAAGCTCTTGAGCTCCTCGCTGGCGCTCACTGCACCCCCAGCCCCCGGAGCCCGCTCCTCTCCAGGCCCCTCTGGGCTCCCCTTTGCTCCCCATCCTCACCGCTGCCTCGGCAGCACCTCCCGCCGCTCCTCAGCCTGGCTTCCTGCCCCCTCCGCTGTCTGAGGGAGCCCAGAAGATGGCGCCGGCCCCTCAGCCATCGCCGCCCGCCGTGCCGGGGAAGCCGCGGGGCTGGTGGGGCGGACGGGCACCTGCGGGGCGCTGAGCTAAAATACGGCGGAGGAAACGTCCCTGCCCCTCGCGGCAGCCATTAAAATAAAGCAGCCCCTTTACAAGGAACAACAATGCAGC
>VZZY01017036.1:0-17159 GCA_013400335.1 Eurystomus gularis | reverse complement strand
CCAGGTGGCCAAGAAGGCCAGCAATATCCTGGCTTGCATCAGAAAGAGTGGCCAGCAGGATTAGGGAAGTGATCATGCCCCTGTACTTGGCCCTGGTGAGACTGCACCTTGAATACTGTGTTCAGTTTTGGGCTACTCAGTACAACAAGGACATAGAGGTGGTGGAGCATGTCCAAAGAAGGGCAACGAATCTGGTGAAGGGTCTAGAGAGCAAGTCTTATGAGGAGCAGCTGAGGGAACTGGGCTTGTTTAGCCTGGAGAAAAGGATGCTCAGGGGAGACCTGATCACTCTCTACAACTACCTGAAAGGAGGCTGTAGCGAGGTGAGGGTTAGTCAGGACAAAAGAAAATGGCCTCAAGTTGTGCCAGGGGAGGTTTAGATTGGATATTAGGAAAAATTTCTTCACTGAAAGGGTTGTCAAACACAGGAACAGGCTGCTCAGAGCAGTGGTGGTGTCACCATCCCTGTCGAGGTTTCAAAGCCGTGGAGATGTGGTGCTGAGGGACATGGTTTAGTGGTGACCTGGCAGTGCTAGGTTAATGGTTGGACTTGATGATCTCAAAGGTCTCTTCCAACCGAAACGGTTCTATGATTCCTTCCAAGGGGCAGGACTTATCATCTGTCCGTGATGACTTTAATAAGGTTTCTTTTGCATCACTCCTCAAGCTTGTCTAGATGTCAGACTGCCCTCAAGAGTATCAAATGCTCATCCCAATCTGATGCCAGCTGCAAACTTGAGAATACACTCCATCACCTCCTCCAAGTCATTGACAAATGTCAAATAGGACAGATCCCAGGATAACCTCCATTGGTATTACACCTGTTACTCGCTTACAGCTAGAGTAGGACTTACATCACTCTCTGAGCCTAACCATCCAGTCAGTTTTGTCCAACCATCCAGACCATCGCACCATAATTTGAACAGAAAAATATTTTGAAGGACAGCATCAAAAGCTTTGGCAAAGTCAAGTTAAATGACATCTGCTACTTTTCCCTAATCCACAGACCTTGACATGTCATCTTAGAAGGTAATCAGACTGATTTACCTTTAATAATTCTGTGATGACTGCTCAACTTCTGCTTTATATGTCCAAAAATGTATTCCAAAGTAGATTGCTCCATGGGACTGAAGCACAGCAGACCAGTTTAAAGTTCTCTGGGCTGATTACTTGGTTATGTTTTGAAATGAACGTGGCATTTACCTTTCTCCATTCATCAGAGGTGTCCCTGTGATTTCCATGCCCTTTCAAATATGATAGTTGCTTTGCAAGGGCATTGACCAGTTCTCTCGTTGTCCTTGGATGATCACGTGGACTTGTACCGGTCAAGTTATCCCTGACTCAATCTTCACTCACTGCTAGTAGCTCTTCTTGAACCCTGCCACTAAGCACAGGGGTTTGGGAGACACTGTAATGTAGTAGTAGAAACACTTCCTGTATCCCTTCATGTCCCTCGTAGGTCTTGGCACTAGCTGAACTTTGGTTTTCCTGGCACAGTTCCCTGATTCCTGGACAACTTTTCTAAATTCCTCCTTTGTAGTCTGTCCCTGCTTGCATCCTTAATATGTAGCCTGTTTTCCCTGAGGCTTTGTCATGAGTTCCCTACCTTGCTCAACTGTTTGTAGCCGAGTTGCACAGCTGTAGCCCAGAACTCTTTCTCTTGTACAGGAAAATAATTTTGTTGCACAAAAGTCTCTCTGGATTTCAATGGGACATAAGCAATGATTCATCCTCTAATGCTCCTGTATTTCATGTGTCTTCCTCTTGTAGCATAGCTAGATGTGGTGAACCGACCCACATATTAAGAATTTCTGCCATATTAAAATAGCGAGCAAAGAACCACGACTCCCATAAATCATTGCGGTCTAAATCACCTAAAAAAGATCTCTCCAGAATCACTGAGCTGTGAGCAGCTAGGGGTAAAGTTTAATTACGCAAGCCATGAGAACCCTGTTAATGTTTTATACATAATAGAATTTGTGGAAGAAAAAAATGATAGAATGTATTTCACAACAATATACTGTTTTTAACCAGGGTTTCAGAGAGTAAGCAACCCAAAATCCAAGCATATTAAAATAGCGAGCAAAGAACATAAACACTGGAATAAATGAAAAAAGAGAAATAAAGCTTCCCTATCAGTACTGTTGCCTGATAGGAGGAACAATATGTGCAATTTAACACCAAATTAACTACTAGGAGAACCTAGTAGTTAATTCCTTAGACAGCAAATTAGAGGAGAGATGTGGCAATTATTCAGTAGAGTCAAATTTAAACAGATCTGAAAAGCATTACTAATGTCTAAACTATTTTTTTCATTTTTGTGTAAATAAATTTCTCAGCTGACTGGGATACATTATAGAGCTTTACACAAAGCTAGGACAGAATAGGAGTCTTTTTATACCACTAAGCACAAGAACAAGCACAGTATGGGCTGGCAAACTTCAGAGCCCTCTGACAGCCATTACTCCTTCAGATTCAGGAGCTGTCAGAAAGATTCTCCTTTACTGTTCAGATGGCACAACAATCCAAACATTTCCACTCTTTCCTCAACACTTTGGATGATGCATTTCTGTCTAGAATAAAGTTAAAAATATGGAACATTACACAAAGTGAAAAAGGTTTCTTTTTTATGCCATGTTAAATTTGATACTTCTAGACCCTTCCTGACACATTAATCTGTGTGATTTATTATGGTAGGGCAGACAAATTCAGGAGCTGGAAAGCAATCCTCACAGCAAATTCGTGCTAAGTCCACTGTTATCATACAAAGAAAACAGTTTTTCCTAAGGAGGCTGTCTACAGCAAGATAGGTTTAATCTGAAATTTAATATCAGCTTTTATGATTGAAAGAGAAAACTGAAATAAAACATGAGCATAAATGAAAGAAATTATACAAAAATTACTATAATTATGAACATCAAAGTTCCTTATGAAAACTCCATCTTCTTTATGCTAATTATTTTCCCAACAGATTATTCTGAATAGGATGAAGCCATCTCAGTTATGAAAGAAAACTAGTGTTTTCCCGTTCCCTGATAATTAGTCATTCATATTTAGATAGCCTTCATTCACTGCTGCACAGGTGCTTCAACCTTTGCCACACAACGTTGAGCTGTATTTAAAGAAATACTCTTTGAATACTTCTAAAGGAATAATAAAAAACTGTATTAACAGCTTAATCACCCTGCATCTCTTCAAACAAGAGATCTGTCATGTGAAACTCATCTTTTATGTCAGAGACCTGCACAAAACAGTTCTAGCAGACTAAAATATGACAACGTTGTATCAGCAAGCCTGCTTCAGCAGCCCTGCTAATTTAACATCCTATTCAGCAGATATTCAATTTCCGTGGCTGCTGGCCATGAAGTTTTAGTGAACTTCTATGGGTTGGCACCTGCAAAGCTTAATTCCAATTCAATAAACACAAATTCCTGCCTTCCTCATTGCAGATATGTTAACTGCTGACTATGGCTATGACTCCCCAGCAAAAGCATGTCCTATTCACCTAACTATATATAGAAGTAAGCATTATATGTCCATCAGACTTATGAATTTCTGTTTGGATAGACCACAGCTAATGACGTATGAGTAGGAGGAAAGTCCATGAAGAATAATGGAAGTGCAGATGTGCTCAAAGCTGTCAAAAGGAAAAAGATTCCCTGATCAAGGTATTCATATCTGCCTGGACTCTGAAAAAGTTATTTACTTACATCTATAATAAGTACTAGAAACAATTTTACAAAAATCCCTCAACAAAACACACACTCCCTCCCCTGCAGTGTCTTCTGAGGTACTACATAACCTCACAGGTAAAGCAATTCACCTGCATAACATATTCATTGTCCCCTGAGCCAGGATCTTCTAGTGGAGAGCTACTGCTAGGACGCTACACTGCATCAGCCATAATGCACCTTACTCTCCCACTGACACTGATTGGTGCATCACGACTGATTTAGGCTAGACAAGGAATTTATGTAAGATTCAATAAGGGAAGAATGTTTCTAAATCCCAGGATGTCTGCTTTTTTTCCCATCTCAGCCACAAAACAACTCAAAATCTCTAATCTGAATGATTTTCATCAGAAATAGCTAAACAGCACAATTCAATGTTTTCACAGAAAACTGACATATCTGATTAATAAGATTAAAATGTCATTATTTTAACTATTAATCTGATACCAGATTAAAATCTAATGAAATAACCAATGAGATAGCAGTCTGCTATTTCAATAAGCTCCTTAAATGAGCATTACCCATGAATAGAAAAAGCAATTGTCATCACTGTTTTCAGTTAAAAAAAAAAAAATAGACAGGATTAGCTGTATCACTTCAAATACATAACGTGAATGAACAGATCAGGCCACTTTACAAGGCTATGGGAAGAGTTACACGAGGTTATCACCAGATCTCATTGACTGATTACAGTGTTGCTTCTAATTCTACGCTGTTGGTTCTTTTCAGTTTTGAAGGCCATTTAAAAGTACTTTTAAAATATTAAAATAATTGATCAGGCAATAAAATAAATGCAATTGGTTGATTGCTGGAATGGGTAGGAGGAATTTCTACTGTTTATTTAATCCATATTCTTGAATTCTGTTAGGCCTGTTCAACAGTGTGTGCATAGTACAGATTTTACGGTAGTAGAGATACATAAAGTAGCTTTAAAACAAGCTGATTTGAAAGCTAGAAGCTACCTAGCTAAAGCAGGAAATGTGGCATGGTCTAATTAACCATGTAGAAATAAAACTTAAAACATGGCACTGATCAATTCTGTAGCCAAACTTTCATAAAAGCCATAATGAAACATTGCAGCAAACATCTGTGTTTCACATGACCCAAAATGGCACCCATTTAGGTGGTTAGAGGACTCTCCATTAACAAAACTCCCACATCCTTACAGCCAGGATAACAAAGAACTGCATGAATTACTGCCTTTGTTAGTAAATATTAAAAGGGATGAGTGATTTATGTGCTGTTACTAAACTGATCTGGTTTGATATCCTTAAAGAAAGGATATAGTTTTTGAATATACTTATTTTGATTGTCCCTTTAAACATAAGGACCGTATGTATTGGATTCTGAAAGGTGATTGCTACACACAAAAGGCTTACACTTCCTTCTTGATCATCACCCTGGTGTCACATGCCTGGCTGCTGAATGATGAATGACCAGCAGAACAGGCTTGGAAGTGAATGGAGTTGTACACCAGGAATGCTGAACCATGATTGTTATCTAGAAGATGTCTATCTATCTATTTTGGCCAAGATATATTGGCTTGCCAGTAGCTGTTTGTCCATCTGAGACCTTTCATTGATCACTTCTGTGGTGGGTTGACCCTGGCTGGACACCAGGTGACCATCAAAGCTGCTCTATCACTTCCCTCCTCACCTGGACAAGGAAAAGAAAATAACAAAAGGCTCATGGATTGATATAAGGACAGGGACATCACTCAGTAATTACCGTCATGGGCTAAACAGACTCATCTTGGGGAAATTAGTTTAATTTATTACCAATTAAATCAGAGTAGGGTAATGAAAGATAAAACTAAATCTTAAAACACCTTGTCAACACCTCTCCCTTCTTCCTGGGCTCAACTTTACTCACAATATTCTCTACCTCCTACTCCCTAGCAGCAGAGGGGGATGGCAAATAGGGATTGTGGTCAGAGACCTTGTCTCTGTTGCTCCTTCCTCCTTGACAGGAGGACTCCTCACACTCTTTTCTTGCTCCAGTGTGGGGTCCCTCCCACGGGAGGCAGTCCTTCATGAACTTCTCCAATGAGTGCTTCCCATGGACTACAGTTCTTCACAAACTGTTCCAGCATGAGTCCCTCAAGGGGTCACAGGTTCTGCGCTAGCAAATGTACTCCAACATGGGCTCCTCTTTCCACAAGTCCACAGGTCCTGCCAGAAGCCTGCTCCAGTGTGGGCTTCTCACAGGGTTACAGCCTCCTTTGGCCACCCACCCTCTCCGGTGTGGGGTCATCCACAGGCTGCAGGTGGACATCTGTTCCACGGTTAATCTCCATGGACTGCATGGAGACGACCTGTGTCACCATGGTCTTCAACACAGGTTGAAGGGGAATCTCTGCTCTGGCTCCTGGAGCACCTCCTCCTCCTCTGTCTTTACGGACCTTGGTGTTTGCATAATTGTTTCTCTCATGTTCTCACTCCTCTCTCTAGCTGCATTTGCCATTGTGCGGGTACTTCTTGTATTAAATACGTTAGAACAGAGGTGCTGCCACCATTGCTGATTGGCTCAGCCTCGGCAGTGGTGGGTTCATCATGGAGTTAGCTGACATTGGCTCTATGAAATATAGGAGAAGCTTCCAGAAGCCTCCCCTGTAGAGCCCCCACTACCAAAACCTTGCCATGCAAATGCAATACAGGTTCATATCATGTCAAACTAGAAACATTTAATGGGAAATCCCTGGAGCAATATGAATAAAGGGAAGATCTTTACTATGAAAATGGAGCTAGAAGAGATAAAAAGAAAGTAGAATGACACCACACTGCCTGGCAGTGCAAAACTCAAGTGCAAAGTGGTGACAGAGCAGCAGGAGGAAGACATAAGAGGAAAAAAAAATCAAAGGGAGGAAAATACAGGAAGTTAGTATCTTGGATATCTTCTCACTGTCACTTGACATGGACTTCTCTTTACTAATTCCTTTTGACTAATTTCTACCGACTTCAGAGTTGCATGGTAGACATACACAGACATACACAGAGAAGTAGGATAGGAGTTAAGGACAGTGTATAAGGTATGGAGACAGTAATCAAGTTTAAAACCAGAAAATCAAGACACTTCACAGATTTGCTGAATAATACAGGTGTCATTAATAGAGATATCCCCAGATAAAATTGAATTTCAGGTTCATTATACTAAATCACTAATGGCTAGAAATTAAAAATGGTAATGTTAGCTCATATTAACTTTAACTGGAAATTCTACTTCCCCAAAACCTTTCAATCTTCCTGTCTGTACACAGTAGCTTGCCTTTGAGATCTCAACAAGAATGATCAAAGTGCACTTGTAGTGGTTAGCCTGGAAGAATATTGTACAAGGACTCTGTCATCCATGTAATGGTTAATCTAGGTGTATGCCTTTGTATCACATCATGGATGTCGTGTGATTGCTATTTAGTCTATATATTTATATATACAGTCAACATATAGTTAGTAGATAGACAAGTAGTCGAAGAATATTAATCTTGAGTTTATGTATAATATATTGTCTTTTTCTATTGAAATATTATATGCATCTGTTCAGGAACTACAGCTTTACTAATAGCTAAGAATATTAGTGTGCATTGCCCAAAGAACAATGTCTTCCAAGCTAAGTCCATATTCCAGTCCTGACTGCTGTCATTGAGAAATCCCCTACAGGAATACCAGTGATCTTAGAGCTGGTGAACCTCACCACAGATGGAATCTGCACAGTGTGCTGTGCCCTGACCATAGGTCCACCTGATACCATATCATCTTGGGGTTCCCAGCATCAGAAATAAGGCTTTATAACTTGCTATCACCTTTTCTGGGCTATTAATGAACAGTTATCTGTTTTGCAAGTGCCTCTGCATTTCTTATGGGATGTGGAAAGAACTAGCACCTCCTCAGCACAAAACAGCCCTTAAGCTTCTTGTTATGCATACAAGGAAGACCCGACCTCTGTCTTAGAAAACTGAACAGATCTAACTGAAAACCATTCAGAGTGTATGTTGTGTGAAAGTTATCACTAAAACTCACTGATATGGGGTTTTTTTTCACATTTTCATTGTATTTTTATTTTTATTGCATATCCACACTACACTTCCGAGCAGCACACAGTAATATTGAACTGTGGTAAATAAAGCAGCGGGATATTTTTGGATCCAGGAAAACCCCTTCATTTTCCATAATGCAATAAAATATACCACTGCTTGCACTTCAGTGAAAAATTCACAACCAGGCCTTCAGTCTTTCTTTTTTTTTTTTAATCTATTGGAAAATGAACAGCATGCCAAAGCTCTTTTCTAACTGTTTTTCCTTACTAATTTGGACTCATTTCACAAGTGCAGACTGCTTGCGCCAAGATTTTATACACTGCTTTTTCTTTCTCTCTCCACTGTGCCAATAAAAATGGTTTTCATTCGAAGTCTTGTATTTATTACTTTCAGTGTCACTTAAAGGAATAAATCTATCATGGACTAAAGTGCAAGTCAATAAAGTAATGTACATACATCAAGCAAACTTTTTACCAGCTAAGGTACTATGGTACAGATAATAGAATTCACAGAGGTGCTGCCTCCCCCACAGTTCTTAACTGCAATTGTAAATTGTGCAGTGAGCCAAGAAAAGTGTGCTTTTATGCTCTGATGAAAGTCAGTTTTTAAATATCCTAGGATGCCTTAGCCTGTTTTAACCTCATCCCTAAAGAACTGCTGCTTTGAATTAAATGGGAAATATGTTTTATCTATTTTTCCTTCAAAAATAAAGAAAAAAAAAATTGCATAGCTAGTAGAGCTTCCACAGAAGATCTGTAATGACAACCTCTAGTTCTTAATAGCCTCAGACTTACTGAAACTGCATGCTTGCATAAAGTAAGTATCCAGAAGGTAGCTGTAGAAGTAAAATAGATACCCACAGCCACTTATGCAGTGTATCCCCTCCTACTCATCCGGACAGCCCACCATAAGCCAGAACAAGCTGCATTCAGGCCAGAACCTTACCTTAATAAAGCAATACTTAGATCACTTGATGAAGATGAAAGGAAGGTTTAACTGTATTTTTTTTCACATATTTTACATGGAAATTAAAAAGCTCAGACAGCAAAGGGATCCATTTGGTGGACTTAATTCTCAGTGTGTGGGCTGAGCGGTTGGCTAGACAAACTGCAAGCTGGCTTCTGTCAAAAAATTTGACGGAACCAAGTTGTCCATGGGAACACAATACCATCTGTAACGGGCATTGCAAGTGCATTAAAAAATGGGCAGATGAATAGGTATACATATATATATTTCTGAAGTAGTATTATAATCAGGCAGATTCACCTCAATTCATTTCAGTTGGTATGCAGGCATTTTCTCTTCATTTTTTATATAGAACCTCTTAGAGTTTTCTTTAAAATAGTACACAAGGAATGGTATGCAAGACTTGGGTATTGCAAATAGCTTCACTCACACAGGCCATATGTCCATGCCACACCACACTGATTTCAGGCTGCTGGATACGCTGTGAATCAGTAACTTTTAGATCAAGTTTGCTCAGTTCACATGCAAAATGGTGTTTTGTTTAGATTTTATTACAACCAGTTGTCAGAACATCCTTAGATCTGAAAGGCAAGCTACTTTTTTTTTCCAGTTCATGCATTTTCCAGTACAAATGAAGTCTCTGATGGCCTAATTTCACTCCTGCTTCACTTGGTACTAGTCTTGTCCCTGGTAAGGGCTTCAGCCTCTGCATTCTACAGAAGGTGTGAGAGATGAGGAAATTACACATATAAAGCCAAATATATTACAGCAATGGATTTCCACGGCTGCAGATGTGTATCAAAAAAAAAAACCAAAACAACCAAAACCAACTGTCAAATTTCTGGAAATAGCACATGATAAAGTAAGAACTGACAAACAGATGTAAAACATCCTCATTTGGATTGGTGCAAAAATCAAAAAACCCCCAGCAAACCACACACCTTGCAGTACTTGTTCCCTTTCGATGTGCAACGGGAAAACTTGGATAACGCAGAATCAGAAGTCTTTTTCTCCAATCACTTTTCTGACAAATTTTTATTAACACTTTGTGTGGTTTGACAATGATATGTGCAAGTACTTCAGGGGTTTTCTTCTAGAGTGTTTAACACTACCTCTTTTAGTACAGAGCACACTTTATCCTGTTACCATTTCTAGTTCTTCTGAACCATTCAGGTTTTTTAGACTGTGTTTATTTGTGTAAATGGCATGCTGCAAAAGGTCTGTAAGTGCAGTAGACAACTTGTTAAAAAAAAAAAGAAATAAAATTCATTTCACTGGTTAACATTGTGGTAAAAGCTATGGTAGGGAAGTGACTATGGTTATTTATCAGCTGAAAAGCTTGCCAAGACTTCCAAGTGCCTGATGATGTCCCAGTGCCACTAGTCAGAAGACTAATTACCAGCCAACTCAAATGGCAGAAGAAAACAGACGTTCTTCTCTTTCAGGAGTAAGAAAGCTTAAGATTAATTTGCCGATGAAATTTATCAAAAGAGAGTGTTCTGCTCTAAAGTTCTGCTTCAGCTACAGCACTGAATCACAATGCACTAGCAAAGACAATACACACAAATCGCTAGTGGCGAAAAAGAAGCAAAAAAGATCCTCAGAGACTCTATGCAAGCAGGTACTCATCAGCTCTTCACTGGAATGATTTCTGCTTAGCATTGTTATTTGTGCTGCTCAGCTGCCCAGAAGCTCTGATAATTATTTTTGCCACCTTCCCTAGTATGATCCAGAAGGATATAATGCCTGCCTCAAATAGCAGACTATTTTAAAAAGAAAACATAGATAACTGATAAAAGATCACTACCATTAACCTTACTTTACTGATTGGGATCTGAAGTACTACTAGATACACCCCAGGATGCTGGAAAAGTTAGAAATGAAAACGATCTCAGAGCTTGGCCTTGGAAACTACCCTTTCTCATCAGCTTTTCACTTAACTATTGTTAGAACAAGACTGACAAATTAAACTGGGCTGACAGCTGCATCTGGTCTTCTGAAAGCTAACATACTGTTAATACACCCTGGGGAACTGGGTATCCAGTTGATTGATGACACATGTCAAATTACTTGATCCCACATTAACTCACTTTATAAGCCTTCACATCAGAATAGGGGAGGCTCAGATACTACAAAGCTTAGGCTTTGATTAGTGATCAGGGCAGAACACAAGTTATGCAGTGCTACTGACTTATTATGATTGCATACACACCTCAAAACTTCTACCTGATGACACAGATACAAGCTGGGTGATGAGTGGATTGAGAGCAGCCCTGCCAAGAAGGACTCAGCAGTGCTGATGAATGAAAAACTGAATATAAGTCAGCAATGTTCACTTGCACTCCAGAAAGCCAACAGCATTCTAGGCCGCATCAAAAGGAGTGTGGCCAGCAGGTCAAGTGAGGTGATTCCCCCTCTACTCCACTCTTGTGTGACCCCACCTGGAGTATTGTGTCCAGCTCTGGGACCCCCAGTGTAAGAAAGACATGGATATGCTCAAGCAAGTTCAGAGAAGGGCCACGAAGATGAATGGGAGGCTGAGGCACCTTCCCTATGAGGACAGGCCAAGCAAGTTGAGGCTGTTCAGCCTGGAGAACAGAAGACTCCGCGGAGACCTTATAGCAGCCTTCCAGTACTCAAAAGGGGCCTATGGGAAAGATAGGGAGAGACTCTTTATCAGAGAGTACAATGATAGGTAGTGGTTTCACATTGAAAAGGAGTAAATTTAGATTAGATGTAAGGAAGAAGTTCTTCACTGTGAGGGTGGTGAGGCACTGGAACAGCTTGCCCAGAGAAGCTGTGGATGCCCCATCTCTGGAAGTGTTCAAGGCCAGTTGGATGGGGCTTTGAGCAGCCTGATCTAGTGAAAGGTGGCCCTGCCATGGCAGGGAGGTTTGAACTAGTTAATCTTTAAGGTGCTTTCCAACCCAAACCATTCTGTGATTCTCTGATTCTATGATACCATCTTACAGATCAACAGCAGCCCATCTGGCCTAGGGAAATAGCCTTCCTTAGCAGGTATAAGATGTTCAAACTTGAAATAGGCACATAGATATTTGCAAAAATATTTGACACCCATCTTGACAACTGTTCCTGGATTCTGACCTTAAAGTACTAATGCTCAGCTTTGTGAGCTGATGCTATGTGAGTGAACTTGCTTCTCTCTGCATACTTCTCTGAGGTTCAGAGAAGTCCTAAAGCTGAGCATTAGTAGTGTGTTCCAGAAAAGCACTTTCCCTAACTCAAGTACTTTTTATGACCATTTAGTTCACCTTTGTTCTCTTCCTCTATTTGATGAAGATGATGTGACTAATGATTATTATATTAGCTCTGGTACCATGAATGCTACAGCAGACTTGCAGCATAATTCTCTTCCTCCTTAGGGGATTGATATTTTTATTCACAGCACAAGAAAACCTAGTTTGTGGACAGAATATTTTTTCCCCATTTCTGTTTCTTTATTTGGTGTTTTTATGCAATAAATTGATTAGATAGACTAGCCAGTAGTTTCATAATCCTGTTCTGAGCCTACCAGAATTAATTACTGTTCACATAATACTATTCAGGAAGTACATTTTAAAAAGCAGAATACTCATTATAATATAATTTTCAAAGATGCCATCCATATGGTATAATTACCAACAGTTATGGGGACGGATGCTTGCATAATGCAAAAGGGCAAGATATTAGCAGGTGAGGAGTTATCCAGTAATGCCAGTTGGTGCAATGTGTGGTCCTGTGTGAGGCTGTCACAGCTTAGTTCTTCTCCCTCATTAGATCAGATTTCACTGATCGTAAGTATTAGTATTAGTATTAGTTAGTATTAGCCCTGACTGTAAGTATTCGTGTTACACCAATGAGCGCAGATGAGGTTATATAGCTGCAGAATGGATCTGAACCCAGTGAAATAACAGTATTTCCACTGGCTTCATGAAAACCTTATGGCTGGCATTCCATGTAGTCCTTTACACAAGACTTGAGACAGTTTTGATCTAATTCTCTTGCCTCAAATAATCCAAAGTTCATAAAAAAAGACACATGAAAGCGTATCCGGAGACCTCTTTAGCAGCTTGTTTTCTGTTTAATAAACAGTTCTCAGCATCCACAACTGAAGTAACTTGATTGTTACGCTTACAGATGGCAAAACTGGGGTTTCCTGTTTATCTTGTCCAGCTTACTTTTAATACTGCACTTTTATCTTGTCTGTTTCTCAACTAGAGAACAGGAAAAGCTCAAATCTTGTTAATGCACAAAAATAAACAGCTTTTGTAAAGCACTTATTAGCACACACAAAATTTCTTTATGATGGCTAAATGTATTGCCTAGATCAATGCTGAAGGATCTTTTTCTCACTAAAATCCCTCTAAGCCCTAAAAGTTAGCCAGTGATGACTCAAGTCCATTCTATTACAAAAGTGTCACTGAGCTTCTCAAGTTTATCAGTGAATCAGAAGTGTATCAAGGTATTTAAGTAGTACAAAAATTCTGAATGTGGCATCCAAGACATTCCTAAGGATGATTTGTTAGGATGATCCTTCAATAGACAGACTTAATGAGTTCAGAGAACCATTCCAGTCAGTTACAGAGGTAAACATATCTAGAGCTTAAACTAGAAGCTTGGGAAACCCTTTTCTAGATCTTCTTCTTACACAATTACAGCAATTGCTTACTTTGCTATTTCTTATACAGACAAGTGATCATACTTATACAGATCTTGTCACTGTCATTCTAATGTATTCAGTTTTTTCACTAAACAAACATTTGAAGATGATATCAGGGTGACACTTGGAGAAGATTACACAGAGTCTTCTTTTTGGTTACAAATACAGACAAACAAAGCCTTGAAGTAAACCAACATTTATATTCCTTTGCCACTTTTGGTTTGCACCCTGCATCTGTAGTAATACACTTGAAAGCACACCTACTGCACACCTGAAGAACTATAGAGCTATTAACAACTGAAACAGATTAATAGGATTGGAAGAGACTGGGCATACAAATTACTATTAAAGGAGAAGTGGTTGCTACAGTAGTGGTGTATAGCTAAACGTGACAAGATGTTCAGAGGCTATTAAGTTGATGTTGTATCATATTCAACAAAGTAAAGTTAGCCAGTGATGACTCATGGACTTTCCATCACAGCTTAATAAATGGGTACAGAAATTATATTGATTTTCATGGATAAGCAAGTAGATCTGAAATCTGAAAACTCGATGAAATATAAATTATGAATATAGATCACATGTGATGATCTCATAACAGGGTGAAAAGCCCATCACTGGAGAAAGTATGTGTGTTTGTTTAGTAAAAGCTGCGTGGCCGTGCCACTTTCTCCCCACCCCCTCCCCCTCTGCCGTGAGTCGCNGATAGCAGAGACAGAGCGAGCTCACCGAAAACCAGCCAAATGAGAACTGCCCCCCCACCGGAACTGGCCCGGGGCATGACGTCAGCATGGTGTAGAATAACCTGGCTCCACTAAAATTAACCCTGTCCTGGCCAAACCAGGACAGTATGCTAAAATGCAAAGGTTTATTTTGACAGGCTATCACAACAGGTTGGCTGTTTGGTTGTTTTTGGCTCTATTTTTAATTTGGTTTGGCAAACTTCTTGTGCTGTTAGGATTTTCTGAAGCCTTGACCCTGTAGAAAGCTCTAATGTGGAATACCTAGTTTGTCATAAAGTGGAAAGTATTGGTGTGAAAGTAGTAATGTGAAAAGGGAAACTTCAGTCAATACCACAGAATGAAGAAATATGAAAGCAAAACTAGGTATTTGCTGTTTTTAAATGAGAACTTGAAAATTAGTTTCCAGATTCATTGCAATTAGAATCATCAGGTAAAAACTGATTTTACCAAGAGAGATTTCCTACATAATAGTTTCTTCTGAGTTTACTTTATGGGGGATTTCAACCAATATACTTCCACAGATTGATGTTTCTAACAAAGATTTGTTTCTATAAAATCAACTTTCTTTTTTATAAAGCAGAAGCAAAACCTCTCAAACTTGTAACTCAAATCAATTTTTAACCAAAAATAAAGAACTTTTCCATAGTTACTTTGGCCATCTCCTACTGGAACTATGACAATATTTTATCACCTGAAGATATAAGCAAGACCCTTTTGGTTATTTGTCCATATACCACACAGTCAGATCAAAAATCTTAAACAGAGTACTCAATCATCAGAAATGTAAGTTTATGGGTTATTCAGAGGTCAAGAAGATGCAAAATGGTGTTCAGCAGCCCTTTTGTTTCCTGAAATCTCAAACTGGTTTGAGAAGCCAATCAGAAGCTTTGTCAGTCTTCAAAAACACAGTATGCTCTCCTTAAACTCCTCATTTCTCTTTCATTGTTTTAGTTCTCTTCCCTTCACACCCCCAGAAGATGTCAGTGTAGAACTCTATAAGAAATAGTAGGGCAACACTTTGTCCAACTTCCATCAGCAATGCTTTTTTATTATTATTATTTTACATAAAATTTGTGCCATTAATATATTCACATTCACATTCCAGAAGGCTTCCTTCCATTCCCCAGAACCTTAGACATTTCAGCCACTCAAACATGCAATGTGCATTCACATTGAGGGAGCACCTTTGAAGATGGTGGAATATGTCTTTTAGTACTTTGCATCCCCCACCTCTAATTAAAGCAGACTATATAATTAAGTCCTGGCTTCCCTGCAAGATTACCAGCAATTTTGGACAGATCGTGTGGCTTGGGACAACACCAGATATGGCTCCATGAGGTCATGGCAGCCTGGGAAAGTATCTCAGATGTTTGGGAACAGTATAGTGACAGCATGTCAATCAATGAAGAGATACTGAGTTAGTTTGTAATATTTGTAGAAAGAGGATTCCCAAGTCTTGGGTCATTCAAGTCAGCAGCAAGTCTCTCATGGGCCTTAAGGCAAGCAGGGTAAGGTCTGCAACACACATGAGATCCAAATAGGATGCTTGGAGATCTTTCAGTTTTTTGTTTATAACATCTGGATCAGTAAAACTATCTTTAAGGTGTTCAGATACTCAAAATTTTCAAAATACAGCTCCTGTAACAGACAGTAGAATCATTCATTACTAACTTCTGTGCTTTCAAGATGGAGACAATCTTGATGTGAATGGACAGTTGGGGAAGAACACTTAAGACGTTTAAAATTTAAATTAAAAATTATTTTCCACTCAGATATTCCTACAGTACTATTTGTAAACATCTGCAAGTTCTCAAAGATACCTTGCTGTTATTTTATTTTCCTTCACATGCTTAGGAAAATATTTGAAATACAGTGCTTTACTGTATATGTAATTTAACTTACACTTTTTTCTGATGCTTTTAAAAACTAGACAAAAACAATTATTTCCTGAACTAATTCAGTGCCATGACATACCACCTACAGCCAATTCTGCCAACTAAGACCACTACTTCTAGGACAGTTTCCATGCAGCCACTTGGCTGCAGTTCCTTAGTCCATCTTACTAAGACACACTCTCAGGTTTTCCATATTAGGCACCTGGAACAGCCACAAACACCAAGATGTTTTGCATGTAATAATTTAATAAATTTTGCTCCCTCCTCAGAGATGAGAAATATGCACCTTGCATATGTGAAATGATTTTCTTCTTTCATCTATGGAAAAATAACCTTATATTGTCAGTGCTTTTCTAAAGGTACATTCCATTATTACCATTCTCTACAGAGAGAGAAGAAAACCATGTGTAGAGAATTGCATGCAACCAACACTGTTGGAATAGAAATTGGGACAATGAAGGGGGGTAAAATGGAGATAAAGCAGTTTACAAAGGAAAAGATTAAACTAGTGAGAGATTCTGATGCATTGAAGTGGACTTATCTCCATGAATGGGAAATTTAGTCCGAACTTGAAGAATGCTAGATGTTTAAACAAGACATATGAAAGAAGGACAAATCAAGAAATCCCTAGATAAAACCAGATAGTTATGTTGGTAGTGGGATTGCCCAACCTCAGTGCAAGACAGAAGGACAGACTGGTCTCATGTGAAAGGTTATGTGATTAGTTATATGTGTGCTAAGCTTTTAGTTTTCTCCAAAACCCAAACCCAATCCAAACAGAAAATCCAAATATTTTAAAAAGACACTACTTCTTACCATTAACCACTTCACTAAAGTTAATCCAGGAAGGTAAGGCAATTTAATATTCCTGATTGTAACAGATACATATCTAAAACTCTTTAAATTCCAGCAAAAATATGGATACATGTGTCAAATGAAATGATCAATTTTTTTCAGTTTTATGACTGAAGCAGCTTATATAGAACATAGGAATTAGTAGGTTTTTGCATTGTTTTCAGACAGACAAACTAATGCTTACAGCACTTGTTTATTTTATAGCTATCATCACTCTACTTGGACAGTGAGGAATATTACACTGTAATACACTGTTGCATGGGCAACAAGCAAGAGGAA
>VZZY01017034.1:3574-28331 GCA_013400335.1 Eurystomus gularis | reverse complement strand
GCGGTGGTGCTGTCCTTGCCACTGCGGCCACAGCCCCACGCCGTCGGCCGCCCGCGCCGGGAACGGGGCCGACGTCTGCGCTGCCTCGGCGCCTGCCAAGAGAGAACAGGGCAGCAGATGATTCCTGGTGGCTTCTGGGACCTTCTAACATGGCTAGGAAGGTGGTAACGGGGGCAGGAGAAGGCCCTGAAGTGTCCCCGTTACCACGAGTTGTCTGTGGGGTAGAACATCGCAGGTAGGGGAGCCCCGGAGGGGTTTGTTTCCTCCCAGTCAGCCTTAAAATGGTTCCAGATTCATGGAGCTGGGATGATGGGCCAAGGTGGCGAGGGTGGCGTTGGCCAACGGAGGGATTTAGCTGTGCTCTCCGTGTTTGGGCATTCCCAGCACAGACAGGAAAGGATGGAGATCGTATCCTACCATCACAGATGGGTTTGGGTGGGAAGGGACCTTCAGAGCTCCTCTGGTGCAAGCCCTGCAGGGAGCAGGGACATCTGCACCTAGAGCAGGTTGCTCCGAGTCCAACCTCCCCTGGGATGGCTCCAGGGATGGGGCAGCCACCACCTCTCTGGGCAGCCTGGGCCAGGCTCTCACCACCCTCAGCACCAACAATTTCTTCCTTCTCTCTCACCTAAATCTCCCTCTTTTACTCTCAAACCATCTCCCCTTGGCCTGGCCCAACAGGCCCTGCTCAAAAGTCCCTCCCCAGCTTTCTTCTAAGCCCTGACAGGCCCCAAGAAGGTCTCCCTGGAGCCTTCTCTTCTCCACGCTGACCAAGCCCAACTCTCCCAGCCTGGCCTCCCAGCAGAGGTTCCACCCTCCCATCATCTCCGGGGCCTCCTCTGGCCCCGCTCCACCAGGTCCATGTCTCTGCTGTGCTGAGGACTCCAGAGCTGCCCCAGCTCTACAGGGGGGTCTCCCAGAGCAGAATCCCCCCAGGGCTGTATCTGGCCGATGGGGTTTTGCAGCCACCCCGGTTCCCCGCCGCACTCACTGAAGCCGGCGCCGCGGCTGGCCAGGTTGGGGTAAGCGTTGCCGGTAGGAGAAGCCGTGGAGCCAGGGGCTGTCATGGGGCTGAAGGAGGACGGGGTGCCCTGGAAAGTCCCCATGCTGAAGGAAGACGGGCGAGTCTTCACCGCCTGGGTTGCCACTTGCTGTGAGAGAAGGAGAAACGGGAGAGGAAGAGGAGAGATGAGTTCATTCCGAACCCGGATGAGAAGCCAGACTTCATTCACGACGGGAGAAGGTTCTGCAGGGCAGCGGGGACTCGGGGCCTGCACCGAGGGTTCGGGCGTCGCTACCTGGGGCGTGAACGCCGGCCGTGTCCCCGGCGCCCAGTTGGTTCCGCTGACCTGAGCCGGGTTGGAGTGGCGCGAAATCTGCGCTAAGATGCGGCCCGCGGACGAGGGCTGCTGCTGGATGATGTTCACCGGAGGCACCATGGTGCTGCTCCTGGAAGAGAGAACAGGCACTGCCAGGACACGAGGTATCCCAGAGGGACAAACGCCATCTGAGCGAGTTCCTGGTGAGGAGAAACGAGCCCAGAAAGGGTGGGTAACTTTAGTGACGTGTCGGTGCCTATCGTGCTGCCCTGCTGGGAGGGGGCACAACGGGCAGGAGCTGCTGGGGCTGTGGGCGAGGTGACGCTCACCCAGCTCTGCTCCTGGGCAGCAGGCCAAGCAACAAGGGCAACGGAGCTGGGGAAGGCTCTAGAGCAGGAGTGTGGTGAGGAGCAGCTGAGGGAGCTGGGGGTGTTGAGCCTGGAGCAAAGGAGGCTCAGGGGAGACCTTCTGGCTCTGCACAACTCCCTGACAGGAGCTTGGAGCCAGGGAGGGCTGAGATCTCTTGTCTCCAAGTGATGGGACAAGAGGAACCGGCCTCAAGTTGCAGCAGGGGAGGTTGAGGTTGGACACGAGGAAGAATTTCTTGGTGGGAAGGGCTGTGAAGGGCTGTGCCAGGCTGGGCAGGGCAGTGGTGGAGTCCCCATCCCTGGAGGGGTTTCCAAGCCGTGGAGATGTGGTGCTGAGGGCCAGGGGTTAGTGGTGCCCTGGCAGTGCTGGGGGAACGGGCAGACTCCAGGAGCTTCAAGAGCTCTTCCAATGAAAACAACTCCATGTCCGAGAGGCAGAGCTGCCTCGTGGAGAAGCCACGGAGCAGAGGGATGTCAGGGAACCGCGGCAGCGGCTGGGGAGGTGAGGATGAGACCAAGGCCGGGCACAGCGAAGGGCCCGTGCTGAGCGAGCCTCAAAGCTCCTCCACCTGAGCAGGAGCAAAGCAGCACCCGGCAGAGATCAGGAGCCCTTCTCCACCCACCCCTCAAAGTATCAACGCCCAGACGGGCTCCTCCTCTATCTCCTCTACAGCAACACATTTACGGACAGTCCCTGCCATGCAGAGAGGGGCCGGGACCAGGAACAACTTGCAGAAGATCAAACGAACACGAGGCCACTCGGGCAGAGCACAAGGAGCCTCACCTGAAGTTCTCAGCAGGCCGCGCCGGGGTGAAGGTGTTTCCCTGCGCGAAGAGGGGCTGGTTGGCAGGCACCGTGCTGGCGGGGATGGCTTTGTTCTGGTCTGTGGAGAGACGTGGACACGCTTCAGGGCTGAGCGTATCTCGGGGACAAGGAACCAGTCACAAGAGCCGCGTCCGTGTGAAGGAGGAATGTTCTGAGCCAACGCAAACACGAGCGCTCCTTATCCAGACGCGCACTCCGGGCGGTTTGTAAAAGCCTGTTTAATTGGATTTCCTCTCCATTTTCTAACAAACTCGCATTCAGGTCTCTCTGGGGTTAGAGCATCGGCAGCATTCAGCGCTCGGACTGGGAACACCAAGAACTGTTCTCTGGGGACAAGCGGGAAGGGGCAGAGCAAGGTGGGCAGCGAGACCAGAGCAAGGAGCCCCCCGTCACCCCCACACCTCTCCCGCAAAGCGGGCGCTGCCGGACAACTCTGCCCCAGCAGCAGCGGAGGAATTATCCACCTGGCATCAAAACCAGCCCTGTCCCACAAGACCTGGGCTGTCACCCCATGCTCAGGCCGAGCCTCGGGGCTGGCACCGCTCCGAGTGACTTCGGAAGGAGCAGAGAGCGCTGGGATTGGAGCTGAAATGGGATAAAGCCCCGACGCGGCCCCCGGCGCTCCCCACCTGTGCTGATCCCACCGTAGATTTCGCTGAACCTCGGGTCCCGTTCCTGGTTAAAAAGGTTCTCGGCCTTCTCCAAGGGCTTGCCGTGCTCCGGGCCGGCAGCGGGCACCGGCGGAACGGGAACCTGGGATAAACACGAGCCGTCAGGACCTCGAGCACGGAGCACACCAGCGCGGAGAAGGGCAAAAGGTGCTTTCAGCAATGCAGGACGACAAATCAAGGAGTAATAACCAAAGCCCTGGTTGATTTACCTGCGAGTGGTCGTAGCCAGCCAGGCTCTCTCTTCCCGGGACCACTTCCAGCTCCGTCTGTTGCGGCGGCTGCTGCTGCTGCCTAAAATAGAAAGTCTCTGTAACAGAAGAACACCGGCTGCTAAAACCGATTGCCAAGGGAACAGCGACTCTGTGGTGACACCACGGATTCATGAGCCCAGAGGAGCCGACGGCTGCGGAGAGGACGGTTGGGGTAGGAGGTTATGTGACAGGAGGGGCAGAACCAGCGAGAGAGGCACGGGGAAGGGAGCTGAGCACCTCCTGACCTTGAGGGCAGTGGGGCCGTGCCCATCTCCAGGGGAAGGCTCACGCTCTGCCCCAGCTGGGGCCTCTGCATGGAGTTTGACAGGGCAGGCCGAGACTCCTGGCTCGAGTTCCTTTAAAGCAAAGAAAATAATAATAAAAAAATATATATATACGTATTTGAAAAAAATACCAAACGGCAGAGAACAGTCGGCTGCTGCGGGTAGGAGAGCGTGCCTGGCTCGGACAAGGTGGGAAGCTTTGCGTTCGTGGAAGCTGCTCGAGTGAAGGATCCTTCCACTCGGTTTCAGCGAGGGGGTGTCACGTCACAGAGCGCGACTGGCTGCGAGCCGACGGGCTCTGCCATCACTGAGCAATGAATAACCTGTCCCAGCAGCACGGCCAGGCCTGCACCACCCTTAAAGCACGAGCAAAAGCTCGGAGGAACCTAAAAACCCCCCCAAAGGTTTTCCACGCGGCTCTGCTGGACACGCCGGGGCCTGTGAAGACCACCAGCAGTGCAGGCTTTAAGTCCGAGGTGGTGGAATTCTTTATGCTCTTAAGGGTCAGTTAATGTTTAACTCCCCCAAGAAAAGAATAAAAATCCAACGCTTCCAACGGTTCTTTCACAAGCTGCTCCTTCAGCAGGGCCGGATCTCGAAGGTGGAACCACAGAGAGAACGTAAAGATGCCCCCAGATAAAAGGCACCCCCCCGGAGCCACTCAGACACTCGCTGCTTCTCGGCTCGGATGTTACTTCGGGCCTTTCGACGGATGTGGGAATGGATGCGTGTGGAATGGACGAGTCCAAAGAGACAGCTCGAGACAGCTCTAACAGCGGGCCCATGTTGGATCTACCTCAGCTTCCAGCCCCGCGCTCGGCGGATCTGTCACTGCTCAACGCTGCTCTTCTGTGAAGAGCTCGGAGCTCCCTCATGGAAAGAGAGAGCGGCTCCGATGGCTCCCAAGGGAGACACACGCTCCCCACTGGAGCTTGCTTCTGAATCCCAGGACAGAACGACAGCAGTGGAGAAAAATCCCCAAATCCCAGCGTGGTGGGGGCTGGAAGGGACCTCTGGAGATCTTCTGCTCCAAGCCCTGCTCCAGCAGCTCACCCAGAGCAGGGGGCCCAGGAGCGTGGCCAGGCGCCTTTGGAAGCTCTCCAGAGAAGGAGACTCCACAAGCTCTCTGGGCAGCCTGGGCCAGGCTCTGACACCCTCAAAACCAAGTGTTTGCTTCCTACCATCGGCTGCAGAGGGTCTCGCTGGCGTGAAAAGCCGCTCTCTGGAGCAGCCACCCCCCAGGACTGTGCCCAGAGTCCAAGAGCTGCATCCAGAGGTGGATTTCACTCGTCTTAGCCCTGACTGCAAACCCAGGGACAAGGGACTCACTCCAGGAATCAGAGTTAAAACCGGCACCGCTGGAGCCGAGCTTTGGCAGCTCGCTAAGCCCCACACCCCGCCGGCCAAAGGAATGACATTTCTGGCACTTTACGGCCCTCCACGGCCCAGGAAAAGAGCAGTCACGGGGCTGAGCAATTCCTGAGCTCGGTGAGGGGGGAGAGGCCGAAGCCCCCGCGGTTCTGTGCCGCCGGTGAGTGCGGGACAAGGTCCCACCGGGTTTGTGTGCTACCACTGGTGGCCGGCAAGTCATTTCCATGTACATACTTGACGTTGGTGTTGGTACAGATGATGTACTCGATTTCATCCGAGTAGGGGTTCTGGAAGGTAAAGGAGCTGGTTCTCATCCAGAGCCATTCCCGGTTTTTGGATCGGAAGCGGAACATGACTGACAGAACCTGGCCTTTTAACTTCACCACCTACAAAAAAAAAAAAACCATCATGCCATCAGTAGAACCTGAGAGAAGAAGGTCTGGAAGAGCAAGCAAGCCACCCCCACGACCCCTCGTGATGGCCCTTTGCCTCAACGCCTCCAAGACCACGTCTTGGTCCTCCCCGGCTGAATGACGCTGCCGCTGTTCCCTCACTCTGGATTGATATGGGAAGGGGAACCCAACGTCCCCTTTTCTTTCTTTTTTTTTTTTAAATTTTGGCTTCCACTTTATCTCTTTGCACTGGTGAGATGTATGAAAAAGCCTCCAGGAAATGAAGCACATGCTGTTGCTTCTGATTCCGACTATTTGGACGAATGGATATGAGCAGCTACTTTTTGGAGTCATGAAAGCCCAGGGGCAGTCTTACCTGCCCTGCCACAAGTCCAACGCCCTCAGAAATAAGAGTAACGACAACAGGGCAAGCAAAGCAGCTCCGTTGCGAGTTCGGCAGCACTGGGCTGGGCCCTAGAGATGAACCAGGGTTTCAATTCAGCCACAGAAGCGTGGCGTTCGAGTAGGCGCTTTGTAGCCACGTCTCTGGCCCGAAAAGCAGACTGGCCGAGCAGCCAGAGGATGAATTCAAGAGTTAGACATCACACGCTTCTGTTCCGGTTTGCACATTTACAGTTACGTGACCGTATCTGCCACTGGAAATAGCTGAGGTTTTGGTTTTCCCCCTCTCGGTTTTCCCAATTAATTCCACAAGACAGAGCCCGCTCCCGACCCCGCGCCAAGGGGCGGCCGAAGGGTTTTACCTGCTGAAAGCTGTCCCGCAAAAGCTGTTGGTCTTCTGGGTGGCAGAAATCCACGATGTCTTTCCCCAGAAGTTCCTGATTTTAAAGGGATTGGGGGAAAGGTGAGGTCAGCTCAGCTGGCAGAGACTCCTGCCTCCGGTCTGCCCTGTTAATCCCACTTTGGACGGGTAGTTCCTGCTCCCCCCCCTTCCCCAAAATCACCCCGAGTCCTGCATTTAAGAAGAAGCACAAGAGCGGTTGACCAATGTTTGATCTCCAACTCAAATGGAAGGAAAAATGATCTTAATTGATATTAGACACAACCCCGAGCCACCCACCCTTCCAAGGATCAAAGAACTTAGAAAAGCAACTGGTGGAGAAGAAACGTGTGTCTGGTTTAGGCCCTGGGCATCGTTTGCTCAGATCTTAGACAAGCAGAGTCAGGATGAACATGAGAGGGAGGAGGGAAAGGTGAGTTTGAAGAGTGGTTCCTTCTTGGAAAGCTCCTGCCAGTAGAATAATAGAATTGTTCTGGCTGGAAGAGACCTTGGAGATGATGGAGTCCCCCCGTTCCCCAGCACTGCCAGGGCACCACGAACCCCTGGCCCTCAGCACCACATCTCCACGGCTTGGAAACCCCTCCAGGGATGGGGACTCCACCACTGCCCTGCCCAGCCTGGGCCGTTGTCTCACCTGTGGCTGGTAGCCAACCGTAGCCACGCAGCGGTGATCTATGAAGGTGAAAATGCCTTCGGTGTTGTGCCGGGAGATGAACTCCGTTGGCTGACAAACGTTGTTCATGTCTGTGCAGTTGGGTGAGCTCGTGACCTGCAAGGCAAGGCAGGCACGACGTTAGCGCGTCTCCCAAGAGCTGCTTTCTCCTGCAGCTGGATTTGTGGCCATCATGGAACGTCTCCAGAGAGAAGAGTTTAGCTCCACGGGCTTTTAGAACAAGGATGATGGAAAGAGGGTACCCACCTGGAGCCTGCCGATGGCCACGAGGCAAAACTTGCTGCCCTGGCCAGCGTCTGGGTCATCGTCAGGCAGCGAAACGCCTGAGAGGGGAGCGCCAAAATATTCCAGTAAGGTTAATACAGAAAAAAATTACTAATTCAGAGAAAAAACACCCAGGCAGTTGTGACTTCAGCACATCTCCCCACGCCGTTTTGTATTCAATATCTTTTCCCATGAAGGGATTTGGGAAATAAAAGTTGCCTCCCCTCCCTTTGGTTGCCCGAAGGGTTAAAGCTCTGTAACCAGCAGCAGGAGCTGCTCTGTCGGACGGTGTAACGTCATTTCCACCCTCTACAGCCCAGAGACACGGATCTCTGACCCGGCGGTGGCCAAAATTAAAAGCGATGACCATTTGGGAAGCATTTTCCGGCACGTTCAGCTCACAGAACAGCCAACTTCAGACCACACGCTCTTCAAACCAGCCACAACCGAGCGCTCCGGCGAGGCCGTTACCTGCGGGGGGCCAGGCTTTGATGTACCCTGTGCAGTGCACCACCACGTAGTGGGGTTCGCCGTCCTTTGCTGCGCCTAAACCGTTCCTGGGGAGAGAGAAACGGTCTGGTTGGGCTGGGTCTTGGACTGGGGTAAAGTCAGGGAAGGTTTCTGCTTGTGTTTTAAGAAGAGGTGCCACAGAACGTCTCGAGGGTAAGGAAAGAATGAAGATTTAATAGAAATGCAAGAGGTTCAAGAGCAGAGTAAGTTGGAATCTGTCGCGATTTCCAATTAGAAAGGGCTAATACACAGCAGAGCCCAACAACACTGGTGTGAAGATGAAACCGACTTCAAATCCAACCTTGGATTAAAGATCAACCTTCCCCAGGCCGATCTTCCTCAACGCGGTGACTCCGGCTCCTCTACCCTACGCACCCTCCCCGCAGCGTGTCCCCACGGAGCTGTAGCTCCTCTTGTGTTATTTACCTGCAGCGATTCCTCATGAAGCTGAGACGATTCACAGAGACTGGATCCACCGAGCTGTTGCCACACCTGGACCAGAACCACAAACACGAGGGGAAAGGTTTTTGTATCTTTCAACACCCAACCGACCCGACGGTCTTGACTAAGAGAAAGCACTTCCCAGATGGGGATGAGTCCTGGAGTCTCCATCACATGAGTGAAGAGCCCTCGTCCTACGGACTTCAAGGGAGGTGACACATGGGGTCAAAACAGATTGTGACTTGAAACTGGATCTTCTACAACAACAGTCTTGAGAGCTCTTAGCACGGGGCAGAGGAAACTCTCAAGAACTCAATTGTTAGCATAGGATGGAAAGCTCAGGTAGATCATGTCTACATCAGAATGAGCCAAAAAGTTGAAACAAAAGCAAGAAGGGGCCAGGGAGCACGTTCATAGAACCATGGAATCTTTCTGGTTGGAAGAGACCTTGAAGCTCCTCGAGTCCACCCACAAGAACTGCCAGGGCACCACTAACCCCTGGCCCTCAGCACCACATCTCCACGGCTTGGAAACCCCTCCAGGGATGGGGACTCCACCACTGCCCTGCCCAGCCTGGCACAGCCCTTCACAGCCCTTCCCACCAAGAAATTCTTCCTCGTGTCCAACCTCAACCTCCCCTGGCACAACTTGAGGCCGGTTCCTCTTGTCCTGTCGCTTGTTCCTTGGGAGAAGAGCCCGACCCCACCTGGCTCCAAGCTCCTGGCAGGGAGTTGTAGAAAGCAAGAAGGTTCTCCCCTCCCTCTTCGTTACCTCATTCGGCAGATGAAGGATCTTCGTGAGCCCATACACATCCTCATGGACTGCTGCCCTTCCTTCTTCACCGTGCCCGTCTTCAAATCCAGGATGCGACCTGAAGAAAGAAGAAGAAAGAAGATGCTGCTGCAATGTCAGTTCTCTCCTCGCCAGCACAGGCACCAGGTAACGTGTTGGGAAACTAGCAAGACACAAATGCCACCACTGGTACCTTTAGGTGCATTCTCGGGGGGGGCGGCAGGATCCTTGTTAGAAAGGCACCACGGTTTGGTTCCTTCTACAAAGGGAAGGTTTTAATCCAAGTCCCCCGCAGGCTTTCATGCTGCCCACCCCCACCAACCCCTTCCCAGGCTGCTCTACCTGTCAGCGCGTTCTCCGAGGTGGAGAGCTGCTCCCTCAGCTTGCCCACGTCATCCGGGTGCACCTGGTCGTACAGGGTGCTGCCAAACCACTCGGACTGCGGCTGGTTCAGGACCGGGGTCACAGAATCGGAGACGTAGACAACCCTCCCGGTCTCACAGGAGACTATGAACAGAAAGCCATCGGCTGCCTCTAGGATCAGGTGTTTGAGTGCCTGTGTTCAGACAGACAGACAGACACGCTCTCAGCTCCATGAACGAGCAGCTGACACCCTCTAACCCCACCCTGGGTGCCTATCTCAGAATCACGGACTGGGTTGGGTGGGAAGGGACCTTCAGAGCTCCTCTGGTCCAAGCCCTGCAGGGAGCAGGGACATCTGCACCTAGAGCAGGTTGTTCCGAGCCCAACCTCCCCTGGGATGGCTCCAGGGATGGGGCAGCGACCACCTCTCTGGGCAGCCTGGGCCAGGCTCTCACCACCCTCAGCACCAACAATTTCTTCCTTCTCTCTCACCTAAATCTCCCTCTTTTACTCTCAAACCATCTCCCCTTGGCCTGGCCCAACAGGCCCTGCTCAAAAGTCCCTCCCCAGCTTTCTTCTAAGCCCTGACAGGCCCCACGAAGGTCTCCCCGGAGCCTTCTCTTCTCCCAACAACCCCACCTCTCTCAGGCGAGGTGTGTCCCCTCACCCACATTTGAACCCCCCTCCCTCGACTGCAGTTATTTCCCACAAAGCAGCATCAAGCCAAGACCTGGTCCGTGAGAAAGGAGGGTTTGTAGGTGCCGTCCGTGGAGGTGTTGCCTGTGCCACGCAGGGACTTCATGTGCGAGACAGCCATGCGCAGGATGGTGAGTTTGTCGGGTTTGCGGGCCAGGGCGCTGCAGGTGGGCACCATGTCGGACAGCTCGGTGATGTAGGCCGTCATCTTGTTCCTCCGCCTACGTTCAATCTCGCTGTGGTTTTCCCTGCAAGAGGCCAGGGAGGAGGAGGAGGAGGAGGAGGAGAGGAGGAAGACACAGTTACGGACGGGCCGGACGCCTCGGCCGCTTCCCCACGTCAACGCTTCCAACAAGGCCAGAGTGCAAAACACAGAGATGCGTCAGGGTCGTCAGGAGTTAGAAGGGCTACAAGCACCTCACATGCTGGGCGTGCACAAAGGGACGCAGGAACGAGTGCAAGGAGGAGAGGCTACAGCTGGACCTTCGTGGCTTTAAACCTTCGTGGCTTTCAACCTTCGTGGCTTTCAACCTTCGTGGCTTTCAACCGCATCGGCTCCCTGGAGTCTGGTGAAGGCCCCGAGCTAGGCTGAGCTGGTTTAGCAGAGAAAGAAGCTTCCCCACCAATCCCACGCCAGCGCAGCAAGCCGAAGGGTTTCCTCCTCTACCATGGCCTCTGCTCTCACAGCGGGGTCACCTCACGCTACTGAGGAACGTTGCTTTTCAACAGCACTGGTGCAGCCGGACTAAGGCGACTCATCCCACCATCTGGCCGAGGATGAATCAAATCCCTTCCACCACCAGCTTTCAGATACTTCTGCGTCCCCAGTAACTGAGGCCGGGGCTGCAGCTACAACCTGAAGCACAACAGATGAGTCTCACCTTGCAGTGAAGACACTTCTCAGTTTTACAAAACCATGGCAGGAGGGGAAGCTTCAGAGAAGACAGACACCTGATTTCTGGACAGATCATGGCCAACGTGGACAGGCCATATCCCACCTGGGTGGTGGGCACAGACTTCTAAAGAGGCTCCACAACAAATGCTGCCCGCTTAAAGAGGCTCCTCAGATGTCGTTTGCCGGTCTGCTCACAGGGAACAGTCACCACCAACCCACTGAGGCCAGAACAAAACTGGTTCAGACTCGGGTCGTTGTGTCCAGCACACGTAGTTTAACTGGGTTACTAAGGTGGGCTTTCAAAACAGAACTTACAGCCAGGTTTCCTCTACAGAAGGATGGATCGGATGCAAGAAAGCACATGGTGGGAAGTGAATGAGATGGAAGTGTTGGAAGGAACGTAGACAGGCAAGTGAATTGAAGAGGATAAATCCAGGCCTGGAGCATTTATCACTCCCGGCTGCGTGCGGTTACTCAGTGACCTCGCTCCTCGCTGCGAGAAACTGATATTTGGGAACAGACGTGCTTCAATTATCGCACTCGCCTTTAATTGCTTCTCCAAACTCACACGCTGAAGTGTGAAAATGAAGCTGCCCTCACTACCAAAGCCACCGGGAAGCCACCCGACATCTCACTCGCCCCACTGCCAACGATTCTCCACCGTGGGCTCTTGCCTGACAGCAACAACTGACTGCTGGGGATGGAGCAAAGGGTCCCTCTTGGGCGGGGAGAGCCCCTGAAGAGCTCTGCTGTTCACAGCCCCACCTCCGGGATCTCCTCAAGCATCCAAGCTATGCAATGAGCAGCTTGGGTTGGGGGAGGGAGGGATTTGGGGTTTTAAACCGGCCAGCAGCAATAAACTGCCCAGCACTCGGGCGTTCTCAGCACCCAAGAACCTTTTTAGCCCCGTGCGTCACCCAAGAACAGCCCCAAGAAGTTTCAGAGCAAGTCTGGAAGGTGACACGAGCTGTTCTTCGCAGGGCCCTCAGCTCTGCGGCTGTGACGAGGGGCAGGAACCCCGTCGGTGGTTTCAGCGGGTTTTGTTGGGCAGCTGGAGATGGGAGAGGGCACGGTCTGAACTGGGGGCTTCCGAGCTGCAGAAACGTGGTCCTGGCAACAGGCGTTCCGAGGGTTCGGTGCCCTGTTAACGTTACAGCGTTCGAGACGACTGCGTCGGTCGTCTCAGCCGCAGCCCCTCATTAATTCCAAACGGGAACTTTATGGGGGGAAAAAAATCCCGTTTTCCATACGCCTGAAGTGCTCAATTAATTAATTAAACTTAATGCGCAGGACACCATCTTTCCTGGAAGGTTTCAAGGGGTTGTAAAACCTGAGCTAATAGTATTTGAACGTCTGTTCTGCTAGTACAAGAGCCTTGCTGCCATAAAGCTGCACCACGGGCCGTGCAGAACCTTGGTCCAGCACAAGAGAAACTATTTAGCGCGGTGTTAGCGAAGCTTCAGCGCTCGGTGCAAGCGTCGGCCCAGCCACGCTCTGCCCCGTGTCTTGGGCAACCAAATCCTCCTGTGGATTCTCAGCGGGGCACTAAGAGCCTTTCCCCTCCTAATTCCAATTACACTGTGATTTCCAGAAGTTTCGAGTCCTCTATTGCAGCAGATGAGGGAAGGAGGGAGGGGAGGGGGGGAAAAAAAAAAAGAAATAAAAGAGAAGGGATGCCTAGAGAGACATGAAGGAAAGGGAAAACTCTGCTTGTCCATGCTTGAAATCTCCATTCTCCTACCTGGCAAGTCTCTCCTTATCCGCTGAACTCTGCTCATCATCAGACCTAAAAATAAAATCAGCGAGCTAAGCTAAAAATGGAAAAAAGTTTAAAGAAATGAGAAATGGGAAGATGGACTCGGAAACCCAGCCTAGGGCCGCGTCTGTTTTGCGGAGGAGCAATTCCAGAAACCAAAGGAGTCGTTGGTCTGCAACGTTACACTTGAAATGGTGAGGAGAAGACGCTCCCCAGGCACCCGAGGGAGAGATCGGAACGGCAGAACTGGGAATTAAGGTCTCAGTCCCATTTAAAAGGATTCTTTGATATTAACAAATCAGAAAAGCAGGTTAAAAAAACCCCCTCTGAATCCCCAGAGATTCCCAGCACACGCTGTTGTAACGCTGCTGCACAAACACCATCCAGGACACCACAGTCGAGACGAGGACACGACCACCAGCCCCTCTGGAGAGGCACAGACACCTCCAGCCACCTGCTTGCACCTTCTGCTCCCGGGGAAGAGGAACCCACCAACCTGGGTTGACGGGAAGCTGGAAATCAGTTTTCCTCCTTGAGGTTTGGCTGCCTTGGAAAAGAAATCATTCCCCAAAAGCTACAGCCAGGAAAGGAGGAGTACAAGGTGTTGTGTGGAAACAGAGGCTGAGCGTCTAGAACCGACGCTGCGGATTTGCAGAGGTAGTTTGGGCATCAGTCAGCTGAGGTACCATCCACGTTAACAGGTTTTATACGGTATTTTAAAAACCAAACCAACCAAAACACTCATGGACACGAGGGAATGGATGCAAGCGAGAGCACAGGAAGTTCCACCTCACCATGAGGAGGAACTTCTTGCCTGTGAGGGTTCCAGAGCACTGGAACGGGCTCCCCAGAGAGCTTGTGGAGGCTCCTTCTCTGGAGACTTTCAACGCACCCGTCTGGATGCGTTCCTGTGTGACCTGCCCTGGATTCTCTGGTCCTGCTTGGCAGGGGGGTTGGACTCGATGATCTCCAGAGGTCCCTTCCAACCCCTCCCATTCTATGATTCTGTGTTCTCCTTCTTCCACGCTGTTTTGTTGCTCAGCACACTGACCACACTGGTGACACTGGCACCGCTCCTCACCTCCAGCCGCCTCAGGCCACAACGGGGGTCACGGGGAGCCAAGACCCCGCTCCACATCTTCCTCCAAAGGGCTGCGAAGGGCTGTGCCAGGCTGGGCAGGGCAGTGGTGGAGTCCCCATCCCTGGAGGGGTTTCCAAGCCGTGGAGATGTGGTGCTGAGGGCCAGGGGTTAGTGCTGGTGGACTTGAGGAACTTAAAGGTTCCTTCCAACCGAAGGGATTCAATGATTCGGTGACTGCAGCTGCAGCACGGGGAGCTGGTTGAATTCTTAACTTCAAGGGCCACCAAGCCACTCAGCGCTGCAGCACTTGCCCACAGCAGGGACTTTGTTGGTATTCTGCATTAACTTAGCACTTAATTAGCATTATAAGGGTCTGCTCTAATATAAAGTTCCCAGAGCTCATGCCTCGCGCTAAGGAACACGTTATCCCACGTGGGCTCACCAACGCGCCTCTAATTTGACTTTAGAACAAGTCAAACCACTGAAAGCTGCAGAATGGCACCTCAGGAGTCTCCAAGAGTCCCCCCCCAGCAGACACCAGCGTGACAGGGACCTGAAATTCTGGCTTTGCCCTTCTCTTACCCCTCTGCACTGAGCCTCTGACAGAGGCTCTGGCTGAGAACCGACATTTTCCAAGGCATTTCCAGACGACTCGTTTCAGCGCATGGGCTCAGTGAAGGTGCAGGGAAAGGTCTCTGAGCCTCCACCACCCTCAGCTCACCCCGCGACGTGACCTGTCCTGCCAACCCTGCAGCCCGTTCCCCAGCGGCCTCAATCACCTGAATTTTCTCTCCAATTTCAGGAATTTCTGCAGCCAGACTCCTCCTCAGGGCAAGGCGCTAAGAAGAGGGTCTTGGTTGTCCTTCTGGATTTGCTTGGTTTATCTCTTAGCAAGACACAACAGGACGTGCCTTTGTGCCGAGGGGAATTTAAAGCGCTCGGAATATACCCCAAAGGACCTCGCTTTCGTAAAAACGTGACACATCCACGCAAAAGAACCCCCTGAAATATTTAAATCTGGCTTCAGAAAGGTGTAAAAACACCCGGTTGGTCCCAGTACTAGATGGTGCAGAGCTACTTTCAGACACCACCAGAGTTAAAATACTGCCCGTGACGTTCCTGCGCACTCGGATCTCCAGGAAATCCCCCATTTCTGGGGAAAGCTCCTGCCCGACACCCCACAAAACAAAGCCCAACATTTTCCTTGTTCAAGGAAAATTTGAACTCGGCTTGAAACTTGTATCTCCGCAAGTTTCTTGAGCAGGAGAAAAGAATGAGAATGAGGCAAAAGCTGTAAGAAATGTTGAACAAGAGGGATGATTTCATCACACTCATAATAAACGGGTCCAAAAAACATCAGGGAAAATGTCAGGATCCTTTGGTGGACCTTCCTTCAAAGGGAGGAGATCTAACCGCTGGTTTGAGGGTGCTGAAGGGTCTCGCTCTTACTTTGAGGTGGTTTGGCACCCAAATCTTCAAATCCAGCCTCACAGCAGAGTCTTACCTGGCAAATCTCTCCTTATCGTTTGGCATCGGGTCGTCATCACATCTAGAAGGGGGGAGAAGAAGAAGAGTTCTTAAAGCGTTCACGCTTGTTTCCCTCCCTGGACACCAAGAGAAGAACAAGGTAACCCCTTCAAGTTCATCAAGGGGTTCATCAAGACCATCATCATCTTGAAGCCACCTTTAGAAGATTGTGACACAAGGACCAATAAGCTATTTGGTGGGAAGATTTCTCTCCACAACAAAGAGGGGCTGGGCCAGCAGCAGTGCTCCTCCAGGCTGGAGCAGCCACAGGGCTCCTGGAAGTGCTCATGGAAACGATTCAAGCTTTTGAGATGCTGGTATCGAACACAGCAACGTCACCACGGAGCTCTGCAGTGCCCAGGGCACGCAAGGTTCCCTTCTGTGGCTGACCTCACCTCACTACGGGGCCCACCAGGGAGAGCCAAGATGGAGAGAACATCCCAAGGCCTAAGAAGATGACCTCTCAGGCACAGGGAGGACTTCTCTGGCCTCGCAGAGCCCATGTCTGCAGCAGCTTTGCTGCAATGATGGAGGGAGAGCGCTGACAAGGAGCAAGGGAAGAGATGGAAGAAGCAGAACGCTTCAGATTCCCCTCGCTTCCCTCTGAGCTGCTGGAGAGGAAAAGCCACATAAGTAGCGAGCTGCTGCTTGGGGGAATGCACAGACACACCCAGACCACACACCGGAGACTTTGGAGTGAGATGTTCTCCCTCACCTGAGGAATTTACTGTTCCCTTCTCCATCATCATCAAAATCAAGCCTGAAAAAGAGAAGCAAGAAGATCATCATTAACCAAATGGTTTCTCCTTGCCGGGTTGTTTTCCATCTGTCCCTCCAGGGATGCAGATGAGTCTTGAAAGGAAGATTTAAGTAACCCTGGGAGCTAACGTGAAACAACCTGGGGAAGTGTCTGGAGCAGGAGTGTGGTGAGGAGCAGCTGAGGGAGCTGGGGGGGTTGAGCCTGGAGCAAAGGAGGCTCAGGGGAGACCTTCTGGCTCTGCACAACTCCCTGCCAGGAGCTTGGAGCCGGGGTGGGGGGGTGAGATCTCTTGTCTCCAAGCCATAGTACAAGAGGAACTGGCCTCAANTGGTGGAGTCCCCATCCCTGGAGGGGTTTCCAAGCCGTGGAGATGTGGTGCTGAGGGCCAGGGGTTCGTGCTGCCCTGGCAGTGCTGGGGAATGGGGGGACTCCAGGAGCTTCAAGGGCTCTTTCAACCACAACTCCATGTTTCTAGCCCACCAAGTTTAGAAAGGGGCTTCCTTTACACATCTGTCAGAAACAGAGCAAGCGAACAGTCCAAAAGAGATAAAGCCCCTTTGGAGCACCTCCATCACAGCCTCCTCTAGATCTCATCGCGGTGATTTGAAGCCCAACAGGCTGCCACAACTGCTCCAGGGACCCACCAACTGCCTACAAAGGGAGCACTCCAAACCCAAGGGCTTGGATCAGCTGCATTAAAAAAAAAACCCACCACAAAGAGGAGGGCGAAACACTTCAAGAGTTAAAGGTCAACCCGGTGACCTGCGCAGTCTGTTCCACAGCAGATAACGTCACTGTGTTTGCTCTAAAAAGGTCAAAAAACCATTTCCAGCAAGCGCACGTGGGAGGAGGGAGGAAAAGCTTTTCCCCACGCTTCCTCTCGGGATGGAAAACCGGCGTGTCGACGCGGCATGGCAGCGCCTTCGTAAACGCAGCACGAGGAACAAGCAGCAGACAGCGTGGAAGGAGCTGCTGGAGAGCAGGAGCAGCAGCAAACGGAGGGGAAGGAAAGAGCTGGAGCGCCTGGGAGAGGCAGGGAGAGATTTTAACGGGGTTGAAAATGAAGAGGAAACTTCTCGTGCCAGGAATTTCCAATACCCTTTGAATTTGCAAAGGTATTTTTAGCAAAGAAAACGTCTGCTGCAAGCACGCTGCGCCCGCCCCCAGCTCTCTCCCAGAGGGGAGACGGTTGCAAAGGTTTGGTGAGGCCCCAGCGTCCACGTTCTCTGCTTCTCCACCTCTCTCGCAGCAACTGGCTCTTCTGGCTCCTGTTTCACCCTCAATCCTCGGCTGGCAACTGTGAGGCGCAGCTCGAGTTTTTAACCCCCTCTTTTTAACGCCTCCCATTGGCGTGAAGCGCTGAAGTGAAAGGCCTGGACCAGGCGCACCTGAAGGAACCAGGAAACTTCTTCGCTTAGAAGCGGACAAGTTTCCTCATCACGAGGCTGTCCGCTCTTTCAAGAGGGCGACGCTTGCTCGGAAAGACACTTCACAGACATATTCCCCCTCCCCGAAAAGCGAAACCCACCCGTGCCCCGAGCACGCTCACCCAGGACGCCTCTTGTTGGCTCTCTGAACGATGGCTCCTCCGCCCTGCGCGCCCGCGCCGGGGTTCCCAGAGCTGACGCCCGCGCCCAGCGAGGAAACATCTGATGCCATTTCTGAGGAGGAGAGTTGAAAAACAATCAAAGAAAATAAACCAAACGACATCAAACCCCCCCCGGCCTTGTTCAGAGGGTGGAGCACGCTCCGCGTCTGCTGCGCACACACGCTGTGCCACGGGTGTTTCCAGCCCTCTCATCTCCCCGAGCCCACACCAAGGGTCCGTTTCGAGCCTGGAGCACACGCGGTTTTTTCATCAGCTCCAGAGCTGAGATGGTTCAACACAAGCTGCGTCTCCTCTGCACTCCGAGGAGGAGCCCAGGGTGACCACGGAGAGGGGGCTGAGCCCCCAGCTCAGCCGCGAGCTGTGAGCACGCAGAGGGGAGGAGGAGAAGTTACGAGCTCGCCTAATGAACGCCGCCTCTTAGAGAGGGTTTATTTCCCAATCTAAGAGACAAAGAATTAACCAAGACGCTTGTAAAGTGCCTTGGAAACCATCGTCTTTCTCTTCTTTGGTGGTACTGGGCACGACGAGCAGGCTGCTCCTCCAAAACCAGCCGCACGCCCGCAGCAAAAGAACATCATTTTGGGGAAGAACTGCTACTACCTCCACGCAGCACGAGGGCAGAGTTCTCTGAGCTAAAAACCTTGTGTTTTCCAGGTCGAAAAGCTCTGTGAGTGGTGGGAAAGCCAAGAGGTGAAGCTTTGAAGAGGTCAAGAGGCGCAGAATCAGTGACCTTCAGAGACCACGCCACCCAAAACCACAGCGCTGCTGCTGCGAGAGCTTCCACGTACAAACAACGCTCGAGGAACTATTCGAGACGTGAAAAGAAACCCTTTATGGTGGCCAGGAAAGAGAGAAGTGTCCAAGGGGAGAAGTGGAAGGTGCTGCCCTCAAGTTGGACGGCAAGTCCAAGCAGAGCCTTGGCTCTCACGCCCGCTCCTGGCCCTGCTCCAGCAGCGCAGACACCTCTTCTCCTCCCCACACGCTCCACCAGTAGCTCCCAGCTCTTCCCACCACGAGCTGGGATTTCTCTTCCTTTTCTCCTAATCCCAGTTTTAGGAGCACGCCTAACAGGCTCTGTAGTCATTCAAAGCTTGGCTTCAACTTGAAGCCAGGTCGGAACGCCGCCATGAGAGCCGTGTTCAACGTTCTCCTACGTGAACATGGTTGGAGCTGCACCAGAACTGGAGTTTTCAAACAAATTATTAGGTTTTTTTTGTGTGTTTCAGAAATAAGTCAGCTCCGTATTGATTTTAATGGTCGTGGGGTTTAAATTTGCTGCTGGACTGCAAGTAAAATGGTCAACCCAGGCAGAGAACCTCCACCACAGGCTCTGCCAACTGAGTTGTGGGAAGTGCCGTGAAGTGGAGAAACTGCTTCTGCTTTATCGAAGTGGAGAGGACCAAAAAACCTCAACCCAACGCAAAAAGTCTATCGCTGGGGCTCCCAAACTGCAGCGAAGTTCTGCAGCGACGCCCAGAGCTGCTTCGGCACGAAACGCTGCTAGAACCGGTGGGACAAAGCAAGGAATTGCAGCCAGGTTTAACAAAACCGGCAACAAACCCGAGCTTAAGCTGGGAGGCGGGCAAAGCTCAGCTTAGCCAAGACCACGAGACTAAGGCTGGACAAGGAGAACGAGATACTCTGCAGCTCTTCTTCCCACAAACATACCCCAGCCGTTTGTATTCCCAACACCAGGAAAAAACCCCAAACTCCCCTGTTTTCAACACCACGGATTTAACAAGTAGTTTTCCAGTTCCCACAGTCAGATTTCACTCCAAGCTCAGCAGCACTTCCAGAGCTGGACGGTGCTTTGCTGGCAGCTCCGAGCGGAGCCGTGCCACGGCCCCAGCCCCTCCGCCACGGCAGCACCAGCTCCAGCTCGCAGGGAACACGCTCCAAAACTTCTGGTCTTTCTTTAAAAATAAAGAAAGAATTCGTTTTTAACCCCCAGTCATCGCACTGGCTGCTTGATTTGTTCTCCAAGGAGGAGCCGGCATTGCTGAAGAAGTTTTTTCCTTGCTAGTCCATATTTCCCAGGGGAATATGGGATGAGCATCCAGGCAGTCGAAGGGCCCGAACAGCAGCACACCCCGTTCCAACGCCAACTACAGCAACAAACCGTGAGGGCTTCTCCGAAGCTTCCACAAATAAAACTAGAGAACCAAAGAATCAAGTAGGGAAAGACATTTTGAAAAGACAGAAGATTCCCTGAGGTTTGTGGGGCTCTGCTGGGAAACGGGACCCTGAGAAAGTCAAGTTGATGTGATGTCGTTAAAATAATTGGAGGTTTTTTGCCTGTCACCCTACTCTGCAGGAGCGCAGAGCTGCCCCGTCCCCTCACCGCTCCGACACCTCCGTGCCCCTTCCCTTACTCCAAGTGAAGTCCCAAGGGCTGATATCAAAGGTCTTTGTTTAAAGGAAGGTCCCAAGCGCAAGCAAACCAGGTCAGGAGGATTATTCCCTTTCCCCAGGAGTCTTTCCAACACGAGAACTTTAAACACAGCAGTCTGAAGAGAAATCAAGATTTGGAGCGTAGCAGATAATGGTTTTATTAAGGAGAGAGGAATTTCCGCTTTCGGGCAGGGGAAGGAAGTGACACTGGGCTGTTCCTCTGCAAATCAACTTCTAAGCGGGGCTGAGGGGGAGGGAGAGAGTCTTTGTTTGGTTTTAAAGGCCTCCTCGGAGCCTTTGCTGCTTCTGAGGAGCCTGGACGAGAGGACTTGGGTCTGATGATGGACCCGCGTTACACCCTGCTCCAAAGTGTTTCCCTCTTGTGGTACAACGAGCCCTTTCAGCGGTGGAGGACAAAAATATCCTTTCAAACCCCTCATTTTTTCCCCCAATCCAAACACGGGCTGTGTACCAACATCACAGCAAAGGTGATGGACCCAAGTGACCAACACAAGCTCTGGAGGCTTCACACACGACAGCCAGGCAGCGGGGTCTCAAGCCTGCACGTAACCGGTAAATCCACAGGCCCAGACACCCGTCGTAGACTCACAGATGGGTTTGGGTGGGAAGGGACCTTCAGAGCTGCTCTGGTGCAAGCCCTGCAGGGAGCAGGGACATCTGCACCTAGAGCAGGTTGCTCCGAGTCCAACCTCCCCTGGGATGGCTCCAGGGATGGGGCAGCGACCACCTCTCTGGGCAGCCTGGGCCAGGCTCCAACACCCTCAGCACCAACAATTTCTTCCTTCTTTCTGTCTTGGTCCCTTCACCAAAACCCCTCCACAGAGGCACTTGAAGGCTCCAAGCTTTCAAGGCATGAGTAGCCAGAGGCAACCAGAGGCCCAGCTGATGGACTCAACTGCTTCTAAGAGAGCCTGGTACGTTACAACCTACGAAACACCAGTTTCACAACCAACAACTACAGGCACGGGAAAGCTGCTGAGGAGTTTTTCGGGGCAGTGACCAGCAGCTCCCGGAGAGCTGCCTCAACACACCAGGATCCAAAGCGGTGACAACGACACTTTCAACCCCCCCAGAACACCAACGAGAGCAGATGAACGCGCACCTCCAACAACCAACCTCGAGAGCAACGGGACAAAGGTTCGCTTTTGAGAGTGGTTTCTTCAAAACTCAAGCTGTCCCACCAAAAGCTCCTTCTCAAGGGCAGGGTGGGTTTTGTGGGACGTTTTCCAACATCCTCGTTGGGTCTCTGATGCAGCCCTTCCTAAAAACCAACCCCTGCTTGCCTTTAATGTGTTAAACAACGCGGGCCAGGAGAGATAAGCAGAGAAATTACGGAGCCTCCTTTGTAACCGAATATAAATCTGCGAGTGCAACCACGACTCAGCCAACAGCTGGACCAGAATAGAATAGGCTGGGAGCTCACGAGGAGAATGTCATCTCCAGAGCCAGGCTTCCAGCCCCGCTCTCCCGGGAAGGGCTGTCGCAACGGCTGGCATCTCCACAGTGGAAAAAGCCTCAGAAACGGAGTCGCAGAAAATATTCCGACCCGTGATTTAGGACCGCAGCTCTTTGGTGTGTTCTGATTGTGCCCCTTCGTCCGCGCCAGGCAGGGACCGTCCGAAGCAGAGCAAAGCTGGTGGTTCCAGCTGCAGGGACTCGCAGCATGTGGCTGGTGGGAGCACATGGTTGTTCTCCAGGCTCGGTATCAGCCAGCAGGGCAAGATTTAGTTTAAACTTAACCATTTGTGAGCTCCCCAAACAGCCGAGGCAGCTTGGAGCAGAGAAAAGCTGCTGAGAGAAACCAGAGAACCGCTTGAACCAACACCTGCATTTCTCTCACAACCCCAAAGCTTCGGTCTGAGCGGGGCACGTGGCTTTGGATTTATAAAGTGTCTCAATTTCGGTTCTCAGGTGGGTTAGAGAGGGATTTTTTTTAAGTAGGTGGGGATTTTTTAGGTTGTTTGAAGTTCCCAAGCAATGCCAGCTTAGTGCTTCCAGCCCCACAGGAACCTCCTCCAAGGAGCAGCATAGAAATTAAGCAAAAAAAATCCAAAACCAGAGAAAATAATTAATCTTCCACTTCTCAGTGTCTGAAATCAGGCATTCATTAAAGGAATGCTTGAAGCGAAGCTGATCAATCCCATATTCATCCAGGCAGCACTAAAAGCATCCCGATAGTCCAAGTTAATATTAAAACCTGGGAAGTAAAGCAAGCAAGGTAAGCCACACGGCTTTTTAAAATCCCTCCTCATATTTCTGCCCTGTTCGTGGCTGCTGCTTGCTTCTCACGCCTAACCAAGAGACCTGGACCACGTAAAATGCTTAAATTAGCACAACTGAAAGCTTTCAACCTCGCACTCTTCATGATTTAAGCGAAACGAGCACTAAAGTGCGTGGTGGCTCACGTCACCCTCGGAAAGGGGTGAGCACAGGGAGGTTTTGCACATTTATTTTTCCAGTGAGTTGAGCTGAAATCAGAAAAGTGCTTTATCCACCACTCGTGGGTTCCTGAGGGGACCTGCTTTGTCCACGGAGCGTTTCGAGGAGGGACAGAAGGCGCAGGACAGCACGACGCTGAGCCCAAGCTGGGGTTTGAACACTTCAAATCGGTTCTGACTTATTGCTGCGGTCGCTTTTCCCGTCGTTGGCCGCGGCCTGCTCACGCTGTGAGGACATTCAGGGTATTTGGGGCACTACTCAGCATTCGCTGGAGCCCCTCAGTCTGTTTTTTGGAAGATCAAGGGAAAAACGCAGCTTCTAAAGAAAGATTTTTCACAAGTAATTTATCGTACTCATAATCTCCGTGTTTACAATGTTTACGTGCCTGTGTTTTCCTCCCTCTGTTCAGCCAGCATTGGTCAATTTGCCTGCAGTTATAAATATTAAACGCAGATGTTGCAAGTTCTTTCTCTCCTCCTCATGAATTTGTTTAAAACGTTCCTATTACACCAAATATGCAGCTCCGAAGCCTACACTTACATAAACACTTTGCAATGCATTAAGAGTCGAAATCCACGAGTATCTTCCTCTAAGAATCCAGCGGATGAGACAGAGCTGGCTCAGAACGTACATTTTCTGCTCTCACAGCAATTTTTTTTTTTTTGCTTTACATTTAGCTCCGCGTCCTCTGCCCGCCAAATGGTGAAGCCTCGATCCAGGACTACGCTGGCAGGAGAAGAAGTGAACTTCCCGACGGAGCCCACGCCACCACCAAACACACATGACTAAGATGTGAGTGCCTGGAACAATCTCACCCTTCCAGGGGATATCGCCGCGAGCCACGGGATGGGACCCAACTTCACCACTTTCCATTTTGGATCTGGTTTTGTTGAGCTGATTCAGGAATTCTTGGTTTGTTTGGTGGTGGTTTGTTTTTTTTTTTTCCCCTAACACACCATCTCTAACTTCTGATAGCTGAAGAATTTCAGATCGTTACGGGAAACCACAACCATGTATTTCCAGACACCAGTTCTGTGCCCCCGCCTCACGATCACCACAGACAAGTCACCCAACGTGTTCTCTCAAGAGTTAAAGCCACAAACGCTTCCTATACCCCTCAAATGAAAAAAAAAAAATCATCCTTTCAAAGTTACATCGACCAGTCCCCGATAAACCTGAGTGTGTCACACAACCCAAGACCTCACCGGCCTCAAGCCACAAGCAAGAATAGTCAGAAACCACAAGCCAAAAAAAAAACCAACCCAACAAAAAACTCCAGTTCTGATCTCAGTCACCACACTGTAAACGCGTTACAACTTCACAGGCACCGGATTATTCCGGGGACACACTAATTTCAGAGCAATTTCGCCAGAAATCTAATAAAGATTTGATTTTATTCAGCAAGCACCAGATACCACCAACTTCCAGCTTCCTCTGAAGAGAGTCACCCCTCGGTTATCAACCCAAGGGAGCAAAAGCTGGAGGAATATTCTGCTCCATGCCGACAGGAGCTCAGACCCTCGGTTACGCAGCGGCCATTCAGCTCAAAGAGGTGGAGAAGACATCTGTAAAACTGCTTCTTAAACCAGAACATCATTAGCCTGTTGCTAATGAAAAAAGAAAAAGACCTCAGCGAAACACTCGGCACAAAAAAATAAGGTCTAAACCCAACAAAAAACCATTAAGGACAACGAACACAAGCGAGTTCCCTCCCCGGGGAGGGAGCTGATGGAAACCAGAGCACCAGGTACACCAGGCCAGGGCCCCAGCCCAGCCCTGAAGCTCAGGGAGCGGAGATGAGCCCAGCATCTTCCTCCCCGCACCGTTCCCCTCTCCACCTCCCGCTTCCCTCCCTTCCAAACCCACCAGCCACTGCCCAAGTGCCTCCTTTTAAAAGTTTCACCGTCTGCGCACCACGCTGCTCTCCAAGCCGGGTCCCTCAGCACCTTCTCCCCCACACGAACTCCCTCATCTCTTCCCACGGGTACCCCCCACCCCGCCCTCCCAGCACCCTCAGCCCCCTCCTGACCCAACCTCCCACACAACACCCCTCAAAACGAGCTCTCGCCCCCCCTCTCCGAAGCCTCCAGCCGCGGGTGACACCTTCCACCCCCTCAGAACTCCTACGGCTCAACCTGGGCCTCCTCCTCCTCGAGTCCTTCAGCCCAGCCCCTGCGATCGGCCCAGCGCGGCCCTCACACCCACCCCCCCCTCCGCCGAGCGCTGCCTCCCTCCGCGGCCCTCAGCAGCCCCTG
>VZZY01017033.1:0-31956 GCA_013400335.1 Eurystomus gularis | reverse complement strand
AATGCATATATATATTTTATTAAAAAAACACCCCAAACTCAACAGTTTTCCAATGCTATATAAGGAACTTAAAAGTCAAAGTGAACTGAGCTTAACTATGTCTTATTTAAGGATACTGCTCCAATGAAGAAGAGCTATTTCTATGCTTTTCTTATTAAAATGGTTATAACCGTCCAGGCAATCCTGTAAATTAGCAGCTAAAAGACTACACTTCTATGCTTCTAACATGGAATTTTTTTTTTTCCTGTTGCAAACTCTGTTTATATGTAAGGTTGGTTCTGGAAAATTATTGGAAATTGCTGTGAGGAAGCTTGTTAAGATGTTGTAGAAATGTATTTTTGCATCCTGACTCGTATTAACATCATGGGTTTTATCACAGGTAGCTTTTTTTTCTGTCAACAGAGCCAGTGTTTCTGTACTACTTTTAAGCGATGTAAAAGTAATTTGACCCTTCAAAAGGGGACACAGTCTGTCCTTCCTTCAAAAAAAATTAATCTTGCTTTACTGCTAGAGACTTAATTCAATAGGTTAGATTTGTATCTGTTTAAAAATCTGTAAAAAAAATTGGTGATAGTTTTTCTTGTGTCAGGCCAAGTTACTGACTCTTGATCATCCTGAGCATGCAGGAAGAGGAAAAGATAATTATTTGGTGATCAAAAATACTTTTTTTTAATTGCTGTATAGTCTGATCTTCAAATCCTTTCTTTGCAGGAGGAGAGATTTCTCTTTTCCTTGCCCCATATGGGCTTGTTAGTAAGCTTCTCAGTGAGGATTCTTGAACAGTTACAATGTTTGCTTTATGCAATTTTCACATAAAGAGTGGTACTGTTGTTGAAGTAGAATATATGTGCCAGCTGGAGGTGCATGTAAATCGATAGAGTAACAGAAGATAGCCAGACTGATTTGTGTCAGTTTATCATAGTTAATGGATCAGATGTCTATTTTGGAACAGTGGTTCGGGACTACTTGTATGAAAACAGCCCATCTTCTGTACCATGTGGGTAGCCACCTCTAGCTTCGCAATTTGTAAGTCTGTTTCTACTGTCCAAAGACAGTACAGACCAAATCTGTCTTGCTGGAAAGGAAACCAAATTTTGTTTTCTAGTGGGTTTTAAATTCACTGATAGATAATGAAAATGAACATGTTAATTAAAAAAAAACACAAGAAAGTATTCAACGAAGAAGGCAAAATATACTGGATTTTTGTCAAAAATCCAGCTCTGGCTGGTCTTTAAGCTTATGTGAATGACTCTTGCATGTTTTTAAATCTCTGAATGTTGTATTCCTACAATTAGATAATGTAATTGTGAGCAAATAAAAAATGGAATAATGAAGTAAGAGGAATAAAAAAGCAAAAGGCAACATTTTTTTGCTTAAGATAGAAATTCTGATCAAGTAAAACTATGGGGCTTTATCACACCCAATTATATGCAGTTGAGTCAGAATGTATTTATTGTGCTGGAATATAGAGGAAGGATGACTAGCTACCTCTTAGGTTAAGGCTATATAAAGAAAAAAGGAATAATAGTGGTCTATAATGATAACTGTAAGGTACAGTGGTTAAAAAAAGTTCTTACATCATTACTCAAAGAATAGAAATATATCAATATAGAAAGGCCTTGTGCCATGCAGCTGCTCCACCTCAGGACTTCAATAGAAGTCATTGATTTTTTAAAAACCTTTAATGCCAGGACTCATTGTAAGCATTCATAGCATCCTCACTTATTTCAGATTCAGTTCTTCAGAAAAGCTAAGGGGATCAAGAGAACCATTTTCAGCTGAGTTTTGGTGGAAAGTAACTGTATAGTTTTCTGATTGATTTGCAAATTGTAACTTTAAACCTCTTTTCCAAGGAAACGATGAAATGGCATTTAGTAGGAACCTTCTTAACCATGTCTGGGTAGCGGGGGTAAAGTGAAATATAAATCATTACTGAGGATGGCTGTGAATTCTTCATAGAATATAAGCTGTAATTTTCAGTACAGTAATGTCTCATTTTATACAAATTTTATCCAAATTTTATCTCATCATAAATTTTACATGCCCACAAAGAAGATCTTGTAAAAACCACATATATATATGCTACCTCTTTGTTATACATACCATTTTATTTTGTTTTAATGCGAAATAAAATATCCTGAATATAGAAACCTAGATTGATCTCCTATTCAAATCTGTAACAATTATGATATTTAGAATTAGTAGCACAGATCCAAACTGATCTACATACTCAAGACTCAACATGCTACATGACAGAAAGAAGATAGTTTGCAAAGAAGTGCTAAGATACAGGCTCAAGACACACTCGAAATAAAGTGCAGAACCATGAAATATAGCTAAGGACAGCTCTCCTTAGCCTATGATGATGGCATATGAGCTTGAAGACTCTTGAGATTTTCTTTCCTCTACTATTAAGCATGTAGCATGAAGCTTCAAGTGGCATTTCCAATGTAAGTACTCTCCTCACTGCCCTAACTGGGTTATTCATGTAATTTATAGTTAAACTGTGAAGCTCTGAATGCTTCCGTCCTCATTTTTTCCTTACTAATATGGCTTGTAGGACTGGTAAAAATGTCCTTGTTTTTCAGTAGTGTAAAGATAAGTCTTTCACTGAGCAATACAAGAGATAGCAACTGAGCCTTTTACTATTTAAAAAACAATAAATTAAAAAGAACAAGCCACAAAAATATAGTTTCTTAGCTGAAAACCAGCTAAGAAAATATATTACCAAAATAACTTGTTGCTTGTGCTCTTTTTGGGGATTGACATCTGGCTTCATTCCTTTTCAGAACTATACACATATATATATATATCAATTCCCATGTGTACAGTCATATTTCTTTCTTTGAGATGTTCTCCTCTTCACCCCACTCTAATTAGGGAACTAGTGCTTCTCATCCCTCAAGTTCTTTATATGCTTCTAATTTCTCTTCATTTTTATATTGGAGCAGGCAAAAATGTCTAAGAAAGTCTTGGCATCATGGTATTTACTTACTCTCTGAATACAGCATTAAACTGCTGTTACAGTACAAGGATCTCTAACGTCAGTTTTTCCTTTTCTTAAATTGCTTATGCAGGGCTTTGGAAAAATTAGAATTGGTGGCTATCACAATTTTTCACCTGTGCCCATAAAGAAGCCTAAATAGTCACTGTAAAAATGAAATGTGATCAACTCTGTTCCAAGGACATAGACAAAGGATTTTTTTAGGACAATTCAGAAAATTCTGGTTGTGATTAAGTCAGTAGGATATAATGGCAATCTGTAGATGTGGAAAAACTACTTTTATATTGCAAAATTTATGAAAAGGAACAGTCAGAGTTAGAGATGAATCATACCATATTTGCTGATATTGCCTATCTTGTTTTTCCCCTGTGAATACTGATTTGGTAAAATTTACCCCTAAGGTTGTTTGCACAAGGCTGGCAAATACAATCCTTAAAAAAAAAATCCTTGCATAAACAACACATATATCTGTTTAATAGGAGCTTTGTCATTTAGAGCTTCTTGGTTTATTTGTCATTTACGGGTTTTATTTTAAATCCTCAAAAACAGTGTTTAGTTTTCAACTTAATGAGCATCATTATAGCAGCTTTACATAGTAAGAAGGCATATCAAGATGAGAAAGCATCAATAACTACGTTTTACATCATGTTAACAGCTCTTTTGGGACAGAGATATATGTAAAGAAAGATGGTCTAGGTGATTAGGAGAAATTTAGGAAGGGACAGATTATAAAAGTATACAGAAGGTTTTATTTTTAGTAAGAAAGTACATATACTAGCAAATAGCTCATATCAAATGTGTTGGCTTACTTAGCTCTTGGAAAATAGTTTATAATTTACTCTGCCTTAGGTTCAAGGGAACTCTGTGAATTACAAACTAGTTTGCTGGCTTTATGTAGATATATCATCTATATATGGACAACAGAGAGGAGGGCAGAAATCATTGTACTAAAAAATGTAGCAGGTGTAGAAGACCCTTATGCTCCAGGCTAAGTGAAAAATTTAAAATAATAAATGAAAGGCAAGTTTTATATTTAATACATTAATACAATTTTGAATTCTAATACAGAAATGAATTTAGCTTAACATGATCATACTTTAATTGTAGTTCAGCAATCCTGGCAAATTTAGCCTCACTTGTGTGTGTAAATTTTTGAGAATGCAATCCTGGTTTGAAAAGAAATTGACTGTAGGAAACAGTTACTATATTTAAGAAGAGCAATTACTTTTTGGGACTCTTCCATTGAGGAAATTTAATTCACCGCTACAATTTGCTTTTTGGTCAGTATCATATGATACAACATTTCAAGGAGTATTATGCTTTTTAATGTCATGGGTTTTTTTATTTCCTCCAGTAATTATCTTTTTTTCACAGTCTCTGTTTATTCTGTACAAGAGAGTTACAGCAGAGTATTTCTGTGTATGGAGCCCAAGTCAACTGCTGTAGAGTTTAGTAACAACGCAGTTATCTGAAATTTTTGTTTTTCTTCTTGGGATCTGTGCACTTAGTAAGGACAGACAATGGTAATATCAGGAGAGAGATAATTTGCAGACATGTTAAATATTCCTGAGCGGAAGTTGTTTCTTGTAAAATGCTTGATGTCATTTTTGTCTTTGTTATGATTTGCATGTTTCATTAATTCACTGCGTGTCTTTTTGAAAAGTTTCAGCAGTGCAGATGTTCTTCTATGACATTCATTGACTAGGTTCTCAAAATGTAAAAGTGAGCAAATCTATGTTTATAAGCATGGATTCTCTTGCACATGAAATTGCACAATCATGAATTCACAGCTCTGCTTTTGCTAGTGCATATTCTTCTCACTGAATACAGCAGATTGTTGATGGCAGTAGATACAATAGAGATAATCCTTAATTAATTCATGGAATACTGGGGAGAACCATCCTGAATGCCTGGCAAACTGCTCCAGTTCTGGACACTTTATGGGCAATAATTCTCTATCACTGTCCACATCACTGGTTTACTTGTCTCACAATTTTGGGAAAAGGGATGTGAATCAGTAGGACCTATAGGTCTCCAAGTCTTGGCATTTCCTCATCATGGGAAGTATTTTAAGAGTAAGTCTATAAAATTCTATCCCTTGAGCTGGAACAATTTTACTGTAGGATTTTTGACATCTGAAGCTTAGGGGAGTACAACTTGTTTAGAGCAGTCAAATTCTTGATCAGGAAGACAAGACCTTGACAATTGTGGGGAAAATCCTCTATGACTAGAACTTGGCATATGGCAATAAAAGAGGAGGCTTGGAAGACACATTTCTTCTCTTTGACAATTTAGCTGAGCACTACTGAGAAGAAGCAGCACATATGCTGTTGTTAACTTCTTGGTTCTATGCTTCTGAGTTTACCAGGATTCCCAATTTCCAAAAACTCCATTGTAATTAGACTGTTTGAAAACCAGATTTTTTAATTTTTTTTTTTCCCCACCCGGATCTGAAAATATATTCAGACTGGTTTCAGTTTGTATGGTAAAAATCTAGTTTAATTCTATTTTTGGCTACTAATTTCTAATTCAATAGAAATCCTATATAAATATATGAGTAAAGACATTATTTCCTCTAATATACACAACCTTATTCAACCATTCTAAAAGCTTAAAAAAAAATTCTGGGAATGAAGGTTTTTTTTTTCTGCCATGCTACTTTTCCTTTACAGAAATGGATTTTCGGCTAATATTGGGTTCCGGTGGGTAAAAAGTAGTTTTCTTTGATATGCCATTTTTTGCTTCAGAAAAAATAGCAGCTATTGTTTAAAAAATTAATGGAGTAAAAGAAAAACAAAGGAAAACTTTAAACAGTCCCTCTAGGCAAATGACATGAAAGACTTCTTCAAATAGCACATGTATCTACTAGTGATGAATTTAAACCTTAACAGCTTGAATCTTCTTTTGATTTGTTAACTGCTGTTGGGCTTCAGTGTAGAGCTTTTAACTGTATTTGAAAAATATTTACTTGTGCTAGTTTTGTGTGCAAGTTACTCATCACCCTCTGTTGTGTAGCTTTTTACTGCACAGTGACTTAGTGATGTTTAGATTACTTTGTCTTGAAGACAAGGAATGAAAAATTAAAGGGGCAAAAAATAAATGTCTAGATACACTTGGTCAGATTGTACCTGCTACTGGAACTAAGACAATTTTTATCTTTAAACACCTGGACTCTAACAAACTATGGTAAAGTGTGTGCAATTAAGTGGCACCCTGCAGAGTCCATCTAAGGCTACCAACACTATTTGTTTGCCAAAGATACAGGCAAGATTATAATTGCTGTTAGGATGGTGTTTTGTTTCTTTGTTTGTTTTAATGGGAGCAGCATAGATTTATTCAGATACTTTAAGCACGTAGTGCTGTTTTGGTTTCACTGGAAAAACTTCCAGTTGGTATAACATTACAACTGGCACATCTGTCAGGCACACATACAGAAATAAGTCAGGAACAGCAAGAAGACCAGTTGGACAGCAACTTCTGCACCGACAAAGTTCTCCCTCACCACCCTTTTTTCTTCTTTCGCTTGAAAAGAAAAAAAAGCAAAAAGACACAGTTTTTGAATTACCTTCCACTTCTGAAGTTTAGTTTGCTAGATTGTTACAGGCTGGCTGTACCAAGAGCCAAAACAAGCCCTAAGAACATATTGCCTACCCAGAATTTTTCTCGGCCTCCCAAATTGGGTCTCTTTTTAATGTAAAGCTATGCAGTTTCAATCTGAGGTGTGCCTTTTTGTTTTAGTGAATTTAGCTAAACAGTTTTTCTCTGCAAAATACCAGCAATCTGTAAATGTTTTTATCAATGATAAAATACTAAGTATATAAATTTCAGTAAGACCTTACTCCAGAAGATTAGGTATATGAACAAATTCTGCTTTAGGTTTTGTATTTGGTGACTTCTGTGATGTAAATCCTGCAGCAGTATATCAGTGTTGAACCTATTTTTTGCAGTTCAGAATGGGGAAAAAAACCTATAATTTATGTTTATTAATTAGATTTTGGTGGATCCAGACTCTGAAAATAACTCAACAGGATACAGTATTTGGTTTGGCAGCTTGGTAGTTCACTTCCTTCTGTTGCTTATGAAGTATTTAGACTTTTCATTCATCTTGTGTAATAAGGGGTCAACAGTGTACTCAAGAACTTGAAGTTCTGATGTAGCATTTACTTTTTCATAATTTATTTTTCTGTTCCCAGGGATCACACTTTACAGCCAGCCATATGGAGGAGCCTTTCTGGATGAGGATAAAATGTGAGCAAACTCTTAAAATATATAACAGCTGCAATGAGCAGACTATTAAAACTACTAATTCAATAAGCATGTACATTGCATGCAATAAACGTTGTGACTTGATAGCTGCAATTCAGTTCCACTGAGTGAAGTGTTTTCTCTAGGCTGGTGTTTATATGTCAAGTCTACTGTTTATATCAGATATGGTTGCATTATTCTGTAGAGGAAAAATACTGATTTTACACTGACTGCCCTTTACAGAGTGTTGTGAACAGGTCATGACATTTTCAAACAGGTTAACTGCTTCAAATGACTGTCAAGCTCTTAAATTTTAGTTTTCTGTAGGAGAGAAATACTTGCAAAAGCTTCACTTTACGATTCAGACTGTGAACACATACTGTGTTCAGTAACTAACATATAGTTTTGTAACTTAACACATGGTCTAGCTCCTGTTCTCTAATTAGATGTTGGCATTGTACAAATGTGGTGGATGCAAACAGGAGGAAGTGTTGTTTTGGTAAGAAGCTGGCCTTGGAAATGTTTGGGTTTGGTGAGGTTTTTTTTTCCATTGTGCTTTCATTATGTCATTTTGTTTTGTACCCTAGAATGGAAAACGTTCGTCAGTGTGGGGTAGCATTGTGTATCATGCTGGGCTTTTCCATCCTTACCGCATCCATTGGAAGTGACATAGTGAAAGACAGAGTATCTGGCACAAAACGCTTGTAGCACATCACAGGCCTGGGTTACAAAACTTATTGGTTTGCTAACTTCTGCTGTGATATGGTATGTATTGTGTGGGGCAGCATCTGTTCAGGTGTAAATTTTTAACTGGTTTGTCATAAACGAGCAAAAGGAGATATGGTCACAAGACACATGAATAAGATTTGAATTGTGCAGAGCAACAGTTCTTGGCTGTCATGTTAAGAACTGGGACACCACTCCTACTTCAAAACCATTAGATAAAATACTTTAAGTCAGGGTTTGTTTTCTTCATTTTCCAAAATTGAGTTGTAAGGTAAAGCCTATGCTAGCCTTAGGTACTCACACTGTTTTACATCTAAAAGGAAGCTGGCTAATCAACCTAGGTAGAGAGAAACTTCAACCCAGCAGCTCACAGCAGGATTTTCTGTGCTTTGAGTTGCCACTGGCAAAATATTTCACATTACTGGAGAAGCCTGAAGATATTAGTCAGCTACTTTAAAGGCTGTTGTCGTTTAACCCCTGCCAGAAACTAAGCACTATACAGCTGATTGTTCACTCCTTCACCTTCCCAGTGGGAGAGGGAAGAGAATTAAAAAAAAAAGTAAAACTTGTAGGTTGAGATAGGACCAGCTTAATAATGAAAATAAAAGATAATATAATGATAACAATAATAAAATTCCTATATTAATAATAGTAGAAATTGGAAGGACTATATATTAAAAAAAAAGAGAGAGAAAAATAAAACCCAAAGAAAGACAAGTGACGCACACAGTTGCTCACCACCCACTGACTGATGCTAGAGCAGCGTTTTGCTCCTCCTGACCAACTCCTCCCTGTTTATATAATGAGCATGATGTCATATGGTATGGAGTATCCCTTTGGCTAGTCCAGGTCAGCTGTCCTGGCCATGCTCCTTCCCAGGTTCTTCTGTTCGTGCTTGCTGGCAGAGCATGGGAAACTGAAAAATCCTTAACTTCGCAATTCTGTCCTGAATGTTTATTTTTCTCACACAAAGTAATTTCTACTTACCATTGTTAGCCTTACAAATAGTTTTGTCTGCCTGCAGTTCATTAACAAATCTGAAAATCTTATCTTATTTTGGAAATACCACAAAAGTTATTATTTTCCTGTAAATCATACGGTTTTAAATAAATGTAAAGCTGAAATGCTACTGAGACCTCACTTTGACAGATCAGATTTAGGCCAACACAGTTAAATGAAATAGGAATTTTTGCCTACGTTCTTCAAGCTTGAGAAGTTGATTTCTGTTCAGGCCAATAAGCAAAGGTGTTGAAATGCAATTAACTTTTTCAAGTCACTGCTAGTCCCCCATCACTGATCTTTCATTGGCTGTGTAATGGAGCTCATTTGGCTTCCATTTAAGCATGAATTCCAAAAATCATCTTCAAAATCTTTTTCAAACATAACTCTTTAAAAAGTAAAATTAAAAATTGCTCCATTATATATGTGTATATATATCTATATCTATGTGTATGTGTGTGTATATACATACCTAGGGCATGCATGTATGTTGCTTTTTCATAATTCACTTGTGATGAGTGTTTGGTGGGAATTTGAGATTAGGTCGTCTACCTGTGGGAAAGGGGTAGAATTACTGTTTTGAAACAAATAGAGTGCTGTTTGTTGACAATTCTCTTCTCAAAGAAGGTGGTTTGGATTGGGAGATTGGTTTCTGAGACAATAGAGAGCCATTGGAATCACCTTGATTATTCAAAAATAAAACAATTCCGGCCCCCAAGAATAGACATAAGATTTCCACACCTTGCTTCACACACTGTGTCATAGAAGGAAGGGCTGGGACCTAGCATAGACAACACAAACAAACTCTTCTGGTCAGGAATAGAGATTTTTGGAACACTGCTCTTATTCCAACTATTCTACATCAGAAACGTTAGAGCTTCACCCATCCGTGCTTGAAATCAGGATTTTCACACTTGAACAAGCTTGGAGTAAGAGCACAATTATCCAAATGTTATTTACTTGACCAGTCAATATTTGTATTCCTTTTTCTGCCATGTCAGATAATAGGGCTTGGTTAAAAACTCAGTCCTTCATGATTCAGTTTCTCCTTGTGCAGTAAAGTCAACTCCTCATTATTTTCTGCCAATCTCTTTGTTTCAACATGTTCTTACAAATTCAGCATAGTACTGCATGATCAATCATGATCTGGGAAAGGACACTGCTTTAAATACTAATTGTGCTTCGGATCATTTGGGGATACTGAACACATTAATATATGAACTGTCAAATTTGAAATCCCTCTACAAATTTTAAGTGTTATAGTCTGTGTCCTGTATTAATGGTAGCATAATCTTTACTAGAACTGAAGAAGTATTTGATTTATGAAATTGCTGTCACGAAAATCATGCTGGTTTTACTGTACTTACACACAAGAAGTGTATTCATTACTATGTTCAACAAATGGAGAATGTGTAAATACTGAGAAAATTTCATGACAAATAGAGATATTTTGTTCACATTAAGCTTGCATCGCTAAGGGGGCAAAATAAAGATTATTTTATTTGTGCATGCCCAAATTTCATAATGCACCATGCTTTCAGGTAAGATTTGTAACAGAATTTAATGTTTATTGATTTCTTCCTAGAAAAAAGTCCCAGATCTATTGAAATACCCTGGGACTCAGACGCTTTGTGACTTCTCTACCATTTTTTTTCAACAGCTCAGTATAATTGAAACCTAAATCTGTAGAGTGATGTAGTATAGTATTTGTATATGGCACTGGGTAAGGTACACAGTGAACAAGATAAGGACATTACATCTGTCTACTTTTCACTCCATGGCTGTTTTGAAAAAGTGACTGTCTTCCCATTGGCAAAGAAGAGATGCCCTCTGGTTTAGTTTTAAACAGGTTTACATTGTACTTCAGTATGAAAGTCCAATTTTAACAGTAAGGATGTTGTTCTTCTGAATATTTAGCTAGACCTTGATATTGCTCAGAATCTCAGTTCTATTAGGATAAGATTAAATATTATATAAGCAGAAATGGAGGCACTCACTGCCTTAATGAGCTCAGATTCAGTGCACAGAGCAGGCAAACACTGAGAATGGAACTGAGCACAGATTTTCACATCTTGCCATTGCTAGCTGCAAGCAGAACCCATCTCTCTTGTATATTGGATATGAATCCCGTGCATCAGTCACATCACTCCCCCTCTGAGTATTTTGCTACCATTATGTCAAGAAACTAAACAGAGAAACCGCTTTCCGTGTTGCCTGAAGGCTGTAAATCTTCAAAATACTATGTCTATTTCCATTAAAAATTATTTACTTCATCAGTACACGTGGTCCTTTGTTAAAGCCTCTTTTAAAATTGTATTCATACTATTGGTTGGACACGATGTGGTTGTTTCCAACCTAAACGATTCTATGATTCTATTATCCCATGACTGAAGCACCAATCAGTGAAACTTCTGTTTCTGAACCAAAGACTCCGTATTCACAGTGTAATTTGATGTTTTGGAGCACTAGTCCCATACGGACTCATTATCTGGAAGAGTTAGCTTGTTAAATAGATATATAGGAAAGATCAAGAGAAACAGAATTGAGGAATATTCTGTAGTTGGATTTTGTTTTGTCAGGCTGTTTCATGTGTGTATGCGTAAGAGGGGCAGTTTCACGGCAAGTGTGGACTATGAAATCTCAGAGCTCTTCTGCCTACTTCTTCCTAATTTATAGTGTAATTGCTTTGCAAATATAAAACAGTTAATTTGTAGAACCCTTCTATGTGGATTAAATAAAGCCAGTAAGAGATCCTCATCTGCTAAGTACATTTTTTTTCTTCTGTTTCTAGCTGTTTTACATCGTTCCAGTCACCTTGTGTGTTGGTGTTATTAGTGCCTTCCAGCTATCAGCCTTCACTTTCCGAAAGAACTTGGCAGCCACTGTTCTCCTACTGATACTCTTTGGGTATGTGATTGGAAATGCTGCTGTAGTTATAGCTTGTAAGAAATAAACAGAAATCTTTAGACTTGTTTTGCACCTGCTGCTGGATGCATGATTTTCTCTCTTTAGAAATGATTATGATTCAGCAAAATATAGTGAGAAAATAGGCTGAAACATGAGTTTGAACATTCAATGCAGAAGAAGATTTGCTCATGTATTAAAAAAAAAAAAAAGAAAAAAGACTGGAAATATCTCAGAAACTACTTAGCCTGTATAACAATAAGTTGCTGTTGGAAATTAATTGTATGTTATCCTCCAGAAAAAGAGGGAATAATAACATAGGTCAGAATTTCAGTGCTTAGGTGTGCAGAATATCATCGAGGAGGTATAAGGTGGCTGTCTATTATTATGGTTCTACCCATTTGCTGTAATTCTGTAATTTTATATAGCTCCAAAAAGATATATTTCCAATGAGAAATCTGTTCAGTGTGGAGTACTGGACTGGCTGGAGATTTGTCTCCAAGTAGTACTGCGGGAGGGTAAAGTCCTCCCATGTCACTATCCAGCTTAGTTTCGTGGGAAAAAAACAGTTATAAGAAGTCAAGATAAGTGGTTAAACAGAGGATTGATTTCTTTATAGAAATAGGACTGTTGAGCCCTGGGCTCAAACTAATGGTCTGCTTATTCTGTTCTTTTTACTATCCCTCTACTCCATTCTAGTGAGACCCAACTTGGAGTACTGTGTTCAGTTCTTGAGCCCCCAACATAAGAAGGACATGGACTTGTTGGAGCAGGTCCAGAGGAAGGCCACAAAGATAATCAGGGGGCTGGAACACCTCTCCTACAAGGACAGGCTGAGAGAGTTGAGGTTGTTTGGTCTAGAGAAGAGAAGGCTCTGGGGAGACTGCATTGCAGCCTTCCAGTATCTGGAGGGGTCCTACAAGAAAGCTGAGGAGGGACTCTTTACAAGGGTTTGTAGTGATAGGATGAGACAACATGGCTTCAAACTGGAAGAGGGTTGATTTAGATTAGAAATTAGGAAGAAGTTCTTTCACTGTGAGGGTGGTGAGACACTGGCACACATTGATCAGAGAAGTGGAAGCTCCATCACTAGATGTATTCAAGACCAGGTTGGATGGGACTTTGAACAACTTGGTCTATTGGGAGGTGTCCCTGGCCATGGCAGGGGTGTTGGAACCAGGTGATCTTTAAGGTCCCTTCCAACTCAAACCATTTTATGAACTCTTTATGTGCAGCCCCGACTGATGTGAGAAATGCTGAAGTTGAATAGTTACAGGATAAGCATTCTGAGGCAATATTTCTTCCTTGTCTCAAGTGACTAATTGTTTCTATCTTTGTAGGAGGGAATGCATATAGAATCATAGAACTGTTATGGTTGTAAGAGACCTTTAAGATCATCAAGTCCAACTGTTAACCCAGCACTGCCAAGTCCACCACTAAACAANGGTTGTAAGAGACCTTTAAGATCATCAAGTCCAACTGTTAACCCAGCACTGCCAAGTCCACCACTAAACAATGTCCCTATGTGCCGCATGTACACTTCTTTTAAATACCTCCAGGAATGGTGACTCCACTTCTGTGGGCAGCCTGTTCCACTGCTTTACAACCCTTTTGGTGAAGAAATTTTTCCTAATATCCAACCTAAACCTCCCCTAGCACAACTTGAGGCCATTTCCTCTTGTGCTATCACTTGTTGCATGGGAGAACAGAACACCCACCTTGCTACCACCTCCTTTCAAGTAATTGTAGAGAGTGGGAAGGTCTCCCTTCAGCCTCCTTTTTTCCAGGTTAAACAACCCCAGTTCCCTCAGCTGCTCCTCATAAGACTTGTGCTCTAGACTCTTCACCAGCTTGGTTGCCCTTCTTTGGTCATGCTCCAGCACCTCAATGTCCTTCTTGTAGTGAGGGGCTCAAAACTGAACGCAGTATTTGAGGTGCAGCCTCGCCAGTGTTGAGTACAGGGGGACGATCACTTCCCTAGTCGTGCTGGCTGCACTTTTTTCTGATACAAGCCAGGATGCTGTTGGCCTTCCTGGGTCATATTCAGCCAGCTATTGACCAGTAACTCCAGGTTTTTTTCTACCAGACAGCTTTCCAGTCACTCTTCCCCAAGCCTGGGGATTCCCTGGATAATTCTATTTATCATTTTTCCCTGTGACTCCAGTTTGAGCTCATACTTCCTGGGCAGGAGTGGCTAGACTAGTATGTCATATTCTAGAGGTTATGTTGCCGGGATCTTGTAAATAACAGAGATGAAACATCCAAAGTTCATACTTTTCTCCTCTTTGTATCACTCTCATCTTCCTCCTCCTTCTTTCTGTGCTACTACCAATTGATTCCTTCGAGTTAAATGCAGAAATTCTTATTAGTCTTATTGCAAAGACTTTAACTGCTAAATCTCATCCGTGTTCTTTTCTATTACCTGTACAACTGTTGAAATCCTCTTGTAACCCAGTTGCTGTGATCCTAGCATAAGAATAGGTATCTATAAAGGTCTTAGTCAAGCAGCAAATGAACCATACAGTACATACTTGTATGTCTGCTGAAGTCATGACAGGTTTTCTGGAGTTTGCTATAGGCTTTGGTCCTGCCTGCGGTGTACTACTAAATCCCAGGTGCTAAGAGTTATGCTGGCATTATTTTAGCCAAAATGTTGAGTTGAAATTTGTTTTTTTCAAAAGAAACAATCATTGATTGAAAAATGGACTGAGTTCTAAAATTTTTTTCATTAACTTCAGATGCAATTTAATCATCTCAGCAAAATCCATCCTCTCTTATTCAGCTTTGCCTGACATGTTATAGTGATGTTTAACAAGAAGATCTATGTATTCAATGTGTATTGACATGTATTAAAGATACAAAAGCTGTCAGTAAGTTTAACCTGTCTCAAGGACACTGACAAATTTCAGAGTTGCAACTCTTCCTGTTATACCCTTTACTCAGCCAACAGTAAAAGTGATGAAGCCTATTGTGGTCATTTTATCCTTCCCCAGTACTGTGCATGTATTTCTCATTTATCTGAATTCCATAATGCATTTCTTCCTTTAAAAAATTTCTCTTCAGGGTACACTTGTGCAGCATTTCTGATCTAGAATAAAGATAAAAATAGCCAGGTTATATGAAAAAGTTAAGCTATGTGTCAGAAGGAGGAGTGCTTGAAAGAATAATCCTCAGTTTCCTAGTGTGCTACTTTAAAACTGATTTTCTTGAAAAATACAATGGTCTCTTAACTAAACTGCATTTTTTTCCTCTGTAACTGATAGCAGAAGTGGTTTATAGTGCAACTGTTTAAGCACTTTTGTCCAAAATGCTCTATCTTTGATACTTACAAAATAACAAATTACAGCTGAAGCTGAAGGAAAAGCGTTGGGATAGAAATGTAGGTATGACTGGCAGCTACTTAGAAGGCTGCCTTCTAAGGCACACAACTTTAGTATGCTGAAAGTCTTACTCATTTCTTAGCAGCTATAAGCAAGCAAATCGACTTGTGATCTCATTTACAGCAGAGTAACAGCACTCTAAATCATGTCTCTTTCCCGAACTGTTGCCAAGGATGGTCTTGTCTTGTATTTATGGTATTGTATTTTAGAGAAAAACTTAGAGCAGTGATTTTGGTATGTGCATGATTGGAAGAAAAGATTGTGATTAAGACTGGCAACAGGATGCTGGAAAGTATAGTATGATCTTGAATACTTCAAACCTTCATTTGAGACTCAAACATTAAGTTATTTAACCTTTACCTTCTTGTGAACTGAGGATAACATGACTATTTCTTCACATCAGTTGAAAGTTTGTTTCTGAAGGTAAATTATTTTTACATTGTTAGATGAAAACAATTCAGCTGTAACATACACAAAACAATTTAAAAGAGCTTTTTATGGCTCATAACATAAACTACTGTTTAATGCAATGAAGATGTGAATTCACAGATTTTTGGCTAGTTGCTCTTGCATTGAGTTCACTATTAAAACAATTATATACACATCTATTAATACTATATAAGAAGTGTATGTATGTATACACAATTATATATATACATACTGCATATATACTTACTATCTTGCAGTGGTGTATGCTGATATCTATACTCCTGCAATCTATATACTATTTGTTTGAGAGGTTGAATGGAAAATAAATTTCCTTTACATTACATTATTGCTCATCAAATTGTCTGGGTGTTTTTTAAGTCTGGCTAGACATGTGTTACTCTTTATAAAAAATATGAGAGCTCCATTTCAGATAGGTGTCACATGACTTGCCAGAATGGAGGGTGACTTCCCTCCTCTCTTAAAGACTTGCGTTGAAAATGATGTAGCCACAGACATACTGTCTTATCATCATTGTGCTATGAATTAACTATGCACTCATTTCTGATGGGTACTACTCTACAAACTGATAATCTTTTTTAGGGAATAATAACGCTAGCACGATCTCTGGAAAGTTTCAGTTCCCAGATATCACTGGCACATTATTTCTGGTTGAAGAAGAATTATTTTTCCTTCTTTTTCTTCCCTTTTTTTTCTCCCACCCCACCTTTTTCGCTCTCTCCTTCCTTTTTTTGTTCTTTTTTCTTTCCATGAAAGCCTCTAAGATAAGCTGGCTGCTCAACACCTGTGATTTAAACTTCAAGTATTTGGTTTTAATTCTATTCCTGTATGAGAGGCTTGTTCACGTGCATGGTTTTGCAATTGTTCAGAAATCAGGGTTGTGAGCTTTCTGGAATAGTGTAAGCAAATCGATCATATCTGGCCATCACCTGGCAGTAGCTATATGTACATCTATGGAATTATAGGGTAATTTGATAAGGAAAATGTATCCCACATTTATCTTTTTTTTTCTCAGCTGGTCAAAAGAGTTACTTGCATATCTTAAAAATAAGGAGCAACTATTCTTTTGGGGTTTTTTGTGGGTTTTTTTAATGACATTAAAATATAACTTATTTGTGATAATTTTGTTTCTATAAACTTTCAGATATGCAACTTTACCATGGATGTATCTTATATCCAGATTCTTCTCAAGTTCAGATGTAGCTTTTATTTCTTACATCTCCTTAAACTTTGTGTTTGGCCTGTGTACCATGCTGGTGACTCTCTTACCCCGTTTATTAGCTATCATTTCCAAAGTGCAGGTCAGTATAAAACCATTGCTTTACTCATAAGAGAGATAGATGCACACATGTGCGTGTGTGTGTATGTTTGTATATATATGTATGTTTATACCTATGCACAGATAAAAATTATTCAAGCAGAAGACCTTGTTTTAAAAGTTCATGATTTTTCTGACCTAATGTATACTGTATTGCTTGTTACCATCTTGAATTTTAACATGCTTATAACAACAACAACAAAAATTGTGCTGTAATAACAGAAAAACAGTGTTAATTGAAACCTTGACATTTTCCAGACCATTAAGTTGTAATTGGCACATAATGGGAGCAGTTCTGGTCTATTGAATAGATTGTATGCATTGTAAAATGTGTTTGAATAATATTGACATGAGAGATAAGCTGTATATTTCCAGGATCTGTAATGCACTGTATGAATAATAATACACATTCTCACTCCATGTATGTAATTTTTATTAGTCATAATAGTAATTCAGTGACTTGATGAAGGGGAGACCCAGAATGTGTATGAATATCTATGCATGTACCAGGTCAAAAGTTTGGCATTTGAAGTAAAATCTGGTTTACATGTCACTCAAGTTTGGAGGCAGATTTGGTGTTGACATGGGTTTAAGTTGGTAATTTAGAATCAATAACGTTCAAACATTACATGTAACAGTAACATGTTATGTTACTATCCATGAACCTCAACTAAAATTAAAATCCCATGGCCCTAGGCAGTCTAAAATACAATAAGAGATGAACCCTGATACAAAATAGTTCACAATATGCTCTTCTGAATTCAGTTTGCCTTGAGTGAGATTTGAATGCTGTGTCCAGCTTTGTAAGTGTGCTTAATATGCTGTTTGAGACAACTAATTTTTTCCTTTTTTTGTTTTGTTTTTCTTTTCTACATGCTGTCCTCCTCCTCCTGACTGAATCTTAATACAGAGTTTCCAGAACGTCTACAATATCTTCAAATGGGTGTTCATTGTATTCCCGCAATTCTGCTTAGGCCAGGGTTTAATAGAACTTTCGTACAATCAGATCAAGTTTGACCTGACCAGTAACTTTGGAATAGATTCATATGTGAGTCCCTTTGAGATGAATTTCCTGGGATGGATTTTTTTGGAAATGGCCTTGCAGGGAACACTACTTCTTCTTTTACGGCTTTTTCTTCATTGGGATCTCCTCCAGAAACCAAGGTGTGTCACCATTTGTATTCTGCCATAGTGGACATTGAACTAATTTTTAAAGAAAGAAAATAGTGGATTCCTTTGAACATCTGAAGACAAATGCCTCTGATAACATGGTGTATCTGAATTAGTGGAAACTGCAGAAAAAAAAATACAAGTAGCTGCTGTTTCCCTTGGATTCCACTGAGATTTGATCACTGAGCTTTAAGGGATTGCAACGATTATCTAGAGTGCAGCAGCGGCCAATTTGCCACGTATAATTTCTTATCATCTTCTGTTTTAGGAGTCAGTGTTCAATTAACAGCATGGTCAGTCCTTCAGAAGATGTTGATGTAGAAATGGAGCGACAGAGACTCTTCGGTGGAAGAACTAGTAATGATGTCCTCCTTCTGTACAACCTCAGAAAGTGTTATGGAGGTTTCAGTAAGAAGAACACAGCTGTGGAAAGCATAAGCGTGGGAATACCAAGGGGAGAGGTAAAGAGGGTTTGGTTTTTTTCCTTTCAGAAAATAACACTTTATCCTGAGCAATTGTTCAGAAAGTCAGCATGTCTACAATCAAAGATCTATGATAGCAGCAGAACAATTTCAATTGTAGTAGTTTCTGCAAATCAATACCTGGATAACAACAGAAGTTCCTGTGGCATGTAAGAAGCAACTGTTCACATATTTTTTGGGTTACAAATTCATCAGAATCTTAAGTTTTTCTTCTTGCTTATCTTTACTGTGTTACCGTTAGGCTAACATAAAAAAAATAGGTAGCATAGCAGTTCACAGTCCAAAGAGAAAGCAAAGAATACCCAGCTCAATTGGAAACCCTGGACTGGATCCTGAATTTGTCACCAAGGCAAACTTGTAGTTCCCACGCTGAAATCATCACAGTTTATTTTAATACAGCGTATAATATGCTAGCATATAATTTTAGTAAGCTGAAATTTAATGCTGAATATGGTAATCCTAAAGACATCAGAACAGCATTTAGTCGGAGATTGGTTTTTTCATTATTTTTATGCTCTGGGGAATTGCAGATATTCATTTCAAGAATACTGATAAGGAGAAGACTTTTCTTGCTTTCTAAAAGCAAGCTGGAAGATATGAGAAACTAGTGCATGGCAGCACAGGTCCTGCCAGCTATAGATTGGTTGTCAGGGAACTGGGGTAACCAGGAGGATTTTATTGCTGATTAAAGCCTAGCTATCAATAAGTAAGGTCATGAAACAAGTATTTTCAAAGTGCTGTATATACATTTAATATGAATCCTGTCCTAGCTTAAGCATACATTCATTGCAGCTCGGGGCTTGAAATAACTCTTCAGAGTCAATGTGCGTCTTTGGCTGTTTGTTGTTCATTTACTTGTACAGAGTGAAGCAGCTCACAAGAAACAGAAAGATTGACTCTGTGGACTGGCAGTCAGGGCTCTCAAATAGGACTTCAGATCCTCAAGTTCAAATCTAACACTTACTAATAATATGGATTAAAAAATGCATTTGGTTACTGGGCAGGATTTTAAGTGGAGGGCTAGAATACTAATTAGATCACTTTTAGGAATTAGGGGGTAGTCCAAATATTATATATGAGGTCTTTTTGAAAAATTATTTTCTGTGGGAAAAGGAATTTGCACATACAGTATATCTATATACAGCATCTTACAGACATGATAGGAAATATGAAAAGAGGAGAAACTGTTGAAGAATTAATATTGCTTATTTCTTTCAGCATAGCAGATTAACTGCTTTTTTTTTTGGTTTTTTTTACTCTCTGTTAGTGTTTTGGACTCCTGGGAACAAATGGAGCTGGGAAAAGCACGACATTTAAGATGTTGACAGGAGATATCATCCCATCTGCAGGACGTGCTGTTATCAGGACTCCTACAGGGTAAGTAACAGAGGGTTTGATCAGAATAGTGCTAATTGATAATGTCAGTGATCAAAGACTCAGCACATCCTCAGTCCTTTACGCTGTACTCTGAGGACCTGTTTTCTTCCCTTTTAAATGTATATTGCTTTATTGCTGTTAAGTCTCTGCAGAAAAGAATTTTAGTGTTATTTAATTTCATCTGACAGCTCTGTTAATTGAGAATAAACTTGCCTGGTAGCAAAAGAGTTGGGTCTAGGAAGCCTTAACATACAGCCTTTTAAAATGGTAACAAAAATCTTTAAAAAAAGTATGTCCAGATGCATGAACGCTAGTGCTGCGCTGAAAGGTTTCCAAGCTTAGGCTGATGAGCAGTGCTTCAAGTGGTGAATTTTAAAATGTTTTCTGACATCTGTGTTCTTCAGAGTCATTAATTAGTTACTTAATCAATATGTTGTGTAATTAGGATAGGATGTAGTGTTTGTGGTATTCAGGCTAATTTTGATGGAATGATAAGTAAATAATGGACTTTTTCTGTTAGATATAACCAATATTTACCTTCTTTTTTCCCAGCGAAACTGGGGAGGAAGTGAAGTTGTTTTTTAGTCAGGCCACAGTAAAATGTATATATTTATATATAACTATATTCTGGGCTAGTTAACAATTTAAAAACTTATTTTGTGAAATGATGTCTATTTCAAAATATGTGTTTTGAAGAAGAACAGGTGAAGAGTTTAATTCTGAAAATTTTTAAATTAAGCATTTTGGAATTTTCAAAATAACAAGTTACATTTGTCTTGGAAATGAAATACTTTCATAGGTCAGTATTTGCTCACCTTTTGTAAAGATAATAATCAGCATAATTGCCTTCAAAATGTAAGTAGTTTCAGTCATTACAAAATTCAGTTTTCTGGAAAGTTCTTATTTTGCAATGGTCACCATCATGACTAACAAATGTGATTTTACTTAAATGTGTTTTGTTTCATTTTTTCATTGCCTTTCATAACAACTTTTTTCCAAGATATTCGGTGTAAAAATAATTTGATAACAAAGAACTCCTAAAATGACCATAAATAAATTCTTAATTATAAAGAAGGAATGGCTAAAGAGATTTTTGAAAAATGATTCTTAAGAGAATAAGAAATGATGAGTGAGCCTGTGCAATGGTTATAGATGCTTTTGGATTATTGTTTTCATTTGTAATTTCCTGGAACAGAAGACATTAAGCAACAACAGTAACCAAAGTTATTTAAAATTAGGTAAAAATTAGCATTGGATATTTTTTGGAACTGATGGAAAGCTTTCTACCAGGATATCATGAAGGTCAGAGGTTTAGCATGAATCTGAAGAGGATTTGAGGTTTACAGAAACAAAATAATCTATAATAATTTTTGTTAAGATATTGCCCTCAAGGGCTTCCAAGTTTTGTTTAGGTTTTGAGGAATATTTTTTCTATAGATTTTAATGAGACTTGCCTTTGGTCCCACCTATGCATTCATGGATTGCATATGGCTTTCCCTGCACAGTGTGGTACCAGATCTGTATTTGGGCAAATTATTTGATCTGGTGACAATTCCAAAATTTTAGTATCCACTTGAAAGCAAAGATCAAGTGATAAGAATATATTTCATTATCACATGTAGTGGCACTTACACTATATTTATTGACTACATGAGCTTTTTATAAGAACTCCTAAAGATAACTTTTAAAAAAATGACAAAACAATTTAACAATGCCTGTATTCCTTTTACTAGATGTGCTGTTATGTACCTGTGGCTAAACAGATAAAAATTATTGAGGTCAGCTTTATTATGCTACTGGCATTTAACTATAGGTTAAATGCTTTCCCTGCACATCATGTGTGCTACTTTTATTCCTACCACTGTGTTTTATAACTCCAACATGAAAATTTACTTTAAGATGCCATGTTATTTACCATATACTAAAATACAGGTAATGAATTTTGACAGATTTAGGAGGCTCAAGAGGAAGCTGTAGACATTTGCATTTAAGTGGCCAAAATATCCTTGACATCATTAATTATTACCCTGTATTATGGTGGTGTCAATCTAGGTTATGCATTTTCATGTATTTTATGCATCTAGCTTATGCATTTTTGTGGGGGTCAGGCTCTTCTCTCAGGCAACAGGTTACAGGATGAGAGGGCATGACCTGAAGCTGTGCCAGGGGCGGTTTAGGTTGGATATTAGGAAGCAGTTCCTCACAGAAAGGGCAATTAGACACTGGAATAGACTGCCCAGGGAGGTGGTGGAGTTGCCGTCCCCAGAGGTGTTTAAGGAAAGATTGGACGTGGCACTCAGTGACATGGTCTAGCTGATGTCATGGTGTTGGGTCATAGGCTAGACTTGATGATCTTGGAGGTCCATTCCAGCCTTAATAATTCTGTGATTCTGTATTTGAAGTGACTGAAGTAAGTGTAAAACTCATTCCCAAGTTTTCAAAACTCGTTGTTATTTTGTGAATGCAAACTCAAGCAAGAGCTGCAGTTACGCAGTAGTTAAACTTGGGGAAACAAACAACTTCAAGGCTGGTAGAAGAAATTTATGTAATTACTGATTTTGTTCCTTGCTTCACATTTTAGCAGCTGTTCTTAAGCAGACCATGGTGCACTGTGTTGCTGTAATACGGAAAATCACTAGGAGGCAAATTCATTGACTCTTCCATAGGTAAAAATACAACCACAATAGGTCTGGAAAACCCTTCCTCAACAGTCAAAGAATGACTAAAGTTACTTATCCAGGAACCTTTAGGTGTACTGATCTCTATTTACACCTGAAACGAATGGAGGAAGGGGGATATCATGGTAAGAAGTTGTCTCCTTTTCTTACTCCAGTAGTGTGCTCAAAAGCCTGGTATTCCTGGCACAGAGGAAGAGGAGAGTCAGCTGAAGCAAGCAGTTGTTGGTCACAGCTGCAGACCATTTGCTGGTCAGCAGATCTAGACTTGTTTGTTTAAAATCTATGTCATGAAGCAGGTTCTATAGAGACGTTACCTCTGATAACAATTCCTGATGAATGATTTGGGCAGCAGCTAGATGTAGATCCCATCTCTGTTGGGTTTGACTGGAAAAAACACAACTTTTGTCCTCTGTGATAGTGAAAGAATAGGATACTATAATCTAATGGATCCTTCATGATGCGTTCTTCATTATCAAATAATGCAATGAGTATGCAAAATTATTATTATGAATATTGGTGTACTTAAATGATGCAACTCCTTAATTCATAACAGTTCTGGTTTCCTTGAGTAACAGTGCCTGAAAGTTCTTGGTTTAAAAACCAAAACAGCAATAAAAATATGTACGTTTTCCTGATTGCTATTGTAATAATTTAACTGAACTTAAAATTAAGTCAGAAGTGTCTCTCTGAGGCAAGCGAACTAAAAACAGCCTTGATTTTTACAGGACAGCTATTGTACATTTAGATAACACAGGGGACTAGAAATGGAAGACAGCTTTTTGAAAAGTGCATATTGAATTGCAAAGTAGAAGTTTGGGAAGTTCAACCTAAAACATCCTGGAGGTGCATGGGGTTATATAGAAAGAGCCTCACACATTGGTAAGCAAGTTGTCTTCATGGAACTCCTGCTAGATTCTCAAAGAAAATAAGAAAAATATACTTCTGAGTGGTAGCTGCCTTTTTAACATGGCAGAAGAGTAGATTCACAACATCTTCAAGTACTTCTAAAAGATTTGTTGGCCTCTAGTTTGTTTGTTTGCTTGCTGAATGTTTAATATTGCAAGAAAGGAGCTTATTCCTAAGATTCTCAAAGAAAAGTCTGTTTTCATAGCAAAAGCTTAGTAAAATGTATAAAAGCTAGATGTTGTGTAACTGTTTTCAAAATCACTGAGATTCATAAGACAGAGTGTTATTAAGCAAGAATGTTTCTTAAAGGCTAGAGCCAACTTAATATCTTCTGAAAATCAGGGTTTCCTGGCATTCATTTTGGGAAGGGAAGGCTTCTGATCTGTTTTTATCAAGCTTTTCTCTTTTTTATATGCTACAAATTAAATAGATATTTTAAATGCACTATGTGCCTAAACTTTGTATCTTACCATTTACATGGCAAACACACGTTTAGAGTACACAAGCTGAGCAGTCCACCAAAAAACCTACCTTTTTTTAAATTTTCATATCTTTCTGCAGAAAATGCTTTAGGCAACTTTTAACCTTTGCAATCCCAATCTGGTTGTACCTGTGATGTGATAAAGATAGTCCAGTAAGTGAAATAATAGGAATTTATCACTAACCACAGCCAATCTTGTGAAAATAATAGCAAAATGCCTTTCACAGGGGATTTTGCATTTTTTATTCTTTTGCGTCCCGCAATTATTGTTGCCGTTTTCAGTGACATACCTGTCCAAATGAAACACAAAAATAATTATCATCTAGAAAGTGACTCTCCATATTAGGGATATTTGCAACCCCAATATTAAAAAGTGTTAAGGAAGAAGCAGCATTGAAACAGTTACTTTGGAAGATGTGGAAATAAAATACTGATACTGAAGTACCAGTAGTGCATCTCGTAAAGGGTAGAAATATTAAAAGCAAAAAGGAAATTTACTAGGAAGGAGAGTATTTTAATAAAACCTGCTTACTTGTATTTATAAAGTAAGATGATTTAAAACATTAGGAGATCCTGACTAGCCTTTGATCAACATTCATACAAAGCAGTTGTCAAGCTTAGATACATGTAATAGTTAACTGCCTGGTCTGCTTGCTTTAGAATTTTTTTTAATGTTCTTTGTAGCAGAGATGTTCCTCTTTAAGAGTACAAATAGACTCAAATTATCTTATTCTTAGCTCTACTGCCATAACTAGATCACCACCTGTGCATGGGCTGCCTAAATGAAAGCTAGTGTATAAAACTGTAAACATTTTTGTAGTTAATTTTTTTTGTCAAATAGCTTGAAGAAGTAGAGTCTGTGTTAAATATGTGCTAAGAAAAGCTGACACTTAATGAAGCAGCAAAATAAAAGAGGACAAAGTGAGTCCTCATTGTCTTTTAATCTCTGGTGAACTGATGTATCAGCAGATATTGTACATTTGTTTCACTTTTTTTTTTTGTGTGAGTGTATGTTTTCTTCCTTCTTTGTTTTCTTCCCCGTTCCATAGTTGCATCTAAACCTTCTTCAGTGACTTTGTGTCATAAAGCCTCCCTCAACTGAGGAGGGCTAAACACAGCCTGGAAGAGAAAGTGTCAAAATCCTTTTAAGTATTATGTAAAGATTAATGTAAATTAACGAATAATGTGACTTTTTTTGTTTGACTTTTCGGCAACTCCCTTGTTTGAAGTATTTACCATTGTAGTTTGCTGAATGGAGTTGACTTTAAGTTCAGACTTAAAGTCTTGTAGTGGACTGCATGGAAGAAGAAACAGATAAGCTGGATGTCGTCTTGTTCATAAGTTCACTGAGGCCTGAAGCATTTAGCAGTCTTCCTCATGTAATTAATTTGTCTCCTATCAATTTCCATCTTCCTTCTGCACAGAGAGGTCCTCCATGACAGCAGCTCCCCATGCTATTTGAATTAAGTGTCAGCCATCTCAGCTGTTGGATTACAAAGTTGTAGGACCGAAGAACTGCTCTCCTAAGAGAGGAAAGTAAAATATTTCTTTATAGCTAGAACTTGGACTCTTTTGATAGTTATGATATTCAGCTTGATAAATAATTAAAAATGTAATTCAAATAGCTTTACTTGAAAGGCAGAATAAATTTACATCAATATAATGACTGAGATAGCTGTTTTTACACTGTATATCAGTATAATTAGTTTAATTATAACTAAGCTATAGTTACATTAATTATATTTTAACCTTGATTTTTTTATAATGTTAATTGAGCATTGGTATGCACTGAATCAAATATGTAGTTAAGAGTACAATGGAATGTCTAACTACTTTTGCAATTTGTAAATTCATATTTCATTTTGACTAATTAATGGAAATTATCTCTCTACAGAAGACGTTTTAAGTACCACATATATCACTGCCTTTATTTTAACTGCATTAAAAAACTGCAGAAAAAACAGACAAAAGTGAAGCAAAGTGCACAGCAGAGTTAATAGCGAATTTTTCCCAAAACAGCCATACAGCTGATATTGAGAGTACTAAGTTGCTGTTTAGCCAGTTACTTGGCTTAGCATAAAGGACACAGCCACCAGCAGCAAGCATAAGCTGATTTTATTATCTAAGTCCAGTGGATACAGGGATGACACAACATAGTTAGCAGTGAGGGGAATAAGCAGCGTAATAAATCTGATCATAGTAGAGGATATAATGGAAGAAGGAATAAGCCAAGTTAGGAGCCCAAGAATAGTCATATGAAAACCTTTAGGGTAATTGCTGTGAAGATACATTGCCAAGTACATTACCCTTATCCTGTCCTGTTTGGTGTCTTGTCCTCTCATCGTGGGGGAGCCCCAGTTGTAGCAAGAAGTCGAGGAGCCTTTCCAGTAATGGGGCGGTCCTTACATGGTGTGTCTACCCATAGGTAGGCTTCTGACATCGCTCTAAGTGGGTCTGGCTTTTATAGCATTGAATAAACAACTCTGGTCACATGAGCAACCTCAAAAATAACTTCGGGACACCTGGCAGCTTTCCTCCTTATTGGGCTCTGCCCAAAGTTGCCCAGGCCTAGGAAGAGCCCAAAAAGTGGATATCTCTATCAGTTTTGGTTTTGATTACATATTTCTCAGCCTAGCTTTGTGTGTCTGTTCCCACAGCTTATCAGCTAATTTCCCAGCAAAAGGAATCCTCTGCTGGTTTCCATGAGAAAGAAATACCCTATCTGGTTGTGAGATTCATCCACAGGTCAACTTCAATTCAGGGCCTATTGCTCAGGCCCTAGCACTTCACTTGCATCTAGACACTTGAAGCTGTACCTCGAAGATGAAACTTGTGGTGTCAGCCTCAAGTTTGAAACTTGAAACTCAAAAGTGTCAGCACACGGCTATCCATAAGCTATGTTGCCAGTAACCACTGTAATAAATAAGAACCGAATCTAGCCTCTGCAATAACCAGCCTAGCCTTCTGGAAACTACAAGTCCAGTTTACACAGGAGAAGGCAACAGGTTTTGTCCAAGATCATTCTCACTTGTTCCAGTGTTTCGGTTTTTTTTCAGTGCCAGCAAAGGCTTTCAGACTGGAGTGCCCCGTGCCACCCCAATGTAGCCTAAAGGGCTGGAATCAAATTTCAGGGATTTCTTTCAATGCACAAATGAAATGGATTGATGTAAAAGACCTTAAAATGATCAGTGGAGGAACAACTTTGAATAAAAAATTTTATTCATTCAGTTGAGTTTATTATTCCTAGTATCTTGCAAGTCTGGCAAGTTGCTTTCATTGATAGTACAAAACTCTGGAAGATGATCACTCCAAACTTATAGAAGCCTTCAGGATCATTTGCACCAAAGTATCATAAGTCTCACTGTATAAATGGAGACCAAAGCACTTAGAAAGGGATGGAATATAATATCTTCTATGCTTCAAGTGCTACACTGAGCTATTTTTCTGGAAGACACCATACATTCTGTTTTTACTTTTTCCAAAAGTGTACTAGAAATATCATTTTGCAACTTTAATATTCTGTTTAATACATAACATTTCTGGATGTGCTCTGTTGGTTTTGTCTGTTGCAGCTGTTCCATTTTAAAGGAAAAATTAAATAGTAAGTGGCGGTGTTGACTGAGTTCAACAATATAGTCTAAAAATGAAGTCTTCACTAGGAAGGAGAAAACTTGTGTTCCTTGTTCTATGCCTGAACTTGATCAAGATATGTAACCAAAGTTACTAACAGAATTTAAAGATAACAATTACTCAGTGTTCTTATAATAATGTGGGAAGTCCTGTATTAGTATAAAAGCCTGGTTTACTGCATGGAGTTTTTAGGTATCACACTGGAATTCATTGTGTCTACTGTACAATGGAGAAAAAATCTGAGAGGTGTTGGAATATGTGCTTATGTTCTTTCTCTCTTTTTTTATAAAACAAACTTTTTTTTTCTTCCTGTATGTCCTGCTGTTTATTCAAATGGCCTAACGAGAAATCTAGCATGCTCATAATAGAAGGGGAGAAAACAAACATCTGTTTTTATCTAGGTTGAAAAAAACCAAAGCATTTATCTGCATGTTAATTTGTATTTCAGAAAATATTAGAAAGATATATTTCCAAATTGATTCTGATATCATCTATGAAGATGTCTGTTAAGGAAGAAGAGGATTGTAACTGGTTTAATGAATTACATCAGAAGTTAGAAACAAAAAAAGGCAAAAGCCTTTACAGTATATCATTCAGTGAAAAGATTTTCTGGTATCATGCCATCACTACTTGAAACATTCCTTTCATTTAGACCCATGAAAATGAAATCTAAGAAATTAACTGAATTTTAAGGAAAATCAGTTTCCAGAGATGAGGGCAGTTTTCTGTTGTAAGATATGTACTATAATTAAAAATTATTCTATGTTTTTCTTTCATCTATTATTTCAGTATTCAGAAAAAAGCTTAGGACCTGGCTAAACAAAACAGAAGGATGATCTCCAGCTTTTTTATTTGGAAATCTACTCAGAGATATTGCTGAGGAAAGAATATGCATTGTACTATAAATACCCAAAAAGTTTCTATAAAAGACCAGAATCCTCATATGGCTTTTTTTTTTGCCTTCTGGTCAGATGGTTTCCTGCTTTGACAGATACAGAGATGGAAAAAAAATTAGGTCCATGAGTTCTTTAGTGAATACATTAGAATCTCTATATTAATTGGAACTCTTTAGGTGTTCAAGGTCAGCAGTCATTGATAAAGTTGCAAGATAAGGACCAGGGAGAGTAAGAATATTAAATGATCTATTCTCACCGTACTCATCCTTTATGAAAGCTAAAGGTCAGTAGGTGGGTTATTCATCTAAGGCTATGTGTTTTTTGGGAGGCACACACTGAAGTCTTATTTGTACAATTAGCACTGAGGACACTGATGTGCTTTTATTTGCTGGTACAAACTGGGTAACTATTGCCTAATACAGTTCTAGCTAAAGAATATTAGATGTCTGTTATTTTTTGCAGCCATGCATACTTATTTTTTGTTCTTCATGGTATGGACCCATTCCAGACTAGCTATTTGTACCCAACTACAAGGTTCATGCTGAGTAAATGTCCCTGAAATTACCCGAGTGGGATTTGTTCTCTTGTGACTGAACTTGGCATATTACCAAAAGCCCAGTCTCTTGTTTTTCTAAAGACAGCAGCTGGATCAAAAGAGAATCTTGTTAGTGTGCCTGAATTGTCCTCGTAAAACCAACCTCAAACACATGTCTCTGTGTTCAGCAGCATCTAGGTAGCATTTCACTGCGAATTTTGTTTCCCTGTGTTAGAGGTCGTTAAATAAGGAATCCACTGCTTCTAACAGGTTATGCAAAAAGTTCAGCATTAACCAGTCTGTATCTTACAGTAAAGATGACCTTAAGAAAATAATTTCATTTGACTTAGGTATGGCTGGAAATGAAGCTGGTAAAAATTGTGTATATTCCATTTAAAATAACCTATAACTGGATATAAATTGAGGAAGTACACTTCTGTTATACTCTTTGCCCTACCACTCCTTTTATTTTTTGCTAAGTCTTTATCTGGAGAGAGGTCTACAGGCGGTTAGCTTGCTTGGTACCATCCAAACCTACAAAGTACTAATATTTTATATCTTTGCCATTGAGAGCAATTAGTCCCCAGCAAGATTTGTCATAATCATGATAAATTATCTTTTGATAGCATTAAAGTATGTTTTGATGCTGTGGTTCATTCTGTAAAATGCAGAATTTGTTTCTTTTTCTCCCCAGACTTCTGAATCTTGTTAACAGTAGATGCATATTAATATTTTCACCAGTGCTGGTATTCGGAGATCCTGCATTTAATGCATTTACTTTGCATCTAAATGATTAATCATATATTTAGCTCTTTTAACCAGAAATGTAGAAAATCACTAAGGGGCAAACCATTCTGTTGCTCAGAACCTTTAAAATTTTTTTTTCTTTCAAAGCGCAGATTTTTTTTATTATTAAGTATCTTAATTTTGACAAGTCTTTTATGTACATGTAAATCAGCATCATTGAATGTTGAATTAGATGTTGGAATAAATAGGATAGATTTAGTGTCATTATGGGTAATGAGACACCCTTGCAATCAAGCTTGCTTCTTAGCAACGAATGTAATTTCAACTAATGCTGTACAGCTACAAAGTGATGGCCAAAGTTTCTTAAATCTGGATAATTTTATATTTTTTTCCCCTGTATTGTCTTTTAACCTACTGGGCTTTAATATTCTGCATGTTGTTTCAGTCTTGTTGTTTAGAGAATGTGTGCATGAATGTTCAAAGATACACAGAGAATACACAGCAACATTTCCCTCTCTCTCAACTACTGCCCCTTTAATATTGAATGTGATGCACATAGTATGGTTTGGAAATATGCCTCCTTAGAGCAGGGTCTACGGAAAAGGTAAGGAAGGTAAACCTGATAAGAATTTATTCTTATAGATCTGTCTGACAAAAAAGCATGTGGGTGGTACTATGGTTAGTGATCATAGCAAAGAGATTCAAACTCACTTACCTATGGAGTTGAGGGTAAGTCTGTTTGTCTTGAAGACTCTGTATCCCAAGGACAAAACCCGGGGCTGTTTGGGTTTTTTTGACAACTTTCAAGTCTTTTGATTTTTCTTTAAACAGATCTGAAATGGATATACTGTCTGCTAGCTCTGAAGGCATTCTCATCGGCTATTGTCCACAGCAAGATGCCCTGGATGACCTTTTAACAGGTTGGGAGCATCTTTATTATTACTGCATACTACGTGGAATTCCAAAACAGGATATCAGTAAGGTAATTATCCAGAACAGATTTGCAGGGGGACCTGAAGTCAGGTTGGGCTGTGTCATTTCTAAATCAGTTGTACATTTTTACATAAGAGAATATCTAATATTTCGTCTTAACAGCTTTAGTAATACAATTTTTTTCATTACTACTACTTTATTTAAACAATATGGATTTTTTTCTGTCTGTTATGCCAATTCAAAACACAATAACATCACTGAGGATGGTAAAATAACACTAATACAAATGAAATCTCAGGCACAGAAACTCTAAAGGAAATGAAGTTTATGAATGGTTCAACAGCTTCATTATCACACTTAGAGAACTGGGAAGAAATGCCACATGTTCTGAGCCACACACCTCTGACAAACTTGTCAGAGGTGGGATTAAACTCTGAAGGAATTAAAATTTTTGAATGATTGTATAAATAAACGAAATGTCTGGATGCTGAGATGGCAGCTGTCAGCACTCCACTAGTAAATGTCTTAAACTTCATTAGATGGTGGCTGCATTCAAATTGCCTGTTGGGAGCAGTCCCTAAAATATTCCAGCTGCCATACCAGGTCTGGAGTTCTCCAGGAAGAGGCCAAACCCATGGCAGAAACTGCTTTAAGTGCTTACTAACATAGATGATGAAAATATCTAGGAATGTCACTGAGAAGTTTCAAATTTGCAGTTACAGATGTAGCTGTTTTGATCAACAAACGGTGCTCTTCTTCAGTAATGAGGCAATCAGTCAGCCAATACCAGAAATTAAGTACCAAATGGATGTAGAGTAAAATTTGGGGTTGTTTTCTNTTTTCTGTCTGTACAGATGAAAGTTCCTGATCTCAGGTGGACTCGAGCAGCTCAGTTTCTAGTGCTTTACTGCATCTCTATTAACATGAGAAAACTGGAGTGTGATATGAAATTGGAGTCTGCCACTCCTGCTGTATTCCTGATCAGTCCCATGTAGCTGTTGTGGCTCTAGGATTGTCCTTGTAACCTCCAGAATGCTGCCTATTGCCTTCCTTTTCCTTTTTCCAGAAGCAAAACTGCATGTAACTGAAATACTTTTT
>VZZY01017030.1:0-11427 GCA_013400335.1 Eurystomus gularis | reverse complement strand
TGATTCTATGATTCTATTTAGTGTACCATCAGTAAATTTTCAAGATGACAGCAAGCTGGGTGGGAGTATTGATCTGCTTGAGGGCAGAAAGTTTCTATAAAGGGATCTGGACAGTTTGGGTTCAATGATCCAAGGCCAGTGCTAGGAGGTTCAACAAGGCTTAGTGCCAGATCCTTCACTTTGGTCACAACAACCCCAGGCAATGCTACAGCCTTGGGGAAGCGTGGCTGGAAAGCTGTGTGGTGGAAAAGGACCTGTGGGTGTTGGTCAACAGCCTGCAGAATATGAGCCAGCAGTTTGCTCAGGTGGCCAAGATGGTTAACGGCATCTTGCCTTGTATCAAAAATAGCATGGACAGCAAGACTGGGGAAGTTATCATCCACCTTTACTTGGCACGGGTGTGGCTGCCTTGAATACTGTGTTCAGTTTTGGACCCCCCCCTACAAGAAAGACACTGAGGTAGTGGAGTATGTCCAAAGAAAGTCAAAGAAGCTGGTGAAGGTTCTAGAATGCAAGTCTTATGAGGAGTGGCTGATGAACCTGGGGTTGCTTAGCCCAGGGTAGGGTAGAGGTAGAGGCTTAGGGTAGACCTTATCGCTCTCTACAACTACCTGAAAGGAGGTTGTACCAAGGTGGGGGTCAGTGTTTTCTCCCAAGTAACAAGTAACAAGACAAGAAGAAAAGGCCTTATGTTGCACCAGGGGAGGTTTAGAATGGATATTAGGAAAAATGCAAAGGTTGGAGTTTGTGTATTTCATCATAAGATGGTGAAAGCCAAAATCAGTTTGAAACAGTGCATGTGCCTGCTCTAGAAATTAATGTTTGTAAAGATGGAGAATCTTAATATACAACAGGACATAAGTCTGTTAGACTTCCAAACTGCTCCACCATTGTTCAAGTAACCAAGTAACTTAAATAGAAACCTTTAGTTTGGAGCAGAATCTTTTACAGGTAATTTCATCTCTAATAAGAAAGTATGTCTGCACTGTTATGAATCCTATTAGAAGGGTCTACATTGAGTTTTAGAAACAATGTCACAGTAATCCCACTTAAATTGACAATTAAAGTATGTTTTGCTTATGGCTGGCTACAGACACACTGTGCAATTTACTAACTAATAGGAAAAATGTCATTTGCTATATGCAAATTTCTTTTAGCATAAATTAAATATTAGTATTCTTTGCCAATTTAAGTTTACAACTATGGGAAAGACCATTAGCGAGATTTTCTTAGAGCACTATAATCTTGCACATTATTTCTGAAACTATTCTATATAGTGTTAGAATTGCAACACAAATACCTTTGCACAGCTTTCTAATATGCTATAAAAATAAACATGAACTGATTTGATGTAGCATTGAGTAAATTACGGAAGGCTTGAGAGTAACACAGTCACATCAGTTTACAATTTTATAGAGGAGATAAGACTCATGCCTCTGCAATGTAGAAAAGCGTAGAGGAGTGTAAAATGTAACTGCTTCTCCCAAAAACATTACCACTGTGGAAGGATAGTGCTTTCTGAAAGCAGTCTTATGTATCCAAAAGTCATATAACCATTGCTTCCTAAATTAACCTTTATTAGTGTCCAGAGTTTCTAATTAGGCATTTATATGTTCCTTAGTGTAAACCCAAAGATGATAAATAAAGGATTGCACAATATAAGCAAGCAGAATGATTAAACTTCTTAGGCTGTTTCTGTTTTCTGGAGTAACATGAAAAACAATTCTCTCTGACATGTAGGGAGTGTGAGTTACCGATTCCAGAAATAAGTATAATAACAATGTTAAAATTACCACAAAAGAAATCAAGTAAGGGTCACTGTTAGGAACTTGGCTTACGAAAAAAGACACTGTACAGTAATTTTCTGTTCTCGTTGTAGGAATTAAATCTGAGACTTTCCTGCAAATCTAATGGAACTGGCAGTTCCATGGCCTCATATGGCTTTTGCTGCAGAGCGATTTACAGAAAATCTGAGCTGAAAACTCTGAATGAGCAATTTACGTTATATGTGAATTCACCTTCTTCAGTTTTTTTCTTCCCAGGAAACAAACCAAAAATTTCTATTAACTTATAGAGAAGACACTTTTTGTGGATTACTTGGGCATTTACCAGTATTTTATAAAGAAAGAAACCCTTAGCACATCTTGTAAACTCTTTTACTAATATATAATATATAATAGAAAAAGAAACAAAAAAAAAAAAAGGAAAAAAAAAAATCAAGCTTGATAGGGCTCTGAGCAACCTGACCTAGTTAGAGGTGTCCCTGCTTATTGTAGGGGAGTTGGACTAGATGGCCTTTAGAGGTCCCTTCCAACCCAATATATTCTAAGATTCTCTGATTCTATATCAGTACATCATTGTCACAAATAGAGTTTTGTAAGAAATACATGAACTATTTCTTATGCGCAATCCACAAACCAGTCAACTTATACAACCCAGTTCCTATAAAATGATTAAGTTAATCAGAACAGTTATTCAGAGAGTATCGTTATTTATTTGGTCTACATTAAAATCTATGCATAGATTTCATTTTACCAAATCTTTAAATATTTTTCTGAAGCAGCTTATTTAGGAAGATAAATTGATTTCTGTTTTCAATCAGTGAAAAGATGTGAGCACTACCTGAATAAGATGCCACACTGAAGGTTCCCCAGTGAGGTTTCCTATTTTCAAATTGTTCTTTTAGCTGTAACCATGAAACTCCTCAACTGCCTACAGTACAGTGTTTTGCTGTCAGTAATTGGGTTGTTATGTCTACAGAGTTCATTGTATTACTACGTGCAGACATTAATCTGGTTTTCGGAAGGTATATGTCATATCATCACAGTATTGCCTGTGTGTTAATCAGTCTTGCCTGATTTAACCTGGTGGTCTTCAAAAGTCAGATGTCCTGTGGCGCCAGTTCAAACCCTTTCAGTGCTAAGTGAAGGACCCATCCTACATCAGTGCCTCACATGGGGAAGAAATATCTTGTAGACACCAGAAAATCCTCTCCAAAAACAGAAGCTTTAAGCAGTTCATGAGATTTGTGTTGTTGTCACTGAGCATCACTCTCTATAATAGCAGGATGCTGAGATATACCACAGGGTATACTTTCACTTACACAGCTGTTGAGCAGGTTTGTTACTTCCTTGCAGATATAAGAGTGACAGTGCAGGTGTTAATCAGGCCTGTGGGTTTGAGCAGGATAACGGTTGGCTCATCTGCTGCAACCTGACAGCTGAAATTGCTCAAAGAGTTTCGGGCTCTAACAGAGCTACACATTGCCAAGAGAGGACTCTGGTGCCATTTATCTGCCAATCTGCTTAGGGACCATGTTATTGTTTTCCAAACAGCATGGAGAGCATAAAAAATACCACTTTTGTATTCTAGTCAGGTTCTTTTCATTACAAAATAACACTGAGGGTACTCAGCACTTCAAAAGAGGTGACCCAAAGCAGTGTACCTGTAACTCATTGTACATTTTTGGTGGATGAGAAAAATAACAAGCTCCTAAGCACCATGAGATGGTGAACTCTTGCAAATAGGACAAATTGATTTTGTATTGGAGCATTCCTACTGGGAGGTGCTGGCTTTGACTGCTCCATGATTTGCTATGAACTTTTCATTGCTTAAATATCACAGACTTTCAGTTTTGGGGTTTTTATTTTAAATCCAAAAGTCCAGATTCTACTTTCCTCTTCTGTTACTTAGCTCTATTTTACTCTATAAGTATTTCTGCTGACATCTTTAGCTCTTGGGATCATGACAGACTTCCCCATGATGATTAGGAGCACCAGGATCTGGCTTTCCTTTCTCTGCAAAAAGCAAGATGTGTTTCGGTTCATGCATTGTAGTTTGGGAATTTTCTGATCTCTCAGTTTGCCAATAATAATTCTGAGATGTCTAATAGGGCACAGGACTATGTTCAGCAAAGTTCAATACTTGCTGCTAAAATTCTGAAGGATACTCAGATGGTTTTGACAAAGGAAGCTAAGTTAAGTTCAGCAGTGCTAATGCCAGGATAACATGTATCTGAAAATCTAGCTTAGTGAAGTTAAATATTTTGAGTGAGATTTGTCTCAGCCACCTTTCACCACCTAAAATGTGGATGTCCAGTCAAAACTAAAGGGCTAAGGATATTCAGAGATAAATTCCTATCTGTTTTCTTTGAAACCCTTAATGAAGGGCATAACTCACACTGACCATGCTTGTATCGTTCTTGACTATGCAGGGTGTTGGAAACCTGCTTACTGTGGATGATGATCTTGTAGCTCCAGAAACCAGAATGAAGTAAATACTGCAGCTTCCTCCTCCTCCAGCCTCTACAAGCATGTCAGGGTAACCCAGCTTCAAGCGACAAAGTAATATCATCAGTCCCAAGTCAAGTGTTGGCTGCAAAAACAACAGGTGCAAAACCAAATCTAAAATCCCTGGCTTCTTTATACTTACATCTCCATGATTCAGTTTATCAGCATATTTGCCAGCAATATGTCCTAATAAAAAGAGTGTGTTTTCAGATGAAAAATTGTACAGAGGTAAGGATGTTAGAGAAGAAAAAATCAAGCGCAAAATAAGAGGTGTAACATTGTCAGGACCATAGTATTCAAAAGCCAGTGTTTTTTTCTCACTTGATTATCTGCGTAGCATGTAGAAAACGTGAAGCTTTCCTGTGTCAATTAAAATGAAACATTCATTGTGAAATACTGTAATTTTCAATCACCTTTCTGGTTCACAATAAGCACTGCTAGTTTTTTATAAATTCAGGCTGAAAACAGTGTTAATCTTTAGCTCATAAAGTATAAGACCTCACGCCAATTTGGGAAAAATCGAGTAGGAAACTGAAATCTTCTCTAGAGCTAGACGGCTGGGGAAACATGAAGTGTTAACACTTCCTCTATTTGGATTTTTTGGTATAGCTTAAACTATTTATAGCTTTATGGGCATACTTTTGATACTCATTTTCATTAAAACTGATCATTTGTAAAGTATCTAATTTTCAATTTTCTTTTCCTGAAGAATGACAGTAATACTGTTCAGATTAGCAAACTTCTACTCCAGTGTTAGGTCTGTCATAATAAATTTATAATAAAAAAATGACACTATTAAATGGTCATTCAAGAATTTGGATGGGTCTATGTTGGCAGACTTTTTCTATGATGTGGAATAAGATGACCATAAGCCTTGGTTATCAAATCTGACTGAAGGACTAACATGGTAGAGTAGACTACTTAGGGTAAAGGAAATCAGATTCTTAGGACGGTGTAAATTATTATAGAGTAAATTATTTTGTGAAATTATGGTGTAAATAAAATTATTTATGGTGCAAATTCTTAATATGTGGGCTGGTTCAACACATCGCCCCATTGAAGTCAGTTGATATACAGCACCTGGAAATCTAAATACACATTATTTATAGAAATGCAAGTAATTTGTGTTGTTGGGGTTTGGTTTTTTGGGGTTTTTTTTGTTTTCTTTTTTTTTTCTTTTTGATTATCTAAAGGAAGAAGAAAATAATTATGTTAAAAATATGTTAAAAGATGTTTTCAGTGTCTTTCAGATTACTAAAGAAGGCTCCTGACACTTTATCATATATTAACTTTTCATCTGTAAATAATAATATTGTGGGGCTTTCAGCTTTGCACTAAGATATATTTGTATAATGTATTGCAAGTACTCAGGATGGGGTTATAACACTCAAGGGAAGCTCCCACAGATTTCCTCTACTAGTTAAACCAGACTGCACCCATTCTGTGATGTATGTTAGCCAAGTGACACGATATTTCCTTTTGCTTTAAACAAAAAATTGATTTAATCAGGTTGCTCATCAGACCCAAAGATGAAAATCAGCTGGGTAGCTCTACACAATATTTTTAACTCTTGTTGAGTTAGAGGGCAGAAAGCTTACTTCCCAGATGTTTTATTCTTGGCAACTTCATCAAAATACAATACCCCAAGCAAGAGATTTAATTTAGGCAATAATTTGAATCCTTAGAGTCAAAAAAATGCATGTTACAGACAGAACTCAGGTAGGTCTTAAATGCTACAGTATCTGAATTTTTTGGAAGAGATGGGCATGTGTCAGGTATGGTCTGCCCATAGCAGCTTGTACCTTCTCCAAGTTACAAAGGAAAGCAACTCCCCTTTCAATTTCTGCCAACAAACTTCCCCAGAACTGACAGTAGACATTTTCTGGATCCAGTATGTCAGCTTGGCCGAGACAGAATGACAGTAGCCAAACACCTGAAAAAGTCAGCTTTCAGTGCCACAAAAGAGCGTGTCTTCACTTGCTGATGTGCTGCCTGTAGCACAAGCCAATTTCAAAAGCTGGCAGAGGGATCAATCTTCAAAAATGTATGTTTTAAATTTGGAGGATGAAAGAAACAAGTGTCGTAATCCTGGTAGGAAGCCTCTGGAGAAAGAGTTGTGCAGATCTTCAACTTCTATACATGTGATGAAGGCAGTGCAGATGATTCTGTTTTTTTCTGAGACTCTGGAAAGCAGCAAGGAAAATCCGTAGATTAAAAAATTCCTTAGCCAAAGAGATCATTGCATCCATCTGTTTAGCCTTTCCTTTCTTCATGCACACAGATACTAGGTTAAAATGCGGTTTTAAAGAAGATACTATAATTTCATTTTTAAAATGCTAAGTGGTGAGAGAAGAGTCTACCACTTTTCCAAGAAAGTTTTATAGTGCTTATTTATCACTGCTGCATAGTATGCTGTATTCTTTCAAGTTTAAATTTGAATGACTTATAAAGAGTGATACAAATGAGGCGAGATTTAGGCTGGGTATTAGGAATAATTTCTCCCCAAAAGGGTTTTCAAGCCCTGGACCAAGCTGCCCAGGGCAGTTGTGGAGTCACCATCCCTGGAGGCATTTAAAAGATGGGTAGATGTGGTGCTGAGGGACATGGTTTAGCGGTGACCTGGCAGGGCTGGGTTAACCGGTGGAATTGATGATCTTAAAGGTCCAGCCAAAACGATTCTCTGATTCTATAAAACAAAAAAATCAGACCCTGGAATGTCTCATGTATTGTCACTAGAGATGAAAGTAGCTGCTACTATCACAAATCTGGATTATGGATACATTTAGACAGGAAATTAGAACAAGGTTTCCAATTATCAGAGGGGTGATATTCTGTTATGTTTTTTATATCTTACTGTTTCCTGAGTGTTCCTGGTGAAGTGTGATGACCTAAAATGTATCTCTGAGACACTGTTTTTGAAAACAAGAGTTCTATAGTGTAGTCAGAGCCTTTGTTATTCCCAGATATATTTTCTTGATCTATAAAATATTTTGTTGGACTGCCAATCACACTATGGCAGTGACATCTCTTCCTTATTATTTTTCTATCCCAACAATACTTCAAAACTGGTCCATAAAGACAGTACTTTTTCTTAGCTTCTGGTAAACACGTGAAATGGTTTTGTATTAGCCACCAGACAGGGAGTCCCATGAGAAAAAGCCTAACATATTGACATTTTCCCCCTAACTACTTGGTACAGACACTTGCTCTGTTGTCACTGTCCATTCCTACTTAGAAAAGCACTTACACACCTATTTCGATTCTGTTGACTTCAACAAGGAGGAACCATGCTCAGAGTGAGAGTTAACAGCTGCTCAGTTGTTGATTCCTTGAAAATGACTGAGACATGGAACAAAACAAATTATTTGGAAGTGCCTGAGGGATATTAAAAAAAAAGGAGAAAAGAATAAAGGAGAAAATTCAACAACAACAAGAAAGAGAAACAAGGAGATGACAAACAGTCAGTATAGATTTGTCAGGAACAAATGCTGTAAAAACTGATTCATTTCTGTGAAAAGGAAATGGGTCTTATACATAGGGCAGGAACAGTAGATGTATTTCTTTACTATAATGAGTCATTTGATGCTGTTTCACATTATATTCTCATGAAGTAGTCACAGATAAACCCATGATTCTACATCAAAATTAACTGAGGATCATTTAGGAAAGCAATAAAGGACAAACAAAACAACAGTGAAATCAAAACAGAAAACCACATCCAACCTACCAAAAAAACCCACTTACATGTCTTGAAATTTAGACTTCTGAAGAAAAGTTCAACAATAGTGAGGGAATGACTGTTATTTGTAAAAAGAACTTTCATACAAAGTAACAGAATTGTTCAGATGAAAGAATTTGACTTATGCATAACAGCTCTGAAGTATAGTCCCCTTTTCTTCATCTTCTATACTCAGGTTAGAAACTGTAAGAAGACCACATAGAGTCACAGTGGGTAATTCAGTGATGTTAAGTTTAATTCAGAATAAATTTAAGCTCTGTAATGGTCCCTCATAATACTAAAAATATAAGTCTAAGATTTATGTTATTTAACCATAACCATCTAACAGCAGGTTCTGACTAGACAGTTTTCCTGACTTTGCTTAGCATCATATTTGTAAAACAGAAAATGATCCTTGAGTGAGGACCAGGACACTTTATCTGCTTCTGGAGGTGTACAAATTGCTCTTTACTACTTTGAACTTGGAAACCCTCTTAGTTCTGATGCCTAAATTAGGTAGCATAAGAGGCAATCTGAATTCATGCTCCTTAGCATTTGGAAGCCTGAGCCTTACTGTAACGAAGTGGGACAAAGCCATCCTGGAGCTTTTGGGAACCAGTTCCCTAAGACCTAAGTAGATCTAGTCAAAATATTGTCATTGGTGATTCTCAGAAAGGAAGTCATTTCTGAAGACAGATCCGAGAAAAGCCCTGTATTAGGAGAGCAGCAAGACTCTAAATGTAGGAAATACCATAGCAAGAAGATTAAAAAGTGAGTCAGAAAGAGTACTATAGTAACTATTTGCATTTCCAAAGCACTGCTGAAAAATATTAATAGAGTAAAATAATAAAATTCTGCAGTGAAAATTGTGGTAAACCTAGAATATAATTAGTAAAAATTTTTTAGTCGTCTGACCAAAATATGTTGGTTTTTACTAACAAAGAACCTTTAAACCAGACAATGTCCTAAGTGTGTGTGCATGTAAAAGAATGCTGCATCAATGAAGCTCTGCTTTATTTAAAAGTTAAAATTTATTTTAAAAGAGGTGAAAATAATACTTCATCAGTGAAACCAGCCTGAAATATTTAATATCTGACTGAAACCTGGACAGGGTAGTATAGTTAATGCCTACACTCTTTTAGAAGTGACATGATTTTCTTAGTGCCCTCAAGTGGTCAGGATGCAATTTTATAACTGTTCAGAAGGCAGCACTTCCAGAAGGAGAGTGACCCATATGACCATGCCTACGGCAGTGCTTAAATGCTTGAGATAGAAGAAAAATTTTTGCTACTGTATTGGCTATGCTATGAGTTACAGCACCTGGGTTTACTTTGTAGGTGTCCTGTTTGAATATTGACCAAGTCTGACCTTGTTTGTCCTATGAGACTCTTAAGATCATAACCCAAGCTAGTACTGCTGCAGGCCATCAGGATTAACACCCAGAGGATTGGGCTGTATTTCCAGTATGTCTTTGGATGTGTTTTCTCTTTCAAAAATTGCAACCCTTTTTATTTACTAAGATACATTATTTCACTAGATTTTTACAGAGACTAACTGTACAGAAGGATTAAGTAACCTTCCTGTGATACTTTCATCTGTCGAAAACACTTGGTTTTCATATTAAAAAGAAATACGCTTTCTTAAGTTGGAAGGGACAGAGTTGACATCAGAAAGTGTTTAACTTCTTAGCAACCTTCATCTTTTCTGTAAATCCACACCTACTCTGCATTTTTGACTGCATCAGTTTTTGCGCTGTTCAGGCTGTGAGCTGTCCTATTTTCTTAGGATTGTTTTTGGTGCTTACAGTTCTGTTATTCACAGATGTGGTCTTTAAACAAGCTAGTATGAGATGCATTGCTAAGTATTCATCATGAAAAACAATAACACATTCTCATAAAAAATAGAGACTTAGTTTTCATTCCTTCCACTTCCTAATTAACCCCTGAGATTTCAGAGAACACACACACAGAAAATACTCCCCTTTATAAAAAGATAAGCATTTTTTTACACATATTGATTTGGAAAACTTAATAACTAAACTAGACACACTTAGTAGATTATACATGTCATTTTCATGCCTATTAAGTGCCATTCTTTTGTATGAAGAGTGGCTTTCCTAGATCTCCTCTTGTTATAGCCTTGCACTGTTAGGTTAACAGAAAGACCAAGTTAAATTAAATATTTTACTATTTTCTCCAAATGTCAAAACAATATCATTTTCTCCTAGAAGCAGGTACATAATAAAAATATGCAATATTAATGTACAATCTTTTTTTGGTATATTTTCTTTGAATAATTTCTCTCAGATCCTGCAAAATTTCTGACTGTAATGGACTCTGATCACTTTTCATTGAGCTAATCATAACTCAGAATTACCTTATGTTCCAGTCTTGTGTTTGTAATACTAATCTTGCTTCAGTTGTGTTTCATGTGTTTAAGCTGAATCGAGCTAGGACATTTGTACGTGTGTAGGATTCAACTGCATAACATGGAGTTTGTTAGCAAATGTCAGTATTACTTGTTGACTGCTAAAAGAGGTCCTAAGAATAGGATGTGGACTGTATTCAAACATTGTGAAAAGCAAATGGATGTGGTAATGGATAGCCACTCCTCCAGGTTTGGTGGCTGTTTTGCCTAATGGGAAGTAAGAATATTGTTGCTCTTTTGTGTACAAGTACCAGAAGGCCTAGATGAGCTCTCTACCAAGGTTCTAGAAATCTCTATCTTATAATAAATACATTTTTATAATAACTACCATTTTATTGATTGTTAATAATAGTAAATTGTTCCTGTTCCTGTCCTCTCTTTTGTAGTCTCTTTTTAAAAAATAATACTTGTTTTTTCTAGAAAGGTATTCCAATTATTGTTCCCTTTTCCCTTCAACCGCTCGTTACAATCTTTTCTGTCTCCTACTCCTCCTCCCATCCTTCAATAAATTACAACATGTAAGGATTTTCTTTGCAAGACCAAAGAAGGAATTAAAATTCTGTGTGAATCACTGAAGCATAGCACAAAAATCTACAGTTACCAGTTCCCTTTGGGAAGTGGGAGAGGAGGGGGCAGGAAGGCTTGGTGTATTTGATAGCAAAGTATATTTCTGAAATCATAACAAATTCACATTGTTATGGGGTTAGCAAGTCTAAGGACAGTCTTTGTTAGTTAAAGATTGTCAGCAACATAGACTCAAAGTAACTTATTTTTCCAGTACTATTTATTTTTCCTTGTTGATTTCCTCCTAGTTCATTCTGGTTTCCCTTTCTGAAAGAGGGTTGAGTGTGAATAATTAGGTCCTTCAACTTAGACCTTTATACAGTTGACATGTTGCTCTCTAAATACCTTCAGATGGACATGAAAGCCATGCTAAATTTCTTCTACAAACTAACGGTAAAGATTTAGGGGTTTGTTTGGTTTTTGGTTTTG
>VZZY01017022.1:0-34533 GCA_013400335.1 Eurystomus gularis | reverse complement strand
ACACAATTCTCAAGGTGTGGCCTTACCATGCTGAGTAATGGTAATAAGGTGTCCCCTAATTTGCCATGTCAGATTTTCAACACTTGCATTACCACCAGCTTTTTTTTCCCGAACGTATTTTTTCAGATTAGAAACATAAGTGGTTTCTTTTTTGCTATAATACATGGTGAAGACATTGTTATTTCCTATATAGCACAGTAAGTATAATAAACACAGAAAAAAACCCTTGAAATGCTAATGTATACAATCCACTGAAGAAAGACAGATGACGCTTTACAATATGTAATCTGAACAAATTGTTCTGCTTTGATTCAGAGTAGAAACTCCTCACTCTGAAATGTGCCTTTTGGCTGATAAATGGAATCAGAGTTGCACCCAGCTTGTCTGAAACAGGAAATCAACTTACCTTTGTCGAGTGAAAGGCCATACTGTTCAGAGAAGATGGTATTTTGGTGCAAGGGAAAAAGATGGCTAACACGAATTATAAAACAAGATCCTGAAGGACTCTGAAACACATCATCAGTACTTACACCAAAGGCACGGGTGTCAGTAACTGGGACAAAAAGACAGACATCTTAAGAATGTTCCAAACCAAGCATAAACCCCAGTTTACTATGCTACCTTTTCTTTACATTGTTTACATACGTAATTAGATATTGTATGTTTCTAGATACACTAATTCTCAACATTCACACAATTACAGGTCGGCAACATCAACTATCTGAACTTGTGGGTTTTTACAAAAAGGATATTTTTTCAGCATGTACAGAGTAGCCAGTCTTGAAGCTCGAAAGTTGGCTCTGACAGATCGATAAACAGCTTTCCGGAGACCAATAAGATGCTGACTAGGATGCTGTCCAGCTTTATTAAATGGGCAAGCGGCACTGACCCTGTCAAGCAAACTTGAAAAGTAAAATGTGATACAACTGTACAGATGTCCTAAAGTATTTTTAAAAGACAATACATCAGTTTTCTTATTCCATTACTTGCAAAACTTTTCCAAACCACTCAGTAAATATGAAAGAAAAAAAAAAAACAAACTGAAAACCCCAAACCCTCATTTCACCAATATATTTAATCAGAATTTCAGATAAGCTGCCAGGATTCCTCAGTAGAGAGCCTGATTCTCTTGTCACCTGAGCCATGGCAAGTCTCCTGAGGACATTTGTTTCCTTTGAAGTTTTCCAAAACGATACACTAAGGGTAGACAGGCCATAACATTATCTCTGATACAAAACTATCACAAGCCCACTGTAAGCTTTGGAAGTTTTAACACACAGATATTTAACATACACTTCTTTATATGCAAATTTGTTCTTTAAAGAATTTTTGCCAAAAAAAAGTGCCGCTACATACTATTTTGTCAAGCAAAACACTATATTCCTTCAACCTTCTCCATGCAGAATCTTGTCTAGGTCAAGAGAAATATTATTTGAGTGGTGACACAGACTTTATCATCATGCAGTGAATGACAGCCGTGTTTGTGGGAGCCTGACAGGTAAACACATGAAACGTGTGCAACTATACAAGCATATTTGAAAATGTATTTTGGTGTCATATTCAGGTGAATATACCATTTTAAAAAATATGAAAGATTTGCCTATTAGAATATACTTCAGAATGGCTTTAGAACTGTAAGAAATTGCCTCATCTGAAATAAACTGCATTGTGAACTGGGTGAATGTTAAACATGTCTGCATAACGTTCAGCTGTAGAAAAGGAAAAAACCGATTAATATCCAGTTAGACCTATTCAAATATAGTCTGATAACAAACCTATGAATGAGACACTGAAAATTATTTAAGTGCAGTCTACTGGCTGGACTGTTTTTACTAGAATCAACTCAGGAATGGACAGAGTGTGGGCAACGGGACCAGGAATTGTGCTGAACTGTTTGGGGACTAGAAGCCTGCTTCTGCTCTTGGCTTTCACAGGGCATGGTGAGGAGGTGATTTTGTGTCCACAGTCACTGAAAAGGGAGAAGTTCACAGGGAACCAGGCAAGACTGAACTGGGTTGCTGCTGCGTTGGTAACTCCTTCTCTAGCCCACATGACTAAAGAGCTGACGAAGCCAGTAGACCCGACCCTGTGGGAAAAATGTTGGTCCTGCTGCATGTGCTGAGCTGGACCATGCTGTACATTGACCGGGAGCTTATGGCCTTCACTGTCAAATATGAAAAAGCAATGCAGCCCACCCAGTGAGCAAGGCTGGACCCATATCAGTATGTTAAATATGATTAACAGGAGATTCATGCCAAATACTGCAGTATAATATACTAGCTAAAATATCTATGTACCATATTCAATTGTCAGCGATATGAAAATGTTTTATATAACATCTCATAAAGTACTTTAATATCTGAATAAAATAAGATCAAACCATGTTAATTTTAATTTCTAAACATAAATTTAAAATGCTACCCTTGCCACACGTTTCTCTAGGGAACACAGCATTTAATGAAGCACATGCCAATCTCCAACACTTCCCTGCCTTTTGACGGTAACAGCTGGAAGTGTTAAACTGTCACACCAGTTTGTAGACTCAAGCCCTGGGTGAATTGTCTGAAGTAGGCTCAAAGAAAACGAGTAAAATTCTTCCACCATAAAAAAAGAGAAAGAGATCTACGTTCTGCTACAGCGATGTAAGCATTTCCAACTCCTGTATAGAACAAATACACAGCATGTACTGCCTGTATTCAGCGTAACAATTTGCTTTCCTTCTGGGAAGTCTTGTTTCAGTGGTTTTCATAAAATAATTATTCTCTATTCCAGTAATCTTCAATTAGTATAACTTGCTGTTAATGTCTATGTGCCAGACATGCCATATCCCTAACTTCCTAATGTTCCACTTACCTTCTATATGTTTTAATCAGACTTAGGAAATATTATCAGCTTTGCATATCAGCCACAAATAGCAAGAATTAAAAAAGGTTAAGGGTGAATTTCCTCTTTCCTACTGCTCCAAACCCATTTTCTTTGTAAAGAACAGGGACTTATTTCTCCATTAATCTCACAAGCCAAATTTTAAACAGGTTCTCAACGTTTATCAAACTTGTATAGACACATTAATAAAAACCTGTTACTGCACTCCAACATGAAAGCAGTTCTATAAAGATGCTATAAACACCAATATGTGATCATAGAGCTTGATTCTAGTTTAAAATATAGTAGAAAGGGAGCATTTTGGAGAAAAGGTAGTTTCAGTAGCAGACAAGGATGTAACTACTTGCTGCTTATTGCTGCAGCCTTCCATTATGTATTCCTGCAGTTTTCATTTTATAACGTGCAAGACAATGGACATACTTTCATTACCCAGTGGAAATTTCAGGCTGCAACCTGTGATCACACTTCATTTGTCTAATTGAAGATGAAGCAATTAGACAGAAATACTGTCATTCTGCCGGAGTAGAGCACTGCCCTACCTTGGCTACGCAATTTCTGTAATCCAGACTACACTGGTGCAGTCTCTGCCATCTCTGCATTGCAGGGCTTGTACCACACAGACATACCTGAAATGCCCACGGCAGCATTAAACAATTATGAAGGCCATTCTGAAATCAGAATATCCAGTTGCCTTTGAGAGCAGCTAATATAAAAGAGGCCTCACTGGTTTCTTAGTTCCTTTCCTGAGTGGCTGCTGTGGGATTTTTTAGATGGAAGGGGAATGAAAGCAAAATGATGCTTGAATTGGTTAAGCATATAGCAATCATTACCCCACAGCAGAAAACCAGTGAACCAATGGACATCTGATGAAAGCCTCATTAAAACCAATTTAACATTTACACAGACAGTCAAATATCAATTAACAAGGGGCAAATAGGGTAGAATAAAGTAAAGCCATAGATATTTCAAAGCATATGTAAATTAGCCTATGAGAACATAGCAACGGATGGTGCAATGGGGAGAAAAACCAGTGGTGGAACACAAGGAACTTCAGGCCAAAGCTGCAGACCTGGGCTTGCCATATCAGAATTTAGCAAAGTACAGCTACCCAGAATCTGAGCTCAGCACTATTTAAATCTCAGCTTCAGTATCTTTCCATTCCCAACATGGTTAATCCAGAGGCCAAACTATGCTGAGCTAGCAGTATGTGAAAACAGCAGCATACGTATCAGTGAACAGGATGCTGTGCTACCTGGTTGAAATCCCATTCCTTCAAGGATGTGAAATGACACAAGAAGTTACTCACTAACTTTTCAAACGCAACCATTTCTATTGCTATGTGACTCTTTCTGAACAAGCATTAAGATTTTGACAAGGTTACTCCAGAAGAACATACTAAACTTTGTTCTGCTAAGGTTCATTGTAGCAAAATTCTGGCAGAAAAAGGGGGTAGCTTGTTTTTTGGATCATACATGAAGCGCCGTCTCAAGCAAAGAATTTAATGGTGTCTTGTGCAGCAGCATCTTTTGCACATGTGGATGCGGGGAAGCACACTCTGGAGTTAGGACTTCCTCCAGGCTAAACCAAGCCAAAACCTGTACAGCACTGACTTCTTCATATTGGACAATTGTTCCAATGAGGATACTGGCACAGTCAGACTTCTCCCACTCCATCCATACTCCAAAGTCTTTTGAAAAGCTTGCCAAAGTTTTCAGTAAAGAGGCTATTAGATCAAGCATCAGCTCAAAGACCAGTCTGTTTTTTGTTAATCTGTTATCTAAGATATGTAGTAAAAGAACAAGACACCAGCGATTTAGACATTGACCACAAGTTTGTTTGCTTAAACTTAGGAAAAAATCCAAATGTTTTTCTCATCTGTAATTTGGACAAGCCCTAACAATAATTTCTTTTAAGAACTCGTTTGCAAAGATAAGACTGCCTATTGCTTAACTATATGCTTCTTCAGCAAAAACCCAAACCAAAACAAAACACATAGCTAGGCAGACCGAAGACATGCTTATGCATTCCAAAGGGAGAATGAAACATTTCTTCAGTGAAGCATACTGAAGGTATCTCGAGCTAGAAAATTATTTCAAAATGTTAAGTCTACAGTTTCATGTTTGCATGTAAAAACATGTGTCTGAGCACAGAATAGTTGGTCTTGCATGAACAAACAATTTCTTGGTGCACACAAATGAATTTTTTACTGTTTTTTAGAAAGAAGTTGACTGGATTTTAGCTGTTGGTGTTTCCTACCTCCTTTAACCTTAAGTCTCACTGGCACAGGTACGTATGTAACCATAGGTTGTTACAGGGGAAAAGCAGACATGGCAATGAGAGCACACAGAAGTGGGCCTGTTGGCTTTGGGATCATTGCATACACCGAACACGTTCTGATGTCCTTTCACACAGCTAATAAGCAAAAATTGCCAAATAGCTACAAGAGCTAAATAACCAGGAACATCTTCACATCCCTTTAGTGGATGAGAGGCAAATTCAACAGTAAATAATTTAAGAATCTAAACATCTCAACACCTGTATGCAAGAAAAAGTGTTGTGTAAACTCTGAGGTGGGAAATGACCTTTGATGGTCTTTGCTGATAGCTGTGTTCTCACTACTTCAAACTGTTATTCATTAAATTAAAATAGAATATTTTTCACGTCATCTTGTTTTCCAAAATATTCTAATACTTCTTTCTAAAATGATTTGTTGTAGGTCGGTTTCTTTACAGAGATTTGGTAATATAAGATACAAAAATCCTTCAAACAAGCAACTCTCTAAATGACTCCCCAAAATAGTTAACTAAATTGGTTCAAAATCCATTGCTTCATGTATTCCATTGCTAGCAGAGCAGGAGATTTCAAAGGCATATGAGTTTTGTAAGACTTAATTCTCCTTCAGAATGCAGGGTTTTGGCACTGAGTTGTTAGAATTCATACTTTAGCATGAATGGTAATGATACTATTTTATGTAAATGAAAAGCTTTAAGTATTCCACTTGTAACAAGACAGTTTTAGAAGACATCTGGCTTGAATGGATCTGTGTATTTAATAAAGTGAAATACAGACTCACAGGGTAAATCCTCTGGAAATTACTTCAGTCTCCTGAATGAGTCGTAGAGCTTTCCTCACAAGGTTAGTAAAAGCTCGGCTATTCGCCACTGTTTCTTCCAGCTGGATACAGTATTTTCGCAGGGACATTTGCAGCTTGGCTGTCCTCCATGTGCCCCACAGTCGAAAGACTGCGTAGACAAGCAGAACTAGTCCCCACAGCAGCCACGATGATTCCTTCCACCACGAAGGAAGCATAAGCAGTGCACTTACAAAGGCAAGAAACAGCGAAACATCCCTGCAAGCAGAGAAAGTATCGTCAACCACAGATTCCTGAGGTCAAACAAGTGGGAAAATCATGAAGGTTTTGGTTACATTTGAGATTACGACATCTTCTTATAAGGCTTTTGTGTAGGTCTGACGGGAGCTGAAAACTACTCATAGTGGCAGATTTAGATGTGTACATACATGATATTACTTGGTCTGTATACTCTAAGGAAACATTCTTCTGGCTTTAAGGCACAAGTAGAAGAATAATGTACCACTTTGAAAGGTCAGCTTATCTTACACATATGACTTTAAGGAAAAAAAAAGAGAAAAGAAAATAGAAAAAGAAAAAAAAACTGACTACTCAGCATTATAAGCCAGGGTGGGTACGAACTGGAATATCTGTACTTCCAGGTTCAAGAGTACAGTAGGGAAGGGCATGTTTCTTTTGGTAACAAAACCCTCAAGTAATGCCAGCTTTATTTTTTGCAGAGTCTGACTCATTTAACTTGGACACCAACACTTTTAACACTTTTTTTTTATAAAGATGGCTTGAATAATCACCTAAAAGAGTTTGGCAGCTTTTGAAAATCCTTAAAGAACAGAGTTACTAGTACCTCAGTTCAGTTATTCCTCAAGGACATTAAAAAAATTTCAAAAAGCTGATATTTTCATCTAGAAAAATTCAAGAAAAATAAGTAACTGCTAGAAAAGACACTGTTTCATATACAGTATTATAGTTGCAGTTCTGTAAAATTATGACAGTCTTCACAGAGATGGCATGGATACGAGCTTCAAGGTGCATAACAACTTTACTTTTTCACATTTTTTTCACAGCAAAATATTAACTTTCTTCACCCCTTAAAGCTGTGTATCCTGTAATAAATTTTGGAAGTATTCACAAGGAATGTTTCCTATTACTGAAGTAAGACATGATCTCTGGGTTTCTATTTACTGGACAGTTTTGTGGTCGTTATCAACATGCTTTACACATGTTAACTCTTCAGGGCTACTGATAGGTAAAGATCCGGGGTTAAAATATTCCAGTTATGTAATTAGGTTTAAAAAGGACAGACACACAGTCTATAACTTCCTTAGTACCTGAAAAAAAAATAAAATCATATATAGACCAAATAAATCACAACAATGAAAGACTGCAAGGGATTTAAGAGCTCACTTTGTCAATTTTCAGTTTCTGGTTAATCTAGATCATCACAGACAGACTGAAGAAGAAAATGGAGATTCCATAACCCACCCAGGTAGCCACTCCAACTTGTAATTATCCTTAGAGTTCAAAAGATTTCCCTAAATTCGGTTTTAATCATTGGGAAATAAATTGCATTATTTTTCCTCATATCCTCCCCTTTTCTGAACAGGATAAATGATGACTGATCACCACCTTCTTATTAAATACCTTTGTATTAACTACCTTCTACACATCATAACACTCTTCCATCCCACCTCAATTTTCTCCATTTTGGCCAAACAATCCTAGCACAATCTAATGTTTCCGTAAGATTGCTTTTTCAAAACTTATTATTATTCTTGTTCTGCTGTGGGCTGTCTCTAAATTACCTATGTCTCTCCTAGTGTGGCATCCAAAATCAGACACTGTGGTCTAACACAATGCCTAGGGAAACGGGCATGAAAGTAACCTCCCATGTCCTGCATATAGAAGATGGGCACCAGGATGAGATTTACCATTTTTTGAAAATTTTTTTTACACATTCAATTTATGCTCTGCAGTGATGTGCAGATCCTTTTCTGAAGTAGTACTGCCTACTCAATTCTTCACCACTTTGTGTTTGTTAATCTGACTTTGCCTTCCTCAGTGTAGTATTACACTTTTGTCTTCATTGACTTTTCTATTATTTCAAGACATTTTTCCAAGCTACTTTTGAACTTCATTCTGCCAAAACACTTATAAACTTGCTGTCATCTGTAAGCTGAGCGATATTCACAAATTTTGTTAAGTATACCTTATCATCTGAAGAGTTCAAGAAACAAAAAATAGCGCTAGGACCAGGACAAATCACTGGAGAAACCTGGTTCAAAAGTTCTCTTTTTTGACAGAGAACATTAAAAATGACATATTGCAACTTAAACACTTGTGGGTTTTCACCTGCTGTGGCTTTATAACAATTTTCTTTGTTTTCCTAACATATGGATGAAATAAAATATATATGCACAGTCAGTCTGTCAGAACACCCATCATCCTTGTTACTTTTCAAATACAGGTGGTAGCTCTTCAGACACTGCTGCAGCTAGCTCCTTCAACATTCTAGGGTGAATTTCACCAGCCTCTGCTGATTTGAATGCATCTTATTTAAAGATTCTTTAGTCTGTCTTTCTGCTATTCTACACCTGAAAATTCATTGCGCACACACCCCCCCTTGATATATTTTATGAAGACCACAGCAAAAAACCCCACATTTCAGTCTTCACAATCAGGTCTCATTTATCAAAATCACCATTGTACAGCTTTAGAAATTCATGAATTAAACAACCATGTTAATTCCTCCTTGTAGCACAGATTAGGGTTTGGAATTATCCCTTCACGTAGCTATCTCAGATTAAAACTCAGTCTTTCAATAATACACCCAAGGAAAAAAACCCATGCTTATACAAAAATCTGGGGACTACTGGACCAAAGGCTCCTAGACTTGAAAAATAAAGTAGTTACTTTATTCCTGCATTTTATATAAAGAACACACAATATATTTTTTACTTGTTTTTCAGCAAATATAGTAGTAGATATTCTCTGTACAATACCAAATATTAGGAGTTGCTAGGGAGCGTAGCGTTGGAAGCTGTCTGTTTTCCTGTTGCTTACACTGCCCCGCAGACAGGATACTGGGGTCAAGGAACTCAATCAGTTCTACATCCTCCTGCAGCAGAACTTCCTGTTGCAGGATGGTACGGAGCGTGTCAAACCGAAATCCAACATCCTTACGACAACCAGGCAGGAGAAAAAACAGGTATTAGTAAAGAATATGCAAGTTCTTAAAGTTAGCAGAACAAGGAAAACACTTTACTGATAACTATCTGTTCCCAAAGACTACAGGAATGTTTCGGATCTATCACAAGTAGCTACTTCATTTTTATTAAACTTGCTTAACTTTAAAAACGGACATAATACCTAACAGTTCAGACTTGCAGGATGCATCACACTAACTTTTTGGTCTGACCTAGAGAGTGACAATACCTGGAAATATGCCACAGATGATGCCAATATATTTGTGTAAGAATCAGAGAGGTACTATACCTATTAGAAGACCATTAAAAAAAAAAAAAAAGTTTTCTGTTTTATTCATGTCATAGCATCATTTATGTCACTAACAAACAAAAAACAGAAAGAGAGAGGTATTACAAGGGAGTCAACAAAATGTCTCCTGTGGACACTTAGTAACAGGAGGGTCAATGCACTTGACTTGAGCCCTGAGCCAAAGCAGGGAAGTCTTCTTCTGAAGGACTCTATGCCTTTCCCAAGGGAACTTAATCCAAACATAAAACAGCATGGGACTCTGAAGACCTCACAGCTGCTAAACTCCAGGCGAACTTCAGGGAGTTAGAAACTTGTGGATTTGATGCCATGATAAGCATTTGGTAGTTTCTGCCCTACAACTATAGCTCTTCAAGACAAATACACAGCTCTTGAAGACAAATATATCCATCAGAGAAGCCCCCTGAAATTTTAATTTGCATACTGTACTGAACTTTAATTACAAAACACTTCAAGTTAAGAATGTCATAAGACAACCCAACAAATACAGAACACGTGCATCTTTGCATCTAGCTAGATTATAGGAGGGAAAGAAGAATACTTCTGAAAACCCTCTAACAGAAGCTGTTAATAGAAGTATGACATTTCACAGTACAAAATGTGGTTAGTTCTGTCACTCACAGAATGAGATTTTTAATGAAACCATAAGATAGCCAGCCAAAAGTTTTATTCTATACATTGATGTCACTTCAGATAACTTGCATTCTACCTTTAATGGAAAACAATTGTTTCAGGACTATGTGCAAGAGGAAACTCTGCCCTCCTCCAATGCATCCTGTATTAAAACAGTACCCTGCTGTAGTATGCAGCAGGAGAAACATGTGTCCCATATTCTTTGGTTGTGTCTCCATCTGAAGAAAGTAAGGCTAAAAAAAAAGCTGTTAATATAATACCTTTGATTCATAGAGGAAGACTGAGGAAGAAAAAAAGACAACAATAGACCACTAATGAGAGGTTTCAGAGGAAATTTTGTCCTCTTGAGATAAAGGAGAAGAGAGAGCAATTGGATTTGTCAGAACTCTGAGAAATGGAAACTTCTAACTTCTCATGCCGCTTAACATTTTTTTTTGAAGCTACATTTGAAGACATCATCCCTACCCCACACTAGAAAAAAAATTAATCAAAATTCTAACTTTTAGATTCTGGAACAGTCTGACTGATGTGACGTTTGCAAGTCAGACTAGGAACCTGAAGCAGCTGAGGTGCAAGTTAAAGCAGATCTCAGACAAGTCCAGGCTAGAAACAGAATTGGCTAGAAAGTGGTAGTGCAGAGAACAGGTGTTAAACAGCACAAAACTACTTTTAACTATATGGAGTAGAACTATCACCCTTCAGGTCTACCCCACACAGGCTGACTTGGGCCCTAAAAGTTCCTGTAGGCTCCAGGAGTAGAGGAATACAAGTTCCAGTGAGGCACGTGGACACCCAACCTCTTTCTGAACTGCTGAGGAGAGAGCACAGAGGTATTATGGAGAACTGCTCTTGCCTCTCCCAACGGCCAGATGTCATCTGCTCTTAATGCCTAACAGTGTTCTGAAGCATTACAACAGAGCTGTCTTAGTTTGCTTCACTTTTCCCAGATGCAGAAGCACTGTGGACAGCAATGCAGAAACAAATAGGCCAGGATGGGTTCAGGGGTAGTACAGCTGCACTGTAGTGCTGCTGTGCCTGAGCTGAGATGCTGAAACAGAGAACGAAGCAATACTCAGATGCTTCTGGAGCTTTCCATCTTGAGCTGCATCCCCAAGGTGCTAGGGTCCAACAGACGGACTTTCTCAGTCACTGTCTCCACACTGCCTTCCACCGATGGGGGTAGCTACACTGTAGGTTAACTCCTTTCAGCTTTCAAGAATTCCTTTAATTTTTCATACATTTTATTTTAATTTATCTTCCACATTTTTAATATCTTCAGCCTGCCTAATGATACCATTCCTGTTCTTGTGTGCCCTATTTTCTGGTACGGTAACTCTGAAAACCAGAATCAATATTATGTGAAGAATAAGTAAAACTCTTAGAGCCAAAACCAACAATACAGACCAAAAATGGTGCTTGGAGGATGAGGTACAGTGGAGAGAAAGACTTGTGGATTAGGAAAGGAAATGGAAAAAAAAAAGTGATCACTTACCAGTCGGTGAAGGATGTCATCGTTTTTCTTATACTGGGGAAAAGGAAACCAACTTCTAAACAACTCAACTAGTTTTGACAGGATGCCTTGCTGAAGGGAACAGAAATTGCTCCAATTAAAAAAAAAAAGAAGTCAAAACCAAATAAGTAACAACACACAATTCCTTTATTTCTGCATTTGCTTTTCTTGTTAACTCAGACCCAAGCACCTGTAAGGAAGTTTCGCTTACTGTGTCTGGCCTAACTTCAGAGTACACTACAGGAACATCTGCTTCCCGTCAGTTTGCCTGTGCACAAGAATGAGAAATAAAGCTTTCAGTAACCCCACCTATTTGGAGCATAATGGATTGTTATGCCGTACCGTTAAAAATAACTACAGCTAGAATTAGTTTGATCTCAAGCTGGCAGCTACTGCAATATGAAAGACTTTCTCTTTCCTTGAGGATTAAAAAAAGCCATGAAGTTCAAAGGCTGACAGGGATTGGGGAAAAGCAAAAGACTGGGAGAGGAACAACCTCTCTTTGGCAGACCACTGCGGCTTGATGACAAGGCTCTGGAGAAGTTGTGAACAGAGCCAGGGAACAGTGACTGTAAGAAGAGTAACTGTCCCAGAAACTCCCTGTCCCAACCTACTTATGAGGTCTCCATGCTGCTTCCCATGCAACCTAAATCCACACTTTCCATCAGCGCTGTAAACATGACTTTGAATACCACAGATTAGAGGGACTCCCTCTCAGTCATCACACATTTTACTGACATATCTTCCTAAAATATGACATGAGAAAGATTGTAATTAAATAGATGCATGATTTTGCTTCACTCTGCAGCCATTCAATGGGAAAAAAGAGGAGTTTTTGACACACACTGTGTATCTACTTTCCTCTGACTGAGCTGACAGGACATATTTTTCAAAATATTTACTTACACATGTTTCACGAATTCTGAGGCCCTAGCTCTTAATTTTCAGGCTGCTCACATGTAATACAATCAAATGAAATGTATGCCAAAAAAAGTTATTTCTGGAATGCTTACGTTTTGTGGCATACTGTTTCAAAATAATAAAAAAATGCAAATAACATATTATAATAGCTTAAAGTATAAAGGGTGTCTGCATTAAATCAGCTTCTTCCCTTCCTCCTTCTTGTTTTTCTTTTCCCCAATTATTTCCCAGGTGGAAAATAAAAGAATAAAACCAAGCAACCGGAGCTTTGAGATTTGCCGTTAGCCTGTGATGAGCCTGACAGCCCTCTGAAAGGCAATGTGACACAAGTCTGATGCAGCAAACAGAGCAGAATGCTTTTGAGGAACATCAGAAATTGTTACCTGAAAGCTCTTACACTTCAGTGATTTTTGAAATAACTTACTTTGCGTCCATTTAGGTAACCTAATTCAAATTTTTCTCTACGTATGTCTCATCTCTCTGTCTACAGTTAGAATTGCAGACTTAGGCCAAAAGGAAGTGTTTTTTACGTCAGTGGAGAGACAAACCAGTTATATGGGTTTCATAATGATAGCTCTTCCTGATACATAGATATCATTGTGGCTTATTAGGAGGAGCTATCCCAGCAATCCACCCTATGGAATAAATCCAAGTGATTGTATTTTGATGTTGTTTCCTTTTCCCCATACTTTGAAAGCAGAGTACAGAAAGAGTTGTCCATTTACTACTTAAAATTATGCCTCTTGGAGCCTACCATTTTCAATTGCTTAATGTTCACAAGTCTTAGGGGTTTTATCATGAATATTTAAACCCATACCAAGGATAATTTTAAACTGTTACCAGCTGACTAAACTAGACTGTGGAATTACTGAAAAAAAACCCCAACCAACCAACCCATACTAGTGTGCTACATAAATAATATTTTGGTTTATTTTTTGTGTTTCAGTTTAAAAATAAAAATCTGAGCTTGTGTAAACACTCAACAGGCATGTCAGTGCTTGAAAACACAAAACAAGACAACCCACTGTCTTGGGCTGTGACCCAGTAGAGTACAGTAACACATTCAATTATTCAGATCTTTAGAATCGTGTCTCGCAGCTTGCATTCCCATTGGGAGTGTTACTGACAAGTAAAACAACTTTCATCAACACACAAGTTAGGTCATGTTGCTAATGCTTCTGGAGTATTCTTACAGCTTCAGAAGCCCGCTCAGTCAAACTCTCTGTAAACTGAATAACAAAGATGTATAACTAACTCCTAACATGAAAAAAAATAGCATAGGACATGCACATTTTAGGTACATTCATTTGAATCTAAAATAAAACTCTGAAGATGATTTCTGTTTTGCACAGGATGAACCTGAAATGGCAAACTAGCAGGTATCTAAAATATCCTCATTCACGTTGGCACCTTTCAATTCTGTGCACTTCAGAAAGAAGATAATGCTGCATATGAAATACCTTCCAGCTACCCAAAGCTTGCATTAAGTGTGAGGGAGCCCTAGACAAAGGCAAAGGACTAATCCCTCTGCCTTTCCACATCAGGTCACCCGCACAGGTACTGAGGGCTAGCCCCAACACAATCCTCAATAGCTGCCTCCAGCACCAGCCCTGTTCTAGTGATGAAATATTATCACATCTAAGATGGGATAAGGCGTGACAGTATGATGAACGTAAACATTCAGATATGCACAGCAGTCTAGGAAAATGACTGAGAAAGGAAAAACGTAAATGGCAAGAAATACACTCCTTAAAGATCAAGCAGAATTACCCAAATAGGATTTAATTCCAGAAAACGGACCTAAGGGCTCTTGCAAACAGTGCTTTTGAGTATCAAGCGATTGCGAGACCAGAACTTCAGCTGTAACTTTCTCCAGAGGTTGGTACAGCCAGGAACACTGCACCTGTAATTACAATTGCTAAATCACATCTCTATACTCCCTTGGATGGGAGCTTGGCATTACATCAGCCCTCAGAACACAACCTTGAAGCACTTTTACTGCCTTTCAGCACAGTGTTCATTAAGACTGTGCTCTGATTTTAAAAACACCAAAACCACAGACACAGAGAACTATTTAAGATGTGTTCAAGTTCAGCTGATGCCTCTGCCTTTCATTAAACCATATGTTCTGCTTAGTACCACAGTAGGACACAGCAGCAACATGTATCACATCACCAGGGACTTCTGTTTTTTCCAGATTTTTCAGTCCCTGAAGATCCCAAACTAGATCTCTGTCTTGCCAAAATGTTGCTACATGTCACCAGATTGTATCTGCACAGGGTTCCTCCTTGACTGAATACAAGAGGAGTAAATCTGATGTGGTGGAAAGTGTCCCTGCCCATGGCAGGGCAGTTGGAACTAGATGATCTTTAAGGTCTCTTCCAACCCAAACCATTCTATGCTTCTATGAATCTCAACGCAAAGATAAAGCAGTACTGCAGCTTTCTGTTTTTATTTTAATGAAGTGTTTAAGGCATTTGTAAACTTACTTTTCAAAACAGAAGGAAAACAATACACACATACTAGGCATCACTTGGCATGGAACATCATCTACTCCCCAAGACTATATTTTGCATTACACTAAGCCTCAACTAAGATCATTTTATATTAGACCTGTGGGTAGGTACATATTCAGAACTCAGAAACCATTTGTTTCCCAGACATTTTATAATTTCAGTAGACTAGGTCAATGAAGACTGAGACAAGAGAAGTGATAATGGTCTCATGTAAAAATGAGGAAATGATTGGATGGGAATGTAAATTATTTGCCTGCACGTCATACAAAAGTTACAGCGAAGCCTCAAATTCTCCTAAATCCAGTCCACTTCTCTAAACATGTGGCCAGCTGCCTCTCCCTCATTCTCTTTCCTTTTGAGACACCCCATCAAACGGGACACAGAAATTACATGAAAAAACAGACTTTCTGACATCATAAAACAAAAGTCGTAGTGTTCCCAAACTGGTATTAGAACAGGAGCAGGAAGAACCCATGACATTTTATCACGAGAAATTACACACAGGTTTCTTCCTAATTTCCACTACATATCCTTGTCTAGACAGAGATGAGGCAACCTGAATGTCATCCTAGTATTTGTAAGAAAAGGACAAGCCATTTTCACACACCCACTCCCTCCAAGTTGCAAGGCAAACCATGATGAATTACTTTTTCATATGACACAATACTGGAAGACTTGCTCCCCACACAATAAAATTAAGTGTAAAATGCTTGAGGGGAAGGGAGGGGAAAAACCAGAATAGTTGAGGCTTTTAAGAGCAGTGTATGTTAATACTTCTGAGGTTCTTATCCCCATAGCACTTTTGCATTAAATTTGGTGGTGGAAATGATATACATGAACATGGCATCGTACTGCTTTACTGATTTCTACAAAAGTAACTATGCAAAATAATGCAGCTAACAAGTGATAGCCTATGCATTACTTCACAGTAATGAACAGATATTCAGCCAATGGAATATGTCACTCTAATTTTCAATTAACAGTGGTTTAATTAACATCTTCCTGCACTAAGCCAAAATAGTTATCTTCAATGTAAATGTACCACAAAACTACAAATAGCTTTAAAAGGAAAATACATTTTCAGGTAGTTTCTTGAGGGTTATGGTGAGCGCCAGCTGACAGTTCTGAAAAGTGGGGGTAGTGGACCTAGTATTTCCATGAATATTTTTAAAGGTAGCTTAAATTAAAGTATTAAAAATTGTGAGTTAAACCCTGAATTAAATTCAGCCTTGCCTTGTGACCACCAATAGAAGCAATCATTATTACAAATGCAATAGCTATCCACATCAACAGTAAATAGGAAACAATTTATTCATTAAATTTAAAATAATCTTACGTTAGCGAAACCAGTTGAGGAAGCACAGAGACACTGCCAAGAATCACTTATCCTCCCTCAGTTAATCTGTTTCTTGGGTTCACAAATCCTCAGCACATAAGACTGGAGTTCTGTATGAGGACCCTTTGTAATTCATTCTACCTGATTGCTGAACTCTTTGAAAAGCTGTAAACTCTGCAAGAACATGTCTGAATGGTACTAAACTTAGGGATTCTTATTATAGTACGCTTATTTTTCACAGTCTCTGTCTAATGCATGTGCTGGGCATGCACTGCTACTTACTGATCTGCTCAATGGATATGCACCCTGCATCTTATCTACATGGTCATCTTTGATCAGAAAGTTGGGTGTGAGAGAAAGGCGAGATGGAACACCTCCATAGGACTACAAGTCTCAGAAATGGGATTGAGGCTGTGAAGCAAAGTGCACAGTGCACTTCACTTTTTACCCAACAGGTAAACACAAACTATGACCATCTATCCATGAAGACAGACTCCAACAGGACTGAAGACCAAAGCAAAATGTTTCGTGTTTTATTATCCTGTCTTTTCACACCAACTAATGAATGTGGGAGGAAGCTTATATAGGCTACACAGAGAGTGGTTGAAATGAATATCACCATATGAAAATACGACCCATCAACACTCCTCTGAATACAGCCAGATGAATAAGCTTCACACTGCAACTTCTAAATTTCCACTTCAAAGACTGTGCATGTCAGTCCTTGCAAGTACACTATACTGTTGCAAATATTTCAAAAACCACATATTCTTTCACCAGATCACATCATGACTGATGTTACCCACATCAATTCATACACTTCTGAATCCTACCCCAACTAAGATCCTAGACAGAGCAGAATAGATTAAAAATCCCACAAGAAAAACATACTTCTGACCTAAAACAAAGGAGGGACAAGAGGGACACATTCAAAACTGTGGGGAAAAAAAAGAAAAGTTGAAATAAAGCCTGAGACTAGCTGGCTAATTCCCTGAAGTATCTGAGAAGTGAGTAGTGGATACATGTCAAGACATCATTATTTGAGAAAAGATCCTATGAAAAGTATCATCTCTCCTCATTTGCCATATGATCCCCCATCCATCAAAACCTGCAGGGAGACCTGGAGATCTCAGGGCCGCTCATATCATATTGCCCGTGTTTGGGGAAAATAGGATGCTCTCCCCAGTTCACTGCCAGCTAACTGGGAGGGTGGAACACTGTGGAGCAGGGAAACAGCAGAGGTTACAAAGAGGAAAGGAGTTGTGAACCTCTGGTTTGAAGATAGCTGAAGAGGTATAAAGTGGGAATGAATAACAGGAAAACTGAATTCCAGTGGAAGGTTAAAAGCCACAGAAGGCAAGAATCAGATGACTTAAGATGCACAAAGATTGAAACTTCTGTAGATGGTGGGGAGAGAGGAGAAAGAAACGGTGATTCTTCAGAGGCTACGCATCAACCCATAATGCTTGGTTTGCCTTCTTACCTTTGAAGTGCTGCCCACTTCAGCCTGCTGTGGCTAGGAGACAGAAGTCTCCATGGAGGCCTCTCTTCCCTCCTGGCTTAGCACACAGTTGGAACATGTCCATTGAAAATGGAACACTCCACTAAGAAACTGAAATAAGTAGGCAGAAAATAACTGCTCTTTGCATGCTCCATCTAGGTGCTCAGGAGAAGATAGACCCACTACTGAATTTTCAGTATACTTGTTGCAAAGAGATTCCTACATTAGCTGCCTCAGAAGAGGAATTTCTTCACCCACACTACAGCTCCTCATCTGAGTCACACTGCCTGTACACTACCAATAACAATAAACAACAGTAGTATTTATTTTTAATAAGGAAAACAAAACATATGTAGGCCATAGTAGATAAATGGCCAAATTATTGAGCATAATTTTAATAACAAAACGTTTTTAAAAAATACACAAGCTTTTATTTTAAATGATAGAGAAATAAGAAGTCTGAGCTACTCAGCTGATGATCCTTGTCAGCTGCTACTGTTAGAAAATTGCCATAACCTAAGCACAGTTCTACTATCTCATTGAGATTGGTTATTGTATTTATACTTCCCAGAAATCCTCTTTTTTTGATAGGTTTTGTCATAGTGTAAGCGATATTTAGCAACTGAATGCCTGAGAAGGGCTGGGAACTATAAATATTCTGTTCCAGAAAATTACACGTTTTATTCCCAGAATGTCATATTAAGCTAACATAATAATACCCAGTAAAAAAGATAATTTACAACACTTGAAAAATTCATTATCAAAGTCTCTTGCTTCCCTAACTTACATAAGTGCAAAGAAACATTCCAAACTATACTGGTAAACCCATGTGTTTCCAGACACATTTGTAGACAAGATAGGACAACTGGTTGGGGGTTTTGTGTTTGGTCTTGGTTTTAATTTATTTTTTTTTTTAATACAGTAAGAGATTTCTCTTTATTCCCTCTGACTTTGCCTAGTTGTGAAGTAATGTGGTTCTCTTTCAAGAAGATAAATACTCAGGAACAGGAGAATGCTCACTTTCTGGGCAGCATGCAAATTCCGTTCTTTTTGGCTTTCCGCTGCTGCACATTGCTCTGCCTTCTGCGACACAGATGAACATACTTCAAAATCTGTGTGTCCCAAATCCTGCAGATATTGGTAGAGTGGAGAATTCTGGAAGAGAGTTAAAAAAGAAAAATGAGAAAAAAGCAATGTTAAAAATCAGTCCCTGTTTCGCACAAAACACAACTGTGAATACAGCAACTGCACAACCAGCAACGAGTGCACTGAGATTGCCAGTTGTACCCTGGGCCACGTAAGAAGTGTGGCCAGCAGGTCAAGGGAGGTGATTCTCCTCTAATCTGCTCTCATGAGACCTCACCTGGAGTAGTGTTCAGCTACGGGGTATTGAGCACAAGGAAGACATGGACCTGTTAGAACGGGTCCGGAGGAGGGCCATGAAAATGATCAGGGGTCTGGAACCTCTTCAATAAGGAAAGGCTGAGAGAGCTGAGGTTGTTCAACCCAGACATGATAAGGCTCCAGGAAGACCTTACTGCAGCCTTTCAATATTTAAAGAGGGCTTTTACAAGAAAGACAGAGTAGGACATTTTACCAAGGCCTGCAGTGATAGGACAAGGGGTAATGGGTTTAAACTAAAAGAGGGTAGATTTAGATTAGATACAAAGAAGAATTACTTCACAGTGAGAGTGGTGGGACACTGGGAAAGGATGCCCAGAGAAGCTGTGGATGCCCCATCCTTGGAGCATTCAAGATCAGACTGGAAGAGACTTTGAACAACTTGGTCTAGTGGAAGGTGTCCCTGCCCAGGGCAGGGTGGGACTAGATGATCTTTAAAGGTCCCTTCCAACCCAAACCATTTGGTGATTCTATGGAACCGGAAAAAAAACCCAACACGGTTACTAGCAAAGAAACCAAAATTTTCCTTTAAGTATCTCCCTTAAGTTTTATCCTGATCATAATGAAAGAGGCTGCAAGACAGTCAACATACACAACAATGTGATGGGAAATAAGCATGCAAACAATCAACTTTTCCCACATTCTTGTTTCCCCACATATTTTCCCACATATCTTTTCTATATGTTTTCTATATGTTTTCTATACCTGATAGGGTTCTTTGGTTTATAACTTACATGTTTTCAATAGATAAATTATGTATCTGGTAATATATTTTAAAATATTACTGTGCAACTCTGGAACACTAAATGACACTGTTTTCCTAAAGTTTACAAAAATTGAATAGATTATATTTTGAACTACTTCTGTTGAAATACACTTTAAAGCTAGAGCACTTCTCACACTTCAGTAAATGAAGCCCCAGTGTAACCTGAATAGTTACCTACAGAATTATTTACAGAAATGGAAATACAATACAGAAAAATGTTCCTGCTTTTTCCATTTAAAAACAGACAAAAAAATCCCTAACCAAACAACTTTTTTAAGCTGCTGGCAAAACTCCTGATTTACAAAAAGTCCTTTAAAAACTTCTTAGCGAAAGTATGGATCATCAGAGAGTGGGTTTCTACAGGTTTAGATGTTTATCTATACAGACTTCTGAAATTTCTTGTTATCTGCATCAGATATCTAGATTTACTTAACTCTTATTTTTCTGTTTACAACCATATATAAGGCAGTATCTAGGACAGATTTGATGAAAAGGATATTTATGCTGACTTCAGTTCTAATCAGAATATGTAAAGAGACTTCATTTTTAAGAAAACATCTCAGTCTTAAATAGCCTGGTTAGTTAGGGATTCATTTTGACCTCTGAAGAATTTTATCAACATCTCACACTAGTATGCGAACACTAGCAAAATGCACAGGAAGAACACAAATATTTTTAAGAATTATAACCCACATAAATTATAACTTATAACTGCAAGAATAAAAATACTGTAAATAAGAAGTAAAACCTTTACATTAAATAATGGACAGTTGTGGAGGTCTGCAGAAACAACCACCAACAGAACATCCACCACAAATTGTAACATTAACTATTAACTTGCTGGTGCAAGTTCTGAAGGTGGCCTGTCTACTATGACCCTGTACCAACATGGCCAAATCTCAAATCACTGCTTGCCATACAATAAAACTTAGAAGCAATGATTCATATGAGCTGAACAAGTTAACTTGTTACCTCTAGGCATTTTTTTTTTAACCCCATCACCAAAGCGCTACTTTGATCACTCTTAGCTATTTAAAGCATGCAAATTCATACTTTTACACACTCAGAGTTACTCACCACAGATTCAGCATGCAGTCATTACCTGAAACTCAAACATTTGTAGCAACTCACAGGTACAGACAATCCTCCTCACCCACAATGACAATGATTGTGCAAAACGCTCGGATAGGTTAATGACTCATTTCCTTGTGGGAATTTTCCCAGTGGGACAACTCAATCCTTTTTTTTCCTTTGCTCCATGGTTGAGTACCTTTTCAAATGCACCTAACCCTAATTAAACAATGTGCTGTTTCTGGACTGGATGGAAAGAAGGTATGTTTCTCTCTATGCTGCTTTAGCAGAATTACTTAATTAAAACAGAAAAGAAAACATAATGAACTAGAATACTTCTCTTATTTAAGATGCTGTTAAATTAGCTTAAAAACTTCAGGACAAGACTCAGAATATGAAAGGATATTCATAATCTTGTCTTCTTAAAATGGTTTTCATACAGAGTCAGGCTGCACACTGCCAGCACAGGCGGAACAACCTCAACACCCCCACAGGGAAGGCTTCAGGATAGCATAGAGATGCCACTCAGAAATAGCCAGAATTTCCTCCATTTAGACAAAAACACGTGGACAACATAGCAGGTGAACAGAGAATGTTTTATTCAAAATCATAGTTTTGATGCTCGCACCAGGCAGGACCCCAAGGAAATCCTATTGAGCCTCATGGCAGACCTGTCCATCATCTTGAACTGCTTGTCACAAGCAAGGCCAGCCACCATCTGAAACACGACTGTTCTTATACTTTACTGGTACTCACCTACATACAGGCAGCAGGCAAAATAACCCAAGTATACCACGGAGTTTTCCCACTAGTATCTCAGAGTGCACCTCGCTTTGGGGTCCATGATGAGATAGTTGTGTAAAAGCTGATCAAGAAAAACAGTCTAATGCTGTTCAAAGTGGTTCCATTTCCTCACAAAAATGGATGGAGGAAGGCAGAGAGAGAAAGAGACAGAGACTGGCCACCGAAGGCAGAGAATTAGCTAAAATCCTGAATGCTATGTTTAGTAAGTGAAATATTGCATAGATGTAAGAATACCCAACTCCTCCCTCTTACTGGGTAGATGGCAACATCAAAACCTTCTACCTAACTGTAATTAGATTAGTACATTTTCTGCTTTACAGAAATAGTAAAAAATACACCATCTCTCCAAATGTTAATGAAACTTTAGCCCCTAACTAGGATGAATAATTTTGTTCTGGTTTCAAACCGAAAGAGGGTCGATTTGGATGAGATATCAGGAAGAAATTCTTTACTATGAGTGTGGTGAGACACTGGAATAGGTTGACCAGAGAAGCTGTGGATGCCTCCTCCCTGGAAGTGTTCAAGGCCAGGTTGTATGGGGCTTTCAGCAACCTGGTCTAGTGAGACGTGTCCCTGCCCATGGCAGGGGGATTGGAACTAGATGGTCTCAAGGTCCCTTCCAACCCAAACCATTCTATGATTCTATGATCTATGACTCTTGTAATCAAGGTGGAATACTGGCACCTTACTAGGTTTTATATAAATTCCCTCTGATTAACACCTCGAAGGCTTTTACAGGGTCTCATTAGGGGTAGATTTGCCATTTTCTACGACTGCTCAAAACTGGAAATCAGTTTTCTAATTAATGAGTTAAGCAAATGATAATTGATTAAAATTTAACTTGAATGCTTATCACATATTCCTTCAAGTAGATAAGGGTTCTCCACTTTCAGTTTCTCAGAAAGTAACCAGGCTGCAACAATCCTTCCCTAACACATTTCTCTCAGTCCACATGCTTTCTCTTTCCCATTCTTTTCTAAAAGATTATTAGCAGAATTTAAGTGCACATTGGAAAACCTCATTTTTTATTAACTTAAATGACCAAGAACTGTGACTAAAGTCCCTTATGCTATAAGTAAAAATACCATTGTTCCCCCTTCTGAGTGCAACAGCAGCATATAAGATGCGGGTAAAGAAAGCACTGCATAAGAAGTGGGTTGAGGTCCTTATGAAATTAGATTATTAAGAACCTTAATGAACCAATCATAAAACCCTTCCATTAAGAGTGCAGTCTCTTGTGTAGCACACTCAGCTTTACATTTTGCTCAGATAATTTGAATATTACACTCCTAATTAGAAATATCACTGATGGCATACATATGTTAGCCTATGCTAAGACAAAAGCACATGCTATTTATTTATTTATTATATTTCATGTCCTAGATACTGTCCAAATTTAAATGATACTGACAAGCCTGTCACTTGTAAAGCTGTATGGTTTGTATAACTCACTAAGAATGTCTCCAACAATCTATAGCAAATTTCTCCTATGACATATATAAATAATGGCTAGAAAATCCAGTAAAAGAATTTTTAAGAGTTGAAGGGTAAATTTTATGTATGTGAACATTCACACAAAAGTTCCAGTATTATCAAAGAATCAGAAAATCATTAAGTATGTGACTACAGAATTGCAATATGATCCCATTAAAATATCCTATTCTGTATACTGCTTGATTCAATACAAGAGACAGAGGTATTATACTTAATGTTTACAAAGCATTTTTCATCTTCACAAAGCTTTAAAAGCAATAATTAAACCTCGTAATGTGTCTGATGTCCCACAAATTATAGTTCTGAATTTCTAGCTTACATCCTTACACCTCTCACTCCCAAATGCCTTCTTTTCCATAAAAAAACTGCAGATATGCACATACACTTCTAACTGTGACAAAAGTTCCTTGGCTTCACTTCATGCTGTCATTCATCAGCATTGTCAGGCTCAGCTATTTTCACCTGCAAATGCCATGATAATATTTTAAAAAATATTCTTAGTTGGGGAAAATAGGAAGGATCTGCCTATTTTCCTCCTAATTCTCTTTGTCCAAAATCAATGCGTTCTTTTTTTCAACAGTCCAACGTTAAAAAAAGAAAAGCACAACTGATTTTACATTTCTGCATATATTATAGATAGTACACTTTTGTTTAAATTCAGAACATACCAGAAAATTTATCCTTGCAAGCAGTAATAAGTTGTCATTTAAAACAAAAAAAAATTAGACTTGAGACAAAGCTTTTATGTTAGAATGTGAGGTACAGGGACAGGAAGGTTGTTTCAGTGGAAGATATGAAAAGAAAATCTAAAATATAAAACCTCATCTTCCTATTAATACAGCATCATATTATTCTAGAGGAATCCACTTCCACGTATTTTTAAATACTTACTTTCAACCATTCTCAACTCAGATAATAACCAGAATAGTTAGTATTACTCATGTTTGACAGGTTTGTTTATTTATTTCTAGTTGTCTCTAGCAGAATGACATGATAATGAATAATTTAAAAAGCAGAGAAGAAAAAAAAATTAAATAATTCATCTTATTGTTATGTTACCATCATACTTCCAGTTACTGATGGGAAACATTATCCACAGTGAAGATACCCAGGCAGGGGTTTTCAGCAACATGATGTATTTATTTCTGAAGTTTCTTCTTCTTCTAAGTCACTTTCTGAGACCACCTAGATACCAGAGACAGGCACTGCATTTACAGCCAGGGCATCTTTTTATTACGCTACTTGTCCAAAATGTATGCTGGAAATGCAAAACCGTTCCAGGACAGACAGAAGACAAAATGCCATTATTCTTTGGTGTACTTTGTACAGATTACACATGGAAAATCTTGTTAATAAATGCAGCAAGGTAGTCAGAAATACGCAATGTACTCAGTAGGAATATACTTTTTGAACATTTTAACATTTAGTGTTTTCTGGGGACTTGGCAGATTGACAACAAAAACCCTACTTAACTTTCTGTGACTTTTCTAATTCACTGCAATCAGTCATAGTACAGCCATTCAATTGTAACTAGACATTTATAGTATGATATAGTATAGTATAGGTTTATATAAGCTCCCGTTTCCAGAATCAAGACAGAAATCCTTTCCTCCTCATCCACAACTCCCTGAGCATATTTAATTTAGATCCATACTACTAAAATTATTTCATTCTCATACATACAGCTCTCCTTTTTTCAATGTTAAAAGCGGCTGAGTCTCATTCTAAACCCAAGATATATTGTGCAGGATCAAAGAAAGGCCACTAAATCAGTTTTGTTCTTTAACCCTTTCTCAATGCTTACTTCAATGCCACTTGCCATACAGCACTGACTAGGTTAGGAAAAAAAAAATCACCTAAACTGAAGACTAAACATTATGTTTGCCACACAATGGTTACTACAGTAAAAATAAATAAATAAAATTTTACTACAGTAAAAACAAATTTAAAAAATCAAAACCAAGCCAAACATTAAAAGACATTCAAACAAATATACCTGATGGGAAGCTGTTACAGGAAAGAATTCCCTAGCTTCAGAAAAGAGCTTTCTTTTGATAGATATCCACTCAAATACTTACATCTACTGCAGCCTTGCAAGCACAGATATTGCACTTTAATATGTGAGGCATTTTGTGCATATTCTGAGAAAAACCGTTGCAATCACTAATCAGATTAAGACACTGTTATCTTTCATAGTCTTGTTACAAAAGCAGCTGAAAATCAAAGCCACACCCAAACTATTTTTGCTGATGCATTGTGACTGTAAATGACTCAGGATTTCTCCATTAGAGACGGGGGCTTCCCACACCCAATGGTCTTTACTACGATAAAATTTACTACCTAGTAAACCCCTGCTCTAGTTTCCAACCATAGAGAATGGAGCAGATTAACCTTAAAAATAATATTTAATGCCAATGCACAAAATAAGAGGTTTAAAGATCTCTTCTTAAAATATGAATATATTCTTCCCAAGCTGAGGTTTCCAATATGCCAAAAACACTGTGGGAGTTTAAACTATATCCAGAATAACTGCAAGTTATGAATTATCAATTAAAAAAGAAAAGAGTAAACATTTCTACCACAGTGACAGCAAAGACTACATGATATATATGATATACCGAACAGGTGGCTAAATTCAGAACAAAATAAACAGTATTGAAATCTCCCCCTAAAACACAGATTTGAAGAAGTTGAGCTAACACTCACAGACAATGCAATCTTTGTCTCCTGGAACAGGGCATTCCATTTTTCTCTTCGATACTGCTCCCATGCACCTGAGAGAATCTCGGCCACCTCCTCGTTTCTTTCTGCTTGTCCCTCCAGGATGACCCGAGCCGAGGATGAGAAGCAGCCGTCAGTGTGATTGCACCTGTGCCCCTGCACAGTAGCATTTTCCTGACGGCATCAGCGGATGCAGTTTGAAACTTCCCAGGACTGTGCGATTTCTCCTGACTAATGTGGCTTTCCAAGCGGGGGGAGGGAGACGAGGATGACAGATTGCTAAAGGCTTTTAAAAAGATACTGCTTGAAAGAATTATTGCACATCGATCTTATATGCAGCCATTAATAAGACTTTCCAAGCAACAGTATTTAAAAGCCTTGGTCCTATTCTCCTGGCTGGTAACCACCTCCTCCTGTGTTCCAACTGACGAAGAGCCAGGCGCTGACAGGGCTAATATTAGACAATGACTTTAAGGCAGCAAAAGAGTCATTTAAATTTCCTATTCTGCTTTTACCGCCACAGGAGCGTAGACCTTTGTTTCTCCAGTACTACTGTAGCACCTGATTTAAAAGCAGGCTCTGAGAACTACTTTGAAGCTGTTTATCTATCACTATTCTCGGGTATTCTCTGATGCACAGTATCTAATCCTGCATGCACTCACGTGTCCTGAAGAGTCAGGGAAGTTTTACAGCCTGTGTATTGTTCTGTATCACTGGACCCGTGACACAGGAAAGGTCTTTCCTTTGCAGTTTCAGCAGGTGGCTGCCCATTACTGCTATCATGGAAACGTCTTAGAAAGAAATATTACATACTAGACAAAGGCCTGAGGCACACAGAGAGTTCTGGATTATTTATTAATTCAAAAGTGGACCTGCAAATACAGGTGAAAAGCTGAGCAGGACCTCTCTGACAACAACAGAGATGAAAAACATCTGAAAAACTGTAAGTAAAAGTGGTAAACACCACCTTCTCTGGAGGACAGAGTAACACGCCAGCCAGACTGTACCTGGAGCTTTGGGTGGGAAGTCACTGATCACGCAGATCATTGGACTAGGTTGATACAGGAACACTCATTTGCTTTATACCAATTACTAAGAATTCACAGATTTTTACCCTTCATTTGCATTCAAAACTAAATTAATGAAATTAATGCATCCAACTAGTAAATTAGTGGAGTATTTCTGAAATATTTTAGAAACCTCTTTAAACACCACCTCCAAAGAATTAACTTTTTTTATCCATTGGAAGTCATGTCAAGTCTAACTTCTAATGACAACACACTATTAGCAAAACTCTTTACTAACGTAAAAAGCACCAAGAAACAAAAGAGACAGTCACATGATAAAGACTAAAAGAAAAGTACAGTGGGTAGGTTTTTTAATTCAAATGTCTCAAGGAAGTTTATTAATGACTAGAAGTTGTGAGCGCAGTATTAACCCTTCTCTAAACCTGCCCACAGAGTAATTAATACAGAGGGAGATTAAAAAAAAATTGGAGCAATAGACCTCAAAATTTACTATGGATCATCACGTACTTTTGTCTTCAAATCTTCTATTGAAAATAATAAAGGCAATGTGAGTTCACACACGACACGGCCCATATAATACTTACTCTGTTTGTTCAGTTATGACATTAATGTTACCCAAAAATGCCTGATGAGTTTATTTGGCCTCCACAGCAACCAGATGGTTCCTTACATCGTGTTAAGCTTGCAGTTTCTTTTATTTTCTGCCCAGTATCACCTGCCTCCCAGTCATGTGATGAAAAGGAGCACAGCCTACGCTCTCCTTCCTCTTAGCAGACTGCTGAGAAGCAAGATATCCAAAATAGTTCATTCGTCGCTCATCCAGGTGCCTCTACACTACACAGCAATTTGCAGTAGAGATACCTCCCTAGGCTGCGGTTACATGGTCAATTTAATCTGCCATTACCAGTGGATGCTAGATGAAAGCTGTAGTATCATTTTAGAACACTAATGACAATATTCACACAGCCAAAGAGTGACATGGAACAAGTAATTGATCATTGCATAAAGAATAAAACCCCATCTTTTAAAAATTTCTTAGCCAGGTCAGTTTATAGTCAGATCAGTCTCCTGAGCCAGCTTACAGCATCACCCACAAATCCAGGTGCCAGCATAAGGGAGAGGAGGGGAATAAGCAGAAAAAGAGGAGTGAAGTCCAAACACTTCTTCTGGCAACAGCCCACACTTGAGGCAGACAAAGCACAGTCTCAGAATCGGCTCCTCAGAATGACAAGTGAACGGTGATTTTGACAGAACGGGCTTTATTTCAGGCATATGTATAAAATGAGAGTACTACATCTTTAGTCCACCCAGTGTTTGGTGAGAAAAATCATGTTGAAGAAGCTTTACTGACACTACAATTGAAATTGTGTCAGCTTCTTCTTTTTCCTAATTCATAACGTTTGCGACGTTATTTTTCAGAATACAACGTTTATAAGCCTGATGCTTGACAAAAATCACACTACTTTGCAAGTCCTAAAGTTTTCCGATTTTTGAATGAATGTGACTTAAAATTTTCATCGTGACAAAAACTTTCTGAGGTTAGGTTACCCAGGATTTCATTTGCTTTTGTTTCATTTAAAAAACAAAACAATTCTAGAACAGCTCCATTTGGGTGGACAAAGCATTTGTGAAAATAAACATCACTGAGTCTTTTAATAAAAGCTACATTTGGGTTAAAAGCGTTCAGACGAGGATTTGAACATCTCAATTTAGTGACCCACCAGTATTCTAAGCAAAGAAATATATTTTAGACTTGTTTTACTATTTAGGCATGCAGAGAACACAGCAGCTAAAGGCTGCTGTGAGAATAGTTTTATTATGCTGGGAAATGGTGATGCCTCTTGCTGGAATCTTCCTTAAGTCTTCCAGAAATGTGTATATCAGAACACTCTATGCAGGCATCCTCTATGCCCCTCAATACCAAGCAGCAGCTTGGCTTGTTGCCTAAATAAGCAATGAAAGCTGTCTCCCTTTACAATCTTTGTTCTGAGTTTGTGGGTTCCAATTCAAGGCTCAGTAGAGTTGTGCTCAATATTTTAGATAAATTTTTATATATATATATTTTATCTAAATATATGAACATATATTTAGATACAAAATACATCTATCTATAAAATTTATATAATAGATGCAAATAATAGATATTAGATTACATTAGATAATCAGATAATTAATTAGATAATATTAAATAATAAATAGATATAAACTTCTGAATTTGGAGATTAGATTTTTTACTCTCTTTGTGTTCATTCCCAGCTTGTTTTCTTTTTAAATACAAATTGGTGTGGATTCTGAGATTTCATGCAGATAGCTAAGCCAAAGAAAGTATCATTTTGTTAATTTGGTTTTATTCTCCCATTTGCACAAGATAAAATTTAAAGTCGGGAAAGATGACATGCAATTTATATTGCATTTTTCAGTCTGGGATTTCTAACAAGACAAACAATACATCCCAAATGTAAAGGTCTGGAGTCATACTAATCCATATCCTCTAGATCTGGAATAAAAGATTAAACAGTGACACTACCAACATGACACTCAGCCAGCCTCTAGTGAGGCTATTCTTTACCGTGTATTTCCATTAGTACTGAAACATCTAGTGAACAGCAACATTAAGTAAATAATATGGACAGAATCAGTCATAGGAATTGCACAAATTTAATGAGTTAATTAAAAAGATGTCTCAAGTGAACAAAGCTTTCTCTCCTCATTAAAATAATAAAAAAGAGATGTTTATGGTAATCAAGTTAATTAAGTACTATGTTTTATACAATCCTACATGCAAAGCTTCATATTTCAAACACTGTGTATGAAAAAGCCCTTAAAAATCTAAGGTGGTGGGAGTTTGACATTGAGGGAGACAAAATCCCATTTTTTTGTGCAATATGATGAAAAATCTTGCATGGATTAACTTTATTCTGCAAACACAGTATTAAAATGGAAAACAACAAAAGTCAGCTGCAGTTCTTCTACCAGAACCATATAGATGATGCAGTCAGGAAGACTTCCTGGGATTAGGTTCCAACAACGGTCTGGGTGAACCTGAAGGAAGGAGCATCTCACGCATGAGAAAAGGCTGAGAGAGCTGGGACTGTTCAGCCTGAAGAAAAGAAAGCGCAGGGGGATCTCACCAATATATGTAAGTACCCAAAGGCATGGTGCAAAGGCTCTTCTCGGTGGTGCCCAGTGACAGGACCAGAGTCAATGGGCACAAACTGAGAAACTGGAGGCTCCCTCTGAATGTCAGGGAACGCTATTACACTGTGAGGGTAACCAAGCACTGGCACAGGTTGGCCAGAGAGGTTGTGAAGTCTCTATCCTTGGAGATATTAAAAACCCATCTACACATGGTTCTGGGCAACAGGCTCTACGTGGCCCTGCTTAAGCTGGGGAGGTTGGGCCAGATGGCCTCCAAAGGTCCCTTCCAATCTCAACCATTCTGTGATTCTGTAAGCATAGCTTTATTATCTATGCAAATGTAAAGAACAAGCTTGCACAAGCTCATTAAAATATAGGACAAATGACTTAGCTAGAAGCAGAAACTGGGAGCTGAAAATGCGCTCAAAGAGCGGTGTTTGGATCATCTTCATCCCAGTGTTCTGAAAGAATGGGCACAGGAGATCAAAGATTCAGCAGAAATGATTTGTAATAAATCTATAAACACAAAAGTGGGAAAAAAGCAAACATAGTGCCTATATTTACAAGGAGAAAAAGCAATCAGGAATATGTCAGGTCTATGAATCTGATCAAAAGCCATGATGCTACTGAGAATAATTATTCTTTCTTGCAAAATTCAAAGACAAAGAAGAAAACGGATGATCATCAAAGAAGATATCACATGGGTTCACCAGAGGTAGATTGTGCCAAACTCACTCACCATCTTTCTTTAACAAGACAGCTCATTTTTCTGGTTAACGGAAATGGAGGAAGTCTATATGGACTTTTTATACTGTGCTATATGGGGTATGGACTTTTGATACTGTGCCATATCAGCTATGATGAAAAAGATGGGAAAGGAACCAAATATGTAGATGGCAGAGATAAGAGTGGGTTATGCTGACTGAAAAGCCATCAGATTAGAAGAAGGTTATTAATGGAGTTCCTAAAGAATGAGTCTTTGATCAAAGCTTTTGAATTTTCCTTAATTAACCTTGTACCAAAAAGGCACACTAATCAACTTTCCCAGTAACACCAAGTAACATCATATATGCAGAAAAGGATCGAAACATCATAAAAAAGAGCCAGATGACCTGCAGTGGGTAGTTACAATGGCACACAATTTAACAGTAGATGGTAACAAGATCTTACACAGAGGGACTAATGAAAACAAACTCGCTAATAATGCGGAAGCTGTTGAGAAAAATAAGGACAGACATGAATGGTTACCCTTTCACTTTACAACCGATTCAAACACTATGGAGACTTGGAAAAGTTATTTGTAGGCCTAGGATATAAGAAACATAGTATTCCCAGCAGCAGCAAGTGAAAATAGTTGTACAAGATGCCAGCAAGTACGCCAAGTACCACGCTGCAAGCTCAGGCAAAGAAAGATGAACTCAAAGTGAAGCAGATGTGAAAACCAAACCAAAACAAAAAACCACACCAAAAGTGAACAGGAAAATCTGTTTTGTGAAAGGAATCTAAAATACATTGGATTATTCCATTTAGCGAAATCCTTAGCCAGGATAAGACTGCTTTCCATGAATATATGAGGAGAGGTAAGTTCTAGGTAAATGTAAGAACTATATGTGCCAATTGACAACAGTAGCAGAAGTGCAAGTATGTATGAAAAGGCCGTTAATAAACGTCAAGTCAGAAATTTGATGGCAGTTATTAACTATCAAAGCAATGAAGTTCTGACACAGTCCTCCCAGCGGAATAATTACGCAGAAACGTAGCCATTTTGAACTAGGGCTTTTTTAAATTTAAACTTTAAAAAAGAGGACAAGGAGAGATGTTATTGTCCAAACAACAACAGAAAAAGCTAAAGCAATTCCAATCTCATACCAAAATACACAAAACACTGCAATTTTCTAGAGAACTCTGGGGTACACTGTAACTGCAGCACGCGCCACACTGTAACTGCAGCATTCTGTCTTCTAGCCCATTTTGCAAAAAACTCCTATCAAGTAACATTCCATTTCCTATCTTACGATCTCCCTTAATAAATTAAGCAGACATTAATAATGTCATTCACTGCTCCTCCATTTATAGTACAATCTGCTCCACACTGCAACAATTTTTCATCTGACACACGGCTGGCAGACAAGCCCAGGCCAAGCGTGTCAGAGTCACCTCTGTGTTTCTTGGGTTCTGTCCCCTCCTCGCAATAGCTGTAGCATTTTAATTACAGGAGCAACTGTTTATAACAAATGCAAGAACTGAAGTGCTGAGGACTATGCAGTGGGTGAATGAAAATCACTGGCTGCTGTAGGTATTCATTTATAAACTGGATAGAGTATGGCAGCACTTACTGGAGAGAGTAAAATGCCCATCATTCATTATTGTTCAATCACAATGATCTGCAACAACTCTTGAACTGGGCAGAAAACTCTGTTTTCCCAGGGCTGTGATGCCACGTTTGTGCCTTCCTTAATTCAGAGATACATTACTGTAAAAGATAACTTGATAGTGAGAAAATGATCAGTCTTTGGAAGCCCATAAATGTCTATCATCAGGCCATCACCTGTTTGATGCTGCAAAATTTGTATGGCAGACAGCTGTCGCTGATGTGTATTCAGGGCCTGTTGGACAGAGCTATGACCTGCAAAAAGTGCAAAAAATAACGCTGGGCATAACTGTGATGTTGAAGAGGTGAGGCATGCCTCATTTGCTTCTCTTCCTTCTACTACCCATTCTGTTGGGAATGAAAAACATGAAGGGCCACTTCTTTCCCAATTATACAGTTGTTAGTGCACTGCTTAGAATATTGACCTACATGTTCTTCACAGGAGCTCCAAAAAGCACAAGGAAAACAGCTGTTCACAGTAACCCAGGTCTAAATGCCTCCTTGCAACAGTGACCGCTGAAGAACAACATGGGAAGTGACCTACTAAGCTGCAGAAAAAATGCAGTTGCTTACCAGAAATCACAGATAATTGAGGAGGAGAGTTTGGGGCCCAACAAAAAAATTAAAGCAGTAATTAAAAAATAAATATATTGTAGCATTAACCACCCAAATACTTTTTGGCTCCTTTCAATTCCTATCTTTAGCTTATCTATGTGGAGTATGTTCATAATTCTCTGAGAAGCCTTCATTTTACAACAGCATGAACCTTGCTGAGCACTTCTGAAGATAATTTTTGCTGATAGTTCAAGGCACCCATTATCACCAGTGAGCATCTCACCCAGCTCTGCACCTCAACCAATCAACCAAACAAAAAAAGTCTGTATCTTTCCTACTGTTGCTTATTTGATGTTATACTTTGTACCCTAATACAGGAAAGATATGTTACTATGTCACTCAGTGTAAGTGTCTGTTTAAATGTGTATATACACACACAACAGCAGTGATCAAAGAGCCTTTACTGGTGGCAGAAATCCATTCTCAAAGTGAAAACAAAATAGTGAAGTGCATATGCACATGCAGGGAGATCTTTCACTCCCTATGCAGCAGAACTTTTCCAATCAAAATGCCAATGGCTGCATGAACTGAAAAACTGTAAAACGAGTATCACTTTTCCTGAGGAAGGAAATGCAGAGGCCAGGCATGGTATCTATGAAATACATCCTCACCGTGGATTTATGCCATCAACGGAAGTGATTTAACATAGCAGCATCAGATTTTATTGCTAGGATTCGAGGTTAATTGTGGACAAACACAAAACTTTGTGGTACAGACCGGAGTCATGTAAACGTAGTACTTACACAGCTGAGATAAAAACATTCCTTATGCAAGAAGCTTTTTGCATAAAGAAGCTTTGTTACTATTATTACGAAAATTTTAAAGATGGTACTTCTCTGTAACCACTTTCTCTGTGCACCTCCAAAACCAGGTGTGCCCTCCATGAAGATGGGATTGCATCTACCTACTGAAAACTAATCTGATTTTGTTGCTGAAGTGCAGCAGATATATTTAGCCACTGTCTGAAATAAGGCCAAGATGGTATTGTAGCCCCGTCATCTAACAAGACATGCAATATCACTGTAAAAGTTTTATGCAAATGCTGTAAATAATACAAACACTGGAAAGATAAGGCAGTTTCAGTACTTACTACACAGAGGAGTGCGTGCTGAAACGTACCTTTTACGCGAGGTGCGCTGACGCAGAAGCAGGGTTTATTAGCTACAGAGCAGAGTTGCCGCCCCTGCCGCCGACCCCCAGCCCCGCGGCCGGCGCGGAGCCCC
>VZZY01017021.1:5977-60826 GCA_013400335.1 Eurystomus gularis | reverse complement strand
AACCTAAATGATTCTATGAACACGACCTCTTGCAAAGAGTGGATTTTGCAACTACACTGGCTGATTATACAGTTTTAACAATTCAATTTCTCAGTCCTAGTTAAGAGAGAAATTTCATTATCTCAAGTGTTTTCTTGCACTGGCCTCTGCAAACAAATCTCTTAAGTATCATCTAGTACTGTTAAAAATTATTACACCCCAGCCCCGTCCCTAACCTCTTTCTCTCTCCTAACAGTGAAGCATCAATTGGTCTCGACAAGAGCTGGTCTAATTTGCTAGCACCAAGACCCACAACAGTAAAAAACTGAGTTTATTTTTTTGCTGTTCACTCCCTTAATGGTTCTCACTAATTGCCAGGGTCCACCTTTCAAGTAAGCAGCTTTGGTGTTTAACAACATACATAATTAGCTGGCCCTGTTACTGTTTATCTCAGAGGCAGGCACGGAAATTTCCAAGTGCGCAGTGTCTGCAGTGCCCATTAAAAGGAAGAGATAGGGCATTAATCTTTGTGACATATGGTATTCAGATGCACCCCACTGACACAGAACATAAATGGCCTCGGGGCACTGATGGCCAACATGTAACTCCTGAAGCCATCATGGTCCAACTGTCCACCAATTTATCACTGTATTACAAAAGCCATGTGTATTCGCTGCCTTCTGTTAACTATCAATTCAAAAGGGGCTTGCGTGTCACTAGGAAAGGGATGGTCAATAAAACTCTCATTGCACTCCAAAGCTTTTTCCATGCTGAGTGCTTTGTTGCACACCAGGTTTTCTTGTTAGGTGGAAATCACCAGAAGAAATTCTGTGTGCCCTCCTTTCTCTCCCCACCTGCAAACATACAACTGGGAGCAAACATTAAAAGAACTTTATTGGAGGCAATGAAAAATAAGAGCCAAACAAAATTCTCACCTCTCATTTTGCTTTCATGCTTTGTGAGTCCTCTCAAATTTCTTGTAATACTGCAAATGAAAATAGATGCAAATGCAAGCAGAGCAACTAGTAAATAACTAATTATCTGTTGTTTGCTCCTATGCAGAGATCATTTCATAACTATGAGGAACTGCAAATAAGCTAAGCAGCTCTATGAATGAATCTTAAATCAACACATTTAAGGGAAAAAAAAATACACTAGATCACATTTTCTACACCATTCATCCTTTTGGCTGTCTCATTTTGAGCGTAATGTATCTACTGCTCCACTTAATTTGAGCTTAATAGAGACACCCAAGTCTGAGATTAATGTTTTGGCAGCTGCACTTAAGAAACAGAAAAATCTTGCAGTAATATCCTACCATGGCTCAAAAAATACAGGCCTTGTATTTCTTCTTTATCTTAATGTACACATTTAGAAGACCAATTTCCCTTCAGCTACGTATAAATACAAGTAGTGTGGTTGACACCGGAAAACGGCATATGTCCAGCTGCATAATTACTTAAAAGATGCATTTAACATTGTCCCTAAACCAAAACAATCTTCCTTGTCACTGACAATAGACAGTGGAAAAGTGAAATCAAATAATGGAGGAGGAAAAGATTACAAGGCGAAAGCTGAAAAAGATTTTATGCTCACTAAAACATATGAATAACTTATCTCTCTGTAGAGATGTGGAACCTTATTGGAAGGTGCTCTGCATCTGCTCTCCTATTTATTTTTCATTGAAGTCAACAGAAATTAAACATGAGGGTTATCGAAGGTGTAGGTGACTGATTGCAACACCAAGACAAGGTGTGCCTGTATCTCTAGGTGCATTGGCCCAGGTCTTCTAAAGTCAACAAATCTGTGCAAAGCAGTTGAAGAATGGCTCCCAAGAGCTACTTTCTGATTATAGTTGAATATTTGTAAGGACAAAAGAGAACTACATTAATATGAGTATAGCAGAGAATAACAATATTTTTTAAATCCCCTTAGTCCAATAAAGGACTGCCACTAGGAGGGAAAAAAAAATTCAGTTGAAACACCTTCCCCCCCATGCTCAGTGTTTATGTAATATGTAATATACTAATATTTTAAAAACTAGAATAGTTATAATTCCTTCCTGTTTCTATCTTTCCATTCCAGCCACCCCAAAAACCAGTCTCATATAGGCATGTAAGAATTCATAAATGATTCTATAACCAGTCCATCAAGACATTTTATTAGAGAGGCTGAAGTGCCAAGAAACTTAAGTGGTCAAACAGCAAGTATGGGGGGGGAGGGGGGGAACAAAAAACAAAAAAAAAATCGCTGGTTACTTCTATGACAGCATTTTAACATTTTACATCAGGTAAAAAGAATAGAGTGGAAGCCTGAGTTCTTGCCCATAAGTTTATCCAAGAAGATAAAGCAAGCAAGGAAACAACAACAACAAAAAACCAGAAAGTTAAAATACCAAACACTGAAAGTAATGGGAAAAAACAAGTTTAACTGCAGTTCACATAAAAACAGAGAAAAAGAAAAGCAAAGTTCTTTTGCAAACATACACTAACAGATTTAGATTTAGAAAACAGGGCATTTAAGCATTCAGATCCTCCCTGCTTCTATTAGTCTGGACCTGAAGACATTCTGCGTATTTAAAGGCCTGAATTTGCACAAATACTATGCAAATGCCCAAGATACCAGCACACAAGTAATCACTTGTGCTGGCTGATGCAACTGCTTGAACTTCCAAATAGAGGTTATCACAGCCAGGACTAAGACCAATTGCTTTTGCTGCAAGGTGCAAACTGTCCCAAATCCCCATTACAATTAGCAATGGCATTTACAACCATGCCCTTGGTGACGAAAACATATCAAACAAAGAGGTAACATTACTTACAATATTGCAAGATGTACATTGTGCTCAGTTACCATGTACAAACCTGAACAAAAAAATAACACCTAAATAAAATCTCTTTGCAGACTGATTTGGTTTTTTCCAGTACTTCACTGCTAACTCTACTACACTCACCGTTCCAGCCCACAATTAGACTGAACAGAAATACTAACATTTTTCAACCACTAAGAGCAGGACTTAAATACTCTCTTCTTTCCTAATTTCTTTTTGAGGAGGTGGATCTGCAAGGCAGTCTTCTTCCCGCTCCCATGCCTTCTCCCTTGTTACCAAATGTATAAACCTGAAAGCAATTCTCATAAAAATCAAATCTGGGTATCGGTGCTATTTCCCAAATACGATGTTACAAGAGCACAGACACAGAGAACTGGGACACCTTAAGCCAGGTCTCCTCACAGGGTAACAGCAAAGCTGAAGTAAAACTGTAAGAAAATATGTGCTAGCTGACTGGGAGGCTGCAATGACATCTTCTATAGCATTTTATTTTCAACTGCTGTCACTCTACTAGAGGATGGCATCTTACAAGCAGCTTATCTTGTTCAGCAGTGTTAAATGTGGTTGTCTAATTGCCATTTCATAAAGCTGTATCTGACCACACCTCTACTGCCAAAAGGTAACTTTGATGACAGTCATCCCTACATTTGACAGTCTAATGAATACAAATTTCAGTGATGTTGAAAGCCAGAAGAGGACTCTTCCTCTTCTTTGGAAAATACATGAACAAACTTCACTGTAGTTCCTATTTACAGGCTCCATTCAGACAGAGTGGGGAACCTCTCAGAGGAGGAGGAAGCAAGGGCAGGGTGGGGGAGAAGGTAAGAAACTTCTCCCTTCAGTAGGCCACTGGAATTCATTTAAAACTCCATAAAACTAACACAGATTTTGTTACACATTTAAAATTCATAATGTCTCAGAAAATAAAATTTAAATGTCTTTTTACATTTGTTTAGAGCAAGTCTGAGCTGCAAGCATGAGAACATTTCTTCTACAAATCTAAGACCTCACTTCCTCCAATAAGTGACCCAGGGGACCAGATTACAGTATTACAGTCCGGATGTAGATCAAACATTTTCAGAAGCAGTGGACAAATCTTGATTTAACGCTTTACTCATGCATCAGAAAAGCCTTTGGGAGTAGCATTTCAAAGTTATTTAGAAAACAAGGCCTTATCTTCAAAAAATGGGTAAATGACTCAAAAACTCAAAAAGTAATTGTGTAGGTTTGCAGAATGAGGATATCTACTCTAAATATTGTTGCAAGATCTGGTAAAAAATTATTTATTCTTCTAATATTAACAAAATAGAGTTTTATATAAAGCTGTATACAAAGTGAGAAGACTACAAATGCCTTTGGCTAGGCAACTTATGAAACCACTTATGTTTCCTGAGCTTTAGTACACCTGATTTTCTTCCTTTAAGCACTTCTCAAGGTCTTGAATTAATTTAATCCATTCATTTTACTGAGCTGGACTGAGTAGTTTTACCAAGTTCTATTAATTTTCCACAGAGCAGCTTTGCAGAGGACAAATGTGCCACAGTCCATCTTCCACAGTCCAGTCAGGTACTGATGCACACAGTGCCTGCACAGCTAGAAACCACGGCTCAAGACACACTGGAAATAGTTTAAAAATAATAGTAACATAATAATAATAAATACAAAGATCTCGCACAAGACAAGGTGCAGATCCTGATAGCAGTCTATTATTTGTGCAGCCCTAGAGTATCACAGAGATGAAGTTGAAAGATGCACACGGACAGTGCTACCAGAAAAAAAGTAGGACTATGACTGACACAGAGACAACCTAATCTTCACGAAGAAATTGAAAGCACATGTGTCATTTCAGAACTCCACATTCAGTCACATTTAACAATGCCAATTACAAAAAATATAACCACGAACAGTTTGTCCGCTGACGAGTCAGTACCAAAGCCCTGGAAAACCCTAGAAATAATGGCAAGTTCTTTTCCTGCTCCATAGTGTGTCTGTGGCAGAGATGAATCCAGTTCAAGGGTAAGTAGAAGCAGGAAGTAATAAAAAAGGGGAATCAGCATCAGACTCAGTAGAAAGTCTTTAACACCCAATTATCATAACCATAAACAGCAGGAAAAAGTTTTAAAATTTATTGAAATCAGACTAGCAGTGCATGCATCCCATCTAGGTATTTTTTTGATGAAACTCCCTAGCACACCAATCAGCTTTAAGGAACAACTAATAAATTTTAATATTGTTAGTGAAGTTAATATTAAAACATTCTACAGCAGGAACTATTAGGCTTGATATTGATTGGCCACAATAAGATTAATAAATTACTTCATTAGTAAATATTCAGTATACATCAGATTTTGAAGCTCCACCTTCTCCTTGCAAGGTGAGGGATTCCTAAAAATACCTGAACTCCAACCCTAACTTCACTTGCCATTACAGTTACAACAGGATCAAGTAGACAGGAATGTTCTCCTTACCACCCTCAACAACACCTAAGTATAAAGATTACATTAAAAGACAAGACTGTGAAAATATGCTCATATTGCCACATATTAAGCACAGCTGCCACCTATCAAGATGAGAAACTGCAGAATTCAGAAAGCCTTTTTGCATCAGCCTGAGGAAATTGCATTTACAGAGAAGGGAGCCTACAGGGAAAAACTTACAATGCTTTAGGACTGAAGAATAACTACAAGTCTGAGTAAGTCATTTGTGGGCTACCCAATAACACTCAGGTGACTGAAAACCTCCTGAGTACTTTTGTGCATCTTGCCCAAAAGGTACCATTAATAAAGAACTCATACGCCCCTAACCTCCAGACATGAAAACCAAGACATAAATCCGGTTTCCAGCAAAAAAGTCAACATGCATCTTTATTATGAATAAAATTGTTAGTAGTAGACATATAAACATATTCCCCAACTATTTCCTTATTTTAAGTCAGGCACTGTAAACTAGTTAGATTGATGGTAATTATTCAATGCTAAAAATCTATTTTTGCCTTGGCTGAAAAAATAAAGCTGGAGCTAAAAAAAAAAGTATCTAAAATCCCAGCCTTGCAATAAATGTGGATTTGTTTTCTATAATAGCATGTGGGTTTTGCTGATGCAAGTACCACCGGAAGAGAAAGCCTTGACTCAATTCTGTACTTGACACACGGGTAACTGTAACACAGGCAGGGCTAGCTTTAAAGTGGCCCAGCACTTTCCATGATGCAGCTCATTTTAAGTTGTGTTTGCAACACTTAGTTCTTCATTATTTGGCCTGAAGTTATGTATATGGGAGGCTGAAAGCTCACTGTGCAGGATGACAGAGAAACATTATTTTACCCATGTGAAAAACAGAATCTGCTTTCTCATAAGTCTTGTAAGATCATAAGATCATGAATTTGAGAGTTTGGAGGGGGCTATCGTATCAGAGACATGTCATTTGCTGTCCCTCTCACAGGCTCCTCCAAATTTGTCAAGCTATAACATAACGAAAGTATAGTACTTCAAAATTACTACTAGAGAGACTCATTAAAATATTCAACACTGCTGCTGAGATCTCACCCATGCCCGACTTGTTCCAGAGCATGGAATTAAACTAGAGGAGGTGCCCCAAAAGATTAAAGCTTTGATGGGCAAGGTAAATCTTGAACTACACATTAAAACAGAGTTTGCTTCCCTCTCGATCCTGAGGACTTACCCCAGCCAGTTATGGAAAGCATGTAAAGGTAAAATGGTTTTCTTTATCTGGGAGAAAAAAAGCAGGGAAAGCTTAAAGTGAAGGACACAAAAACAAAGACAGGAGAATCACTGCAAGGCAAAAGGGGGATGAATACTGGCATTATGAGATACGACAGAGGAGGAACATAACGGAGAACACAGGAGAAAAGGAACAAAAATGTGGAAGAAACAGATGTGGTGGGGAGCTGTGGCATCATTCAAGAGTACAGTGGCCATGGACAGAAAACCAAGACTTCTGTCCTCACTTGCCCATGGTGAGGGAGCAGAAATGAGTGGCAGTGGAAGCTAGCAATGAAGAAGGCATGGACAGAGTTCATGCAAGACCGGAACTCCCACAACTCCTTTCCTCCCTGCTGCTCCCAGGGCACACAGAAAGCAACAACCAGCACACCAAAGCACTTCCCTAAACTCACCTGGCAGAAGTTTGCATTCACTGTTTAGGCACCTTTGATGCCTAAATGAAGCTCTAGCCCCATTCTAGCTCCATATCAAACCTGCAAAATTTATCTTTAATAGAACATCTAGGAAGTTCAGTTTAGACAACACAAGCAAACAAATCCACAAACTTGAGATAGCCACATAAATCAGTTTAGAAGGTAGTGGAAAAAGCAATTGGTTGTGATTCAAGACGTTAGGACATCCAAACTCTCTCCTCTGCTTGCTGCATCACCTCAGACAAGTAATACTACTTGTGCTCTCAGTGCCTCTGTTTCCTTATGATTTCCTCCCATCAAGGACATTTTGAGAGCTATGGATGAAAGAAGAGCCCAAGGATACTGAATAGGATCTCACAGTTCAGGTTGTGAGATTAAAACACACGAAAAAAAAGGATTCACATGAGAAAGTAAGAGAATCAACGTTCTTAAGGTTGAAGTCACTGCATAAAAATTAATCGGGTTTAAAATGGAGCTGACTGTATTGTATTTGATAGCATACAGACTACAGCTACATGTCAAAATTCCTTTGAGTAACAGAAAATTTACAGCCCTACATATTTTTCTTTGGGTTGCTGATTATTTCTTCTGACACTCAGTTTTCCTTTTTGCACTAAAGAAAAGGCATCTGCGTGTCTTTAGTCATTTATAATATTCAGATTCTGCTTTTGAACTTTCCTTTGCCCCAGTTTCTTGTCATCATTGCTTAGTTATCAGCATAGGGAAGCAAGCAAGCAGCTTTCTCTCTTCCCTCAGGCAATACCATTGCTGCACTTTGATTTGCGTCACAGAGACAAAAAAAAAGTAGAACAGCTGCAGACCTTAATTGAAGAAACCACATATGCGAAGCTGCAGCTCAGTTTCACTGTTCTCTTCCAGCTGGAAAAATTACTAAAGGCCCAATCCTGCTTGCCCAAAAAACATGCTTACTGGGCCATGCACTAGAGCAGTATATAACTTCCAGAGTGTGGGAACACAGAGACAGTGAAATAAGGTAAAAAATTAAAAATATCAATAGATTTAAGTAGAATAAAGGCAAGTTTAAGCAACACAGACTCCTATTCTAGGTTCATCACCTGAGTACTTCCCACTTCCAGGCAGCTTAACCATCATCGCTTGTTCCTGTTCTCCAGCCCTCTCCTCAGAGAGAGAGAATGGGCATGCACGATTTATTCTGTTTGCTAAAGTGGGTTACTGTAGTGGCAAGGGTTGAGCGCCTTGGCTGTTGACTAGGTGTAGGTAGCCCATTTATGTTAATAAATACAAGATGAAGAGTCACGCCTGGCATTCGCATCGAGGAGAAGACCAGCAGCTTTGGTAATACATCCCAAGTTCCTGGAGGCATCTTTCCCCAGATTTGAGCCATATCTGTCTTTCACACATACATACCCTTCTTTACACATCCATAGGTGCATTCGCACAACAACACCAGGACTGGTTTCCATTACATGGGCATAAGACTGAGGAGCTTATCTTGTTGGGAATTCCCAAACAGCTGTCACTGTGATCCAGCCCCAACCAGGAAAACAATGTCTGTGACCAGATTAATATCGATTTGGACCAGAAAATACACAAGTTTATCACCTTAAGCCTCAGTATATATTAATTTTTTCCTAATGAAACACTTTCTTTCGGATCTATAGCCCTACCGGTTTTGAACGGCTTTTTTTTGAGGTTTTCATGAAGACATTGATCTGTTTACATACTATCCAAGTTAACAGATGGTCCCACATAGTATTTTAAGACGTAGTTTGTTTATTATGTAGTGTGCTATAAAGACAATTTTATATTGAGAAGCATCATTATCTAATTATCATGATCTTTTGCTTTTAAAGAAAAGAAAAATGCAATTCTGAAATGGATAATACACTAACATAGTAATATTTGAGAAAAAGGAGTGAGGATAAAGGTAGGGGAGGTTTCTTAAAGCAATACTGAATGCTCATCTGATCAAACCTAAAAGCATGTTTAAAAATACTTTTCCATACAGAAGCGAAAATGGAATCACCTAACACACTAAGACAGAACCATCAATTAGAATCATAAACAACATATTGATTTATTACATTAAGAAGAAAGCTTGCAGTACCTCAAGCCCTCAGCAAATCACTAGACAAATTCAGATTCAAAACCTGTTCAGACTGTGTACTCTGGAGTAAGTTACACCTGCACTAGCCACATGCTGGTGATGCAGCAGCTGCATAAATCCACTCCCCCATCCACCCTCCACCAGCTGACTCAAGAACAGCAAGGAGCATGAGGGATTTTCATTGTACTGTACTCGCATGTTACTGATGCTTACAGAGCCCTGCTTTCACGAGGAAAAAAGCCTATAAACATCCTAACTTAAAAGAGTACTCCATTCTAGATGTATTTACAGTGCTGCAGAATTGTAAGGTCTGGATTACTAATGTGGATTATTCACGACCAAATTCCCAGGAAAAGGCAAACTGTAAGAGGTTTTGCTTGCTTCAACTTCTTGAGCAAAAGGTAAATTTCTTCTAGACAACTTTGCAATCTTCTTAAAAATGTTTTGATGCTGCTGAAAATTGCATTTTACAAAAAAACACAACCTTAAAAAAAAAGAATCACCCTTGAAGCAGCGTTTCATCGGTTCAGAGAACAAACATCCAGTAATATAAAAATAAGTGTAATATGTTTTTGCTGGCATTTCCATAATTATTTTCTCTATGTTACTTATTTGGACCAGGTGAATATGCTGTAGGTTCTCAATTTTACTGTCTTGTTTTAAGCAAGTCCAGCCCTCTTTCGGGAAGAGCTCAGTTCTCCCATCAGTGCCCAACAGTCAGTTAGAAATACAATTTTTTCCATATTCAAGGGCATTGTTTAAACATACCAAATAGCTTTGGCTTAAAGCATAGATCTGTCTGCTTTTCTGAGTACTCATTTTTGTGCCTCACGATCAAGCTCTTTACTCTAAGGTGTTACGGTGACTTCTGCTCATGAATATGCTTGTTCTTCAAACTCCTTCCAGAAAATAGGAAGCAACAGCTCGATGGCAGAAAGGGAACAACGATTGCAGAAACTTCTGTATCGGAGCTATTGTCACACATTTGCTGCCTAGTCTAAAACGTACTTTTGGGCTCACAGTTGCTGACTTATTCTAAATAAGTTTGTCATGGAAAATTTTGACAGACTTGGAGGATAACAATGTTTTCCACCTACAGTGAAATGTTCTGAAAGGCAAAACGGCTGGTGGTTAATTTTCTCCTTTTGGTAAATATGCATATAGCCTTTTCTTTTTGACTTAGATGATATCTGAAGTATTTTTAGAGGCAACCACTGGCTAGACCAAACATTCTCCCTTTCTTGTAATAGTAGCTCTGTTTTATGTTCTCTGAAGCATCCTCAATTTGCCTGTCTAGCCCCCAAATGCAACTGTTCTGCTGATTAGAGCTCTTCCCCACACATTCAGGGTCACTCACAATTCTACACAGCCCATCTCAGCCTTTGGCTACCATAGCAATATTTCAGGGACTAGTATCATCTAGACACTCTACCTTCCGGTCTTATCTGGATAGAAGAGAAAACAATATGATAGTATCTCTACTCAACACAGATCTATGGTTCAGGACCAACAGGACCACGTGTGGAAAAATGGGCCTGTTCTCAAACACAGCTAGCAAGAAGAGATATTTAACAAGTTGATTCTTCCATGGGCAGTGGAAATCTTACACCAAGGATGAACCTGACTATGAATAGTTCTGGCTGAATTCCACGTCTATCTTTCAGATGAACACCTAATGTACCTTGATTTCATCCACGTTTAACAAAAGCACCAGAGAAGAACAAGGCGTGCATGCTGGAAAGGCACCAAATGGTGGCATGTTTGTACTGCTGTTTGGCTAGAACAATACAGCATTTATCAAAAGTTAAACATTTACTCAAAACAGGGCTTCTGAACACTTTCTGTCACAGTGTAAATTACTGTAATACAGCATGAAGTTCCCTACAGAGGAGCACACACAATAGAAGAGGTAAAACAATCCTTCTAACTTGACCCAACCCTCTTCATTCTATTTTTTTTCTTTTTTTTTTTTTTTTCTTTTGTGACCATAGAGGGAGTGGGATAGGACTATTCCATGTTTGTCTTCAAGAAGATAATATAAATTACAACAGCATCGTTTCCTCTTAGATTTCACCTTGATCTAACTTAGTTAAGGAGAAAAAAAACAACAAAGGTGGTGGCACAACAAAGAAAGCAACTGACTTGGCCTTTGTTAACCCTGAGGCCTTATTCCAGTTTCAGCTTTTGTGTTTAGCTGCCCAAACAGAATGGAAGAGCAAAAAAAAATTAAAGCAGTCAAAACAATTGTTTGTACAGCACATATCAGTACAGTTTCAACCAAATTATCCTACTTCTAGATGACAAGGAATTTGCCCAAGGGCAGCATACTGTGACTTGGGCACAAACTGCTTAAGGTCCTGGAATAAAAATCCTCTACTCCCACTTCTCAGTTTCAAATGGCAATGGCCTGTCCCAAAGAGGGTCATAAGGCAGCTCTGCCACCCAAAACCTGCCTGGTTTTTTTTTCCAGTATGCAAACTTTTAAGACTGGTATTGCTTTAATGCTGTATTATCAGCTGAGTGATGCTCATTTTCAAGAGTGCTATAGTAAGCACTCAAGGAATTTAGTCTTAGCTTTACTTGAGCCAATTCTTGAGACACGTAATGCTCCCAGTCTCCAGAAGCAAGTGGTTGCCTTGAAGTCTCTGAAAAAAAAAAAAAACCCAAGGCTGTAACTTGAATAATCCTCCTTACCACCACTGCTCTAATATTTATGTATTTATATACAAAACCAATATACGAGAACAAGTCATCTTGGACTTCTCCAGTGAGAAAAGTGACACAAAATCCTCCACAACCCCCTAAATGGTTCAACTTGGCAGCAAGACAATCATAATTGAGATGAGCACCCAGCTGAAGAGTTTTTCCAAACGTACTGGCTGTCCTGCCCTACTGCCAATGATGTGATTCTTCCTTGAATTGTCATCTGATGAAGACTAGAATGAATTAGTCCATCCACATAACTCAAACACCACAGAAATGCATTTAAACTGGCGCCATGAAGGCATTTACATAATTACCTAATGTGCAAGGTCACAATGTGCTGTATTAAATCTTCCATGTATTGTAAACAAGCAATTTCTGCAGGACAAAAGCATGGGCAATATTGTTTTGCTCACCTATTATAGTGGCCTCATCAAGAGCATCATTACCAGAACAGGATATGTGATTAAGGAGGAAAATAATACAAATTTCATCCTCCCTCAGCATAACTGGAGGCACGATGGCAGCCCTGTTTTCTGTCATATTCAACAGACCTATGATGGTTTTGGTCAAAGTTTCTATCACAATCAGCTGCTTTCAGAAAATGTTAAAAATTTTACCCCTCCATCCTTTGTGGTACACTTCAGAACACCAGGCTTTTGCTGCCCTTCAGCGAGCCATTCCTCCTCACAAGCCATCAGCTCTCCATCCCTCAGCTCTTCTCACAGCAAGCACCGTGGTTTCACTTACACAGGGCTCATGTTTCTACCATCTGCCCACCATATTGGTGGTAAGGTTTGAAAAAGCACAGAATAAAGCAGAGCTTGTCTCTTTCCACCAGCCAATATGAAGCCTGTACTGGCACCCAGCAGGCAGTCTCTACATCAACAACTAGACAGTAGTCTGTGAAGGCTAAAAACAGCAAAAGATCTTCTCATTTCTATGAAAGAATTTATATAAATAGAGTTGAAACTAAATCAAGAGCTGGAAAAAGGCCTATTGAAAAAGAAGGGGAAAAAAAAGACCCCATCAACTACCTGTGCGATAAAACTAAGGCAGCACAAAAATCCAACTGACATGCAGGAACCAAAGATTTATTCATTCCCCTCCTGTGAAGCTCCTTGACAGCCACTCTACAAGCTTCTCCTAATTCCAGGTATTGACTGGCTGTGCTGGCACCACCCATTGGAGCAGATGACAAATTTACTGGTGTCCATGTATCCACATTAGTTGCTGCACATACTGCTACAACCAGCCTCCATGCTCAGATAGCAACTCCCAGCTCCCGACTCTGCTGCTGCAGTTGCTGAAGTAGCAGGGCTGTCTAGTGTGCCCTTGGGAGGGCATGGGCTAATGCAGTCTGTGGGTCCAAGTTTGCGGTGCTTTAATAAATCTGCTTTCTGATTAACTGTTTGCTCTCGACTGGTGTGGTTGCATCACAGACCTGTTAATTGTATCATGGTGGAAGTTTTATCACAGTCATACTTTCCTGTTACAGGAGTCAGGAAGAAAAGACCGCTACTCGGAAGAAACCATAATTAAAAAGTAAGTATGTTTGTGTGAACTGCACAGGCAAAATCTATGTAAGAGGAGGATGCAGAACTTCAATATGGTCAAAAGCTTTTCCAGAAACGGGAATTCTATACTGGGAGCTCAGAGGAGGCACTCTGACAATTATTATCTCCTATTCAGTTTGAGACTGTGCAAGCAGATAGGTCTGAAGACATCATTTTCAGCCAGTAATGTCAGGTGCTTCATGCTAGAAGTAGGTATTGCAGTGATAATAGGTGATGTCTATGGCATTAGTGCACAATAAAAATCTTTGTACAGACTAAAAGGAAATTTCCAAAACTAAACCTTATGTCAATGAAAAAAATACCACAGGGTGCTCTGTCACTCCCTCAGCTTGGAGTCTACCTTCTTTTTCTAGCGAGGTAGGTCATAAAACAGCAAAAAACCCAAGATTGGATCCCACAGAACAGAGCATTTCTGAATAGAAGCTAACAACCTGGAGATGAGCCCCACTTGGATGTTTAGTAAACAGCTGCTGGAATAAAAATCATGTGTGGCACAAACCAACCAGAATACACACGCTGATTCTGCCATCTCAAGGGGATTCACAGTCTACTGCACCACATAGCTCCTTTATCAGTTATCAAAGATAGAAAAAGGTGTAACTGTAGACTGGAAAGAATTCATTGTTAAAAAAAAAAAGCAAATAAGTATTAAAAGAAGCAATAAGTTGGAGAACTGAAACAAATATAGTAATTTTCAGATTAAAATAAATTAACATAGCCTGAAAATTAAAAACATCCTAGATTAAAACTCAGTCAGCCACACCATTAGTACATTCCTCCCAGACCAAGTGGTCTGCGGAATTTATACATTTGGCATCGTATAAAATGTGCTATTCCTGGCAGGACTTTGAAATGGGGGAAGTGAAAGGGCCAGCAAGACAGGCAGAGCAACAGGGCCAGCCTCAAAGGAGGTGGGGGAAGGAGCCGTAGGACTGCCCTGCCAGATTTTAATCACAGGCTGGCCGGTCTTTCACCACGAAGTAAAAGCACATTACGCTTAAATGCAGTATTCCCCTCTTCAAGTCAGCCCCCTTGCTGCTCACTCGCTCCTTCCTCCTACATAAATAGCTAATCAGCTTTCAGTCCCTTTTAATGTGTTCATTAAGGACCCCAAGACATGGTCCTCAGGAGTACAGGTGCTAATAAACTACCTGCACCACGCAGCCCTCTCCTCCACATCCTGGCTGCAGTTGCCATTTCAGCCATCTGCTGTTGGGCTAACCGGGTCTGCAGTCAGTTAAGATTTCTGAGCACCGCCATGGGCTATTTGCTGGCCTTAGGCATTTTATATCCCAAGCCCAGAGCGTCAAAGAGGGCTAACAAGGTGTGCTAATCGGCCTTCCCTCTGATTAACCTACAGCTCTGATACATGTTGTAATTTGTAGGAAATCCACAGCGAGTTTAGCCACGTAATATTTCCAGGTGACAGCATACAGACTTTATTTTGTTCATTTAATTCAAAAGTGCACAAGCCATGAGTATGCAGAGATATGCCTTTTTTGAAATTTAAAACAGAAAAACTCTGAACAAAAAACCACTGAATCTTTTACTTTTTTCATGCTAAGGTTTTTTTTCTGAAACAAAACAAAATAACCAAAACACTGAAAATGGGAGAAAATTATTTTCCCACAAGGAAAAACAGCTTTCTGCACAAGATTATCTTCTGACTAAAGAGCTGGACCTCCTGAGGGGGATGGAAACACCTGGGAGGTGTGTCACACACTAGCAAAAAGGTAGACGGCAAAGAAAAACTGGAAGACACACCAAAAAAGTTAGAAACTTCCAAAGAACCAGGTGGGATTGGACAGAAGGACTCCTGCAAATGACCATATTTTCCCACAATAACAGCATGTATGTAGGAAACACAAAGCATTTGTTGTCTGGGCTTGATTTTTTTTATTTTTTGAGCATTCATTGCAAACATACCACTCCTTTTAATTTTTATGAATAACGCCCACATCTTAGAAAACTCACATCAAGTATAGAAAAGAAGTCCTTTACCCAGTTCCTGGGTAAAGGACTGGGAAAAAGACTAGGAAGTTATTGGCACCTGCTCGAACAAGTTACATGGCAGGGCATATTACATGTTCCAACTCCATCACACAACTCCAATAATTCAGTTCATTGCCATAGATCAATCTCCATCAACCCAAGTGTTTTAAGTCAGCCTTCATGTGTTACTGTTAGACAATGATCTGTGCCCCTACGACAGAAGGCCATTATACCTGTCACTCATTAAGGACTGGAGAAGTAAGAGCATGACTGCATAGCAATCATTCACTTCAGCAAAAAAGGAAGAAAGACTATACTGTGCTTGGAACAGGCTTGTTCTGCTTCTCTACAATTAAATAATTGTTGCCCAAAATAACATGGGCCTAAAGACTATTTCTTACTGAAAAGTGTGTTGTGCCTAAGGTGCTTGCACCTATTCCAAAACGTTCAGGAGAGCTGAGCACGAGACAGTGCCTCATGGAGGTTCTTGGTGTCAGGAGGGAGAGGGAAGAGCTGTGGGTTATGAACTGAATGGAAATTCAGCTGTAGAAGTGTGCTCATCAGAAGATATTTTGGAACCAGTTTTCCAGCTGCTCCTGACATAAACCAAAAATACAAATAGAAACAAACGAAATACATGCCTCAGAAGACACACAAAGAAACCATCACCACTACAGCAAGAAACAATCCTCCAGTTTCCTTCTGCATCCCAACCATGTTAGGGCCTGGCATCATGTCACACCCCACTCCCTCAGTTCCCTTAAGATCGTAAGAACAAGCTTGATTTGCAGAAGATAGAACAGATGTAGAAAGAAAAGATCCTTTAGGTTTAGAGGCCAGGGAAGCTATGCACTTTTCCACTCCTAAAAGCAAGGAAAGACAAAAGCAACATGATGAATCTGAGGTGCAACCCTGATGTAAAAGCAAAGACACTAAGAAGAAAGGAAGGGAATTGTAACAACCAAAGAAAGAATTTCTCCAAACTTCACACATCCTAATGTTGCCCACTTCCTCTGCACTCCCTTAACTGAGTTTTTGTCTGTCTGAATAAGCATGTGTAATGGGAACTCAGCTCATGATCTTGCTCCCATTACTGTATCTTGCATTTAATTGAAATGTGTAATCCCAGGAAAGTCCAGACATTAACCCATTTGGGTGGGGTGACTATTGTTACAAGCTTCATATTTTTCCTAAAGCTCCAGCTGCCGGAACCGTAAGACTCCATGAGAATTCAAAGGTCCCAGTTGCAGGATTTTTGTTTTGTTTATTTTAAAAGATATCCCAAGTTCTCATGCTTGTGGAGAATGAATAAATAAATAAATACATAAAACAATTTTTAAAGCTTGAAAACATCACTTGCGAGTTCTTTAAAGGCTCAGAAACCAGAAGAGGGGAAAAAAAACCCACCACTTTCCATTTTTAAATAAGGCTCATGACCATTTTTAAGCTAGTTTCGTAACTGCTAACTCCTTGGTGGTTTTTATTCTGCAATATTTTCTCTCCAATAGCCATTTTTTGCAGAATCAAACTATTCCTGATGAAAGTGATAGACTATAGGGTCCATTCTTTCATTAGCTTTACTGAAGGTGATCATCCATTTGAGGAATCTAAAGTCATTTCTCTTTCATACATATAAGAAGATGTAAAACTGTATCATGAGTTTGTTTAGACCAAGATGCAGCAGATGAGGGAAAGAGAGACATGCTATCCCAAGATTTTTTAGATAAAATATAAAGAAGGTAACATAACATTGATGTAGCTTTGGAAGAAAGGAACACCACCACAGCTCATCTTCAGGTTTGTATCTATTACCTAATCTATGCCAACAATAAATAAATGCCTGGGTGGGCAAAGAATTAAAGCTACTTCACTCTCCATGGGCATCTCTGTGGGAATTCATTAAAAAAACAGCAGTCTACAACAATTCTAAGCAACCAACCAACCTGACGCTGTCAGAGAGTTTTCATAGAGATGACTACACTGGAGTCAGGATCCTTAAAATGTCAATATTCAACTTACCCTGTCAGAAATCTACCTATGCACCACAAAATTTACCTCTTTGAAGCAGTTACATGGATTAAAGAACAGACTGTTATAAACTGCAGCCACTGAGAAAATCATAGCCCTTGCTCAATTTTAAAATAAAGAACAAGCTGTTCTGCTTTGCTCTGGATTACTCATCCATGTTCAGCACATGCACTGACTTTGTGTATGTGTAATCTGCTGACCTATCCATTCCTGCACAGAGACGTGAAGATGAGAATTTAAATAACAATTATATCAGCATTAAAAGATGTCCAGCAAAGCCAATATGTAGGAAATGGATGAGGTATAGCATTTTGATGGGGTAGAGCCATTAGACAGTCATAGGTTTGTTCAATTCAAACTACATTAAGTCAGAGAACAAAATTTTCCACTGAACTCAGATAAACCCATAGGCAGTGCAGCTCTGTTTTGTCAGGGCAACAATAAACAACCAAAAGAGCAGAAAACTAAGTGGGAAGTCATATTTTCCAGCAAGTATGACACCATGAGATACTGACATTCATTTGCCACCTCTGAAGATGGGCATACACAAACATGCAGCTAAAGGCACCAACACTATGTCTTCCCAGCTTGATGCAGTGCAGGCAGAGCTACTTCAAACACCTAAAACAATATAGCTGGAGAGTGAGCCAGGGTTCATGTGCTCAGTCAAAGCCATATTGCTTCTGGTAAGGAAACCAGCTTAGATTTACCCATGTCTCAGTGTGTTCCTGTATTTCTTTGGCACTATATAAGTACCATAAACAACTATTTTACTCCTGTGTTTAGTTCCTTAAGATTTATTCACACGAGTCATCCCATCTGTTGCAAGACCAGGTTTCTGCCCAGCATTTACAGCTGCTCCCTGTGTGACAACTTCATTCTGAAAACAAAAAATCCCTGCTTTCCCTGCAAGAAAGCAAACCCTTAGTCAGAGCAATCTCCTGGCGGTAAGAAACCACTGATTGAGTCTTTACTCCACCCAATTCAAAGGTCAGAGGTTTTCCATCCTACATTACTCTCCAGCATACAGACTACGAAGCTGAACCAAGTCTTCCACATCTCAAGCCAGCCCCTTAACTGCCTACCACACATCTGCACACTCACGTGCACACACTTTCTCTCTCAATCTCTTCAGAACTCTCGCTTCCAAGCATATTCTCCCCAGAAAACATTATCAAAACTGATGAGTCTTTCAAAAGACTCTGGCTCCAAAACCAAAAATCATTGCAACAAATTTTCAAATCCAAGTTCCCTGAGTAACGCTAGTATCGTCAGCAACTGCCAAGATAACAAAAGCAAAGTGCACTGGCAGAGTAAAACCAATAATACAAGACCATGAGTTAATTAGGATGGGAAACAGACTCCTGCAGTATTAAGTTTGTATTGCTCAATGCTTGTGAGGTTTCAGGTGGACTACAGAAATGTAGTCTTCACTGCCACGCTGGCATGTATCTAAAGCAAATGCTATGCACACAATAAAGTTGCTGTAAAATTTTCATGATTGGAGTTAATCAAAACTAGACAAAAAATAGATTTTAACATAGCCTATTTTAAACTGTTAGGAGAAAAAGCATTCTGTTTAGAAAGCCATTTTACTCCCATTGACTGCGGGGAGGGAAAAAGGAAATAGAAAGAAAAAAAAAAATCAGAAGCCACATTCTTACTTCTTTGCCTTCTTGCATTAATCCATTATGAGGCTGAAAAGGAGATTTAATTAAATCAGTTCCGCTTATCAACCAAACCCTACCTGTTTATTTGCCAGAGACACCATTCCTTCTTGTTCCCGAAGGGGTGTTGGGAGGAGGGAAAGAAGAGCAAAACTGGATTTTAAGAGCAGGAAAGTAGAGGGTGCTTTTACTGTTACCCAATGAAAAAAAACAGGGAGGGGGGAAATCAAACAGGGATATCAAGGCTTCCATTAGTGCCAAGGCATCACTGTTACGACTCTTCTCATGAGGATACAGGATGCCACATGCAGAACTCTCGGATACTAAAAATAAATAAATATTCTAAAAGGGCTTCTGCTGAATTGTACTTTCACAGCAAAAGCTGGACTAGGTCCAAGAAGAACCATGGAACTGAGGCTTTCTGTATACCGCAGCCATTAAAATATGCAGTAAAGCTAAATGATCGAAAGTTAACCCTGTACTGTGGTAACTCTCACTAAACCTCATAACCATCTCTTTCTCCTCAACTGTTGTATGGGGGGAGAAAAAATATTAACCACTGAAAATTAAGAATCAAGTTTTTAAACAGATGAGTCAGCAGATAATCAGCAAAGCTAATTCCCCAAGCTGCTGACATCACTACACACATACAGAGACCACCTACAAATTACTGCAAGGATGCTACCATCTCAAAAAAACAGGGAATAAAGTAGAACGATCTCCGGTATGGTAGGTGGTGTCTTACTGAGATTACTCAGGGTAACAGAGCCTCTGGTTACCTCAAATATTCCGAGTACTATGGATTTTTTTCCTCAAAAGTTTTCACATAGCATCAGCTTGCACCTGGTTGCTTCTGACAACGTGCTTGGCCTTGCTCCCGTACTCTGAGCAGACGAAAGGGGTCCTAGCATTGTCTGGGGCTCTGACATAGAAAAGAAGAATCCAGTTCTGCAGGGGCACAAGTCATCGCAGCCCAGCAGGCTGCCACTGCTCAGAGGCAAGCAGTCAGCAACAGCCTTCACTGACTGCTTTGAGGTGGTTCATGTATGGCCAATGATTGGCAGCTTGGGAACCTTAACTATCGAATTACATCGCCCTCAGTTTGGATTTTTGCACTGAACTAAAACAGCACTGGAGTCAACCAGCTGGATTAGGAACAGAAGAAGAACACAGCACTCTCAATGTGCTCACTCCAGATAATATTAAAAACATTCAATTTTGTCATTCCCCGCATCACAGAAGAAAAATGCCACTATTACGATAGTTTGCTGACAGAACACCTATGGTGTAAGTTGGGCTTGACCAGAGCTGCCAGGCACAGCGGTAGCTACCCGTGCTGCACCATGCCAGAGCCCTGGAGCAGCCCAGAGCCACCCCAGGCCCTGACACATCCACCCACAACCTGGCTCTGCCCCAGGCTTCACTCCTGCAGGAGGAAAGGGAAATCCAGGGTTACCCATCCCTTGAACCTCTGTGGGCTGCCTGAGCCTCACAAAGTTCAACAGCTGCCCAGTCCAATAATAAATCACGCTGCCATCTCTGCCCTGACATTCCAATGTAGGTTCACATTCACTACTGGACACATACCATGACACAGCAGGACGCCAATTCTCAGGAACAAAAGATCCGGCTAGTTAAATAGAAAAATAAATCTCAGCTCCTAATAGGAGATAAGTGAATTTTCAGTCTAAATAGCTACAACATTTCTTAGGAAATTTTTTTTTAAGGTTAGAATAATTCAGACTTAGCTGAGTCCTTTTATGCCAAGCACAGAAAGTTAAATCCACAGCCACATTCAAAATAAGCATCTGGCTTAGCAATAAAAGACCCTGTATTTTGCACTCTACCTAAATGTCAGTATAGAGGAAAATTTCACCATGGCAATGCCTACAGCTTTAACAAATTCCTTTGACAGTAAAAACTTGATACTACCTTATAGACACAGAAAAGAATGTTTGTAATATGGACAAAATGGATAAACTCAGAAAAGATCTCAGCAAACTCTTCTTTACTTTTTCTTCTATTTCTTTAAACAAAGATGAGAAAAAGTAGATGAAGGAGCTGCTCACTAGCTGGTTTGTAGATTAAGGTGATGTTGATAAATTAACAGTTAATTTGTCAAAAATTCAAAGAATCAACTTTGCAAAGGGCAACAGAGACACTAAATGTATTACAGCTTGCTTCTGACTTTATAATGCAAAGCACTGTGCTTAACCATGAAAATCAGAAAGCCAATCTGACTTAAGAACAGATCAGTTTGCATTTTACTGTAAGTGGTAAACAGGAGTAAGGGTTGTTGGGTTTTTGTTTGTTTTTTCAAGTATAATATAATGGACAAAAAGCAATTTTTCCCATCTGCCATCAAACCGACTATCTGCCTTTTGATATCTGTGCCTTTTACAGCAAATACACTATTAATCACTTTCCTAGTAAGCATTCAGTGCCTCCTCAGCAATTGTGTAGCCAGTTTGTTTGATGTGCCTGTGCAACACATGCATTACCAGCCTGAGATAAAAGCTCATCCCTAGTTAAACAGAGCACAAATTAGAGCTTGACTATGTAGCTACATATGCAAAAGAAACAGAAGGTTCAGCATAGATAATTACACATTCTTAGCAAAAGTTTAAAATAATTTCAAGCCCCATGGTGTTTTAGGTTAGGACACTGATCTTCATGGTTATACGGGAATCTGCAAACAGAATAAAAATGAACAGGAAGACAGTACAATGCTACTCCAGCAGGACTATGTTGAAAGACCTAAGCTGTATGCACCCCTACGTCACATTAATGGGTACTGTAGATCCTTTCATTGTTTCAAACAAATATGTATGAGCTTTCACAAGCTCTCCAGTACATTGATGTGGTCAAAATTAAGAATATGAGTTTCAATTTTACTGATACATATAAAACCGTAGCCTACTCTTCCTGATGCACTTTTGCATACTGTCCTGCTGGGGGACGAAAAAGGGTAAGGAAACACAAAGTTACCTAATGTGACTTCAAACAGAGAGCCTCTGTTAGGACATAAAAACCTGGGAGTGTTTTTAAAATGTTGCAGGACACCTGATGGGAGGAAAAGCAAGATGCATACTGAATATTGGTGTCACTACTGAGCTGGCACATGGCATACCATGGAGATAAAACACTGCACATGCGAAATAATTGTCAGTTACTTCAGACTGTCAAACGTTTCAATGGAACATTGTCATCTCAGTGGCAGACAAGAAAAATAACTGTGTTTATGCAAGTCTACATACCCACCTCACGAAATCCCAGGCTCTCAAGAGAGGGTGGAAGGAGGACAGATAGAAAGCACCATTCATTTGCCCTTACCACATGCTGCAAGTTCATGACAAAGCCCTTAATGTCACCTTTTGTGCCCATTTGTGCAGTGTGCCACTGCCTGACACTGAAAAAGTAATACAAATCCCTAAACCACAGCAGCAGAACATGGCTGTGTCTTAAAAGCTTTGTTATTTCAGCCGGCAAAGACAAAATGAAACTAAAAAAGAAATACACTAGTGCACCCAGAGCTTCAGCTCTGCAGGCAGGCTAGGCTGGGCCTATGTTTTGCTTCTGGAATGGAGAAGATTCAAAGCCTACCATGGAACCAGAGCTGGTTCCAGCATGGCACTAATCTGTTTGTAACATGGACAGCTTGGGCACTTAAGTGGGTCTACATCCATTCTGGATATGCTAGCCAGTTTTATCTCCATGGGTAACAGCACAGATGTACCTGTGTGCTTGAAGCTGACACAGTGACTCCTGCTATCCCTGCTGCGGACCATGACTGTCCCCTTCAGGACATCTCCCTTGCTCTCCTCACCACAGAGGAGTGTGTGTGCAGAGGCTTTGTTAACTCTACTCAAGGCTGTAGGGAAGTGAGCTCTCGGGATTCATCAGGTTCATCAGGAACAAGCATCCTGTGACTGTGAGATGCTCCTCACAAGGAGAAGAGACACCAGGGAGACCTTCCCTTGATACTTAAGAGAAAGAAACAGCTCAAATTTCACCATGCTACACCAGACACTGCAACCAGGCACACCATGTTGATTCACAACTTCCATCCATTTTAGTAGCTGCTTTATCTGTAGCATCAAGACTTATACATTTGTCGTGGTCGGGCGCGCAGAGGTCCGACCACCTCCCAAAGGGAGAAGGGTTGAGGGCAAAGTACTTTCTGTACTTTCTCCCAGAAGTACAGTTTGTCTCTTCAAATAGTTAAATCATAACAAACTTCATGCAGACACAGTTCCCTTTGTATAAAAGATGCTTACCATAAATACACTGATCTTGCACAAGAGCAGCTTAATCACCACTGATATTATTACATCTACATTAGGTAAATCAATGTAAGAGGGAACTTATTTATCTACAAAGAGAGAACTGAAGTAGTAAGACATCTGCACGTAGTCATTAGCTAAGGCCCTTCTGGTCTACGCCAGCATTGATCCATCTCTAAAAGGACAATAACATTATTTCCTCTTTCCACCATCTGCCTGCACTACACTGCACAGTCCTCGAAGCAGGGACTACTGACCACTACAAGTAGTGCAAACCCTGACAGATGTTGTCTTGACCTCAGCTGGCACCTCCAGAGATTTTTTTGTGATACCATTACCTTGTAAGCATCATGACTGAGTAGGTTAAGAAAGAGCTGATAAACACGGTGTGCCACAGAAACCAAGGGGGAAATCTGAAGTTGAGAGAAATGAAATTAGTCAGATGAAGACTTTTGGAAGGGCTCTCCAGCTCTGGAAAGGCTAAGAGATTTGCAACATGACCACAAATGGCCAAAAGCTGCCTCCTCCCAATACTTAATATCTAAACCACTAGCACTATTAAAAAGGAAATATTTTTGTGAACTAAAACATGGAAAACAAAATTATTTCTTTAAAAAAAATAAGCTAGTGTCTGTTTCTGGAGGGCTGATTTTCATTAATGTAATATTTCTGTTAACAGCCTTGTCTACGTAAGGCATCTGTAGAAAGTTTTTATTGTTAACTTAATAGTGAAAATCTAATACAGGTTCTATTTGAATTTTCCTATTAAACTGACGTCAATGGCAGTCTGAGAATCAGATTGTTACAACCCAGACTATGAAACAAACATTCAAGTCAGATGCTGTAAATGTAGCCATTGCACACTGCTAAGTGTCTTTTAACATTTTAAATCAGGCCTCTGGGTAGAGCCAAGATACACTTGGCATAGAGATGAGGGGAAAAAAGTATTAAAATGTAGACATTTTAACTTGGAAAGTCGATTATCATTTATTTCCAGGAAGACTGAAAAAAAAAATTGTAATATACACACAGAATTGCACTTGTGCAAGCATAGGTACAAGTACTGGAATATGGTCAAGTCACTAGAGCTTGATGTCTTCATCAGCACTTGCCACACAGAAGACTAATGGTGAGACTTTATGTTCCTTGCAAGGTTACATCCCCAGGAACATGCATGTGGCACAGGGAACCCAAAAACGAAGGGGGAATGAGGGGATCCTATGGCAGTGTTGGAGCAGCAGAAGGGACTGCAGAGTGGTACAGAAGTATGAAAAGGAAGGAGCATGTGTTGGGAGAGGAGATTTTGCTTGGAGATCAGTAGAGTTTCCTGAGAACAAGACTACAGGAAATTTGAAAATTCCACCTGGGATTTCCATCAAAGGGACACCAGGGTCCTACACCTCATCAAAATCTTTACATGCTTTGGAAGAAACTTGCTTTCCTCACAGTTTCAGATTTTCATGGAGACCAGCAGAAAAAAAACAAATAAACAAATCATCAAGTGGTAAGAAAGAGCTGTGCTGGAAGAGAAACGGTTGGGATGCCCTGCTTGGCCTCCCCCACAACAGTATTCAGAAATCCGCTGGTATCAGCACAGGGTCCCTGTGGTGATCCCTGCACCAAGGGTGCTGCAGAGCTTTCCACGGAAGCAGGCATGCCAGAATGCACCAAAAAGCACAGCACTCTAGTAAATGCTGATCGCCTCCCTTGCCAGAAGCCATGATAAGATCAAAGAGAGCTTAAAAGAGTAAGCAAAAAGTCAACACATACACATGGCTGTATTATTTTCAGTTGTTTAACTGCTACCAAAAGAGGGCCTGAACCCTTATCAGATTTCAAAACCTTTTAGGCCTGTGTAGGCCTAAAAAGGAAAGAAGGATGAATCACAGTAGAAAACCCATAGTTTTAATGTAATTTTTCCTATAGAGATGGATTACACAGTCACATTTTCAAGTCAAAGAGAAAGGAAAAGTACTGGAACTTTTTGCTAATTATAAAATTACTTTGAATATTATCCAAATCACAGATTATTTTATTAACTAGAAAACCAGCTGAGTAAAAGTTTTCTCCTTTTCCAACTCACAAGATACTTCTAAGGCCTGCAATAATAAAGTTTGAAATCAAACAAGTTTTTCAATTAAAAACAAACAAAACTAAACTGCTTTTTAAAAAGAAGATAAATTACAGTTCACAGAACTGTTTCTTATTTGATGCTAAAGAGGCTGCAAGTAACATATGGATGGTAGAAAACTGAATTCTGTTCTCAGAAATATTTTTCAAGACTTAGCAATACTAACCATCTTGGGCCGCATGTTAGATTAAGGAGAGATGCAACACTGAAGGGAAAGGAGCTCTCTGACCCACATTGTACGTTAGCATATGACCAAGGAATGGCAATGACAGTGCAGGCACAGGTTATCTGCTGACCTCAGTCCAGAAATTAGGGACAGGGTGTAACACTGCACCAAAATGGAGCGATGTCAATACTGAAGCAGAGGATGACATTGCTTAAGTCCCCAACTCATCCCTCTCCCTTAAAAATCCACATCTGTAAAATGCAAAGTCCCAACATTCAGAAAGTAATTTAATCAATGCAAAAATAAAAATATTCAACTTCCTTCCAAGTAATAACTTGTCATGATGCTGTAGGTGCTGAACTCTTTACTCATCACAGCACATGGGAATGCAGCCTTGTGATTATGCATACAGACATTTGCTTTGCACAGAGCACCAGGTTTCTTGTGCAAGGCTGGAAAGATCCCGAGCATGATTTATGGTATATTGTTACACCACCATCTAGACACGATTAGCAAGCTCAGGAACTGATAACAGCGAGCCCATGACAATACAAGCTTAACAGAGGCTGACGTATCCTGCCAACACCATGGAGTCAGCGTACCTCTCCATGACAAAAAACTCTCTCGCATACAACCTCCACAGACTAGTCTCATATACCCAACCTGCTCGGGGTGAGGGAAATGCAAACTGAACTTTCAGAAGCTGTGACATGGCTTCCACAACCTTCCCCGTAATAGTCATGGGGAATTTTCAGTCCCTTCATGACACTGTCTGTGTCTGTTCAAGTAATGGCTTCAGCTAACAAACTCAATCCAGGCTGAGGCTCACTCTGCAGTCTTCTCATCAGCACACTGGGAAAGCACTGGGTGCCTGCTTCAGGGTCTTAGAAAGGAACTGATGGCTTACTTTTGCCATACTAGTAAATATCATTGCCTAGCCAAGACACAGCTTACATTGGCAGAAGACTCTGCAGGAGGATTAGCAACAGCACCAAGAGAACTTTCGTGCTTGGAATAAGTGCAGCTACACCTGGACTTCAGTTGACAGAATTATGCTGGTAAGAGTGGAGGATGGGGAAATGGCTTCCTGACCAACCCAAATATGCCAGCAAAATCAGTAAGCATAGGGTCACGCTTCAGAAGAAACCACACTGCAATTCCTGGCACCCATTGTTACAGTGGAAATTTCAATCACAATAACCTGCAGTAATTAAATGGACCACAGAAGGCCTTCTGCCTTCAGGGAAAGGATAAAAAGAATAATATTTCCTTCAACAAGCTGGAGTACCTCCAGCACTGGCACAACTGTGCAGGACTGGGTGTAGCAGTATCAACATCTCACGCGACAGCCCCTGGCAAGGAAACCAGATACAGAAGTGTGGGAAATCTGAGTGCTTTTTATTTTTCTCTTCAGTCACGTAGCTTTTCCTTGATAACTGAAGCTCCTAGTCCAAAGCAAAGAAAACAAGTCAGCACTTGGAAGTCAGCCAGTAAGCACTGCTGCATGGAGAGCTAGGTGAGAAGCCCAATGGGAAGTCTGGAGTGCCCCTGGAGGAGCGTTCATCAATTCTTCCTTCCTTCCTTCCTGCAACAAGCTCATTTAAAACTTCACTTCTTCAATGGTAGGTCCTTGTGCAAGACTGGCTTGCCAAGGACAGCCCTCAGAGGAAATAAAGGATAGAAAACTGAAGGCCTAAATAAGAAGAACAAGTTAGGTAGGATCCCCAGAAGGTTCCCACCAACTGTTGCAATCCACACGTACAGAAAGCATACAATGGCTAAGAAAAAAAAATCTCCCATACTTTACAATGCTAATGCTTAAGGCTTTCTTCTTAGCAATTATTACTTCTTCATTTTGCAGACAGCGAAGACGCTGACAGCTAGATCCCCAGAGCATACCAAAGATCCTCTGATGGGACCAAATGAGCCCCCTCAAAGCAAAGCCTCAACAGCCCAACTGAGCACGTGAGCAGCTGGCTCAGAGAGTCGCTGACGTGCAGAACTGGATCCGCAGCCCACAGCCTGGCTCAACACCCAGATGTGTGGAGACAAGAGCATGGGAACACTGAGGCAAGAAATGAGATGTCTTCCATTTCATACACATGCCTTCTAGAGTACAGATGGAGAACAGAGAAATCTGAGGAACACATACATAAAAGCCCAGTATTTTAAAATCCATCTTCATTTTGGGAAGCTGAAAAGGGCTTCATCATTCAATCTAGTATAGCATTCATTTTTCACCCAGACCCACTTGTTATTCAATATGCAAGCTCCTGAAGCTGACAGGATGCATCCTTTTCCTATTCCACCATTATACCAGCTTTTATGAAACTATGTATCTAAAAAGGCAAACAGTTACCAATTCTCTTTACAGTAACATCCATCCTATTTTCTGTCATTCACTTGCAGCCTTGTTTAAAGACATGTCCAATCACACATTTGATTTACTCCTTTCTGGTTGACTTAGCAAACCTTCCCCAAATCAAATGTTAGCCACATATAAATTCTCTAAAACATAATGCTTAATAACATCCAAAATAATAAACTCTACAGTATTTTTATGAGTCAATTTGTCTACACTCCTGCCTGCTAACATTACTAGGGATAACTCTGACTACACTCATGCATTAAGCAGAACTACTTCTACTTGAATTTCTTACCTAATGTATTTGCAAGTTTTTCAGGGAAAAAAATAATCTGCATTTGTAATTTTTTTTTTTTGCCAGCAACAGTGTTTCTTCTGGACAGTAAAATCGTAATTCCTTTAAGTCTTGACCCAAGTTAGACTGACTCTTAAAAAAAAAAAGTAAATATCAACATGTCACGGATGGAAACCAAAATAGAGGATTACAAATGCAGTCACATCAGGACTCAGTTATACACAGACCTCCTCATTGGCCAAAACATGCATGAACACATTATAGCCTTCTACTAAAAAAAACCCAACCCCAAATCCATGGGCCTGCTACAGAGCCAGGACCTCCAGCATTACCACCACAGGTTCATAAAGACTCTCTACAATTCCCTACCCAGAAATTCCTTAATAGAGATTACCAGGCATTAGGGAATCCTGGACGGATTTATGAACCAGCCTGAACATGTAGTTGGTAACAGAGGGATGTCCTACAGCCCAGCAAGCAACAAAATATATCTACACGTATCTCACAAAAGACACAAAACACAGCAGATCTGCATGAGGGAATGTGCCTTAAGAACAGGCAAGTGTCTTGCCCAGCATTATTCTTGCATGTGAGCTCACAGGCACAGAGGTCACTGACCACCCTGAACTAACATCTCTCTATCTGTTAATACCAGGTGAGACCTGAATGTTTTTAAACTAATAAGAACTACAAGAGCTAAATCTTCTACCACGTGTCACTGCACATAAAATTGGTGTCTTATTGTCAAATACGTAAGATACTGAAAAATAAAGCAGTTTGTATTAGCAGGAGCATAGCTGGAAAACTGTATGTTTTCTTTGCTATTATACTTTATCTACTACTATGATTTCAATACCTCAGCAGCATCTTGTTTCTCAAATACACAAGTCAGAATTTACAGGTCAGACAATAAAAGAAGAAAGCTAAAAGCAGAAAGACATTTATTTATTTACAACTTTGCATTTTACAAACCCTACTTATTCCTAACACACTATTCACATTTGGTCAGCTATTGTACATGTGTGTGAAACTGTTCTGAAAACAGTAATTTGGCATAGGCAGCAAAAATGCACAGCCAGGACATTTGCTGAACAGAAATATGCGTAAGCTCCACAAGGGGGGTTAACATAAAGCCAGTAGGAGCAATGTTCTAAATAGTAGTAGCAGCAGCATAAAACTGAAGCAAGCAATCTAGGCAATAGCACGTTCTCTCTCCTCTCTAAGAGCCTGCAACATACCTTTCCTCTACATAGGAGAAAGAAAATTATGGCAGATCTCTAAAGGAGCAAAAAGCTGTTTTGTTGCTATTCTCTTACACTTCCCATTTGTCAAAAGCATCAAATTACGTTCAATAGCCAGAGAGAGCAGGACCTTTCACAGCACTAAGCTCATAGATCTATATGAGCAATAGGATTTAGTGTATCTGAAGCGTGCCAAGCAACCGCTTGAAACACAGAATGGACATAAGGACCTGCAACACAGTTGACATCAAGGGAACAAGACCACTACAGCAGGCTTGACTCTGACCAAGAGCTCTTCTTCATGTGGGACAGCCTGTAGCAGCACAGGGTAGGAGGGGTGGAAGAAAAAGGGGGAGAGAGACAAACAGTCATATGGCAAACTAGCAAACCAGGTTGGCTCCAAAGGGCCTTTGCCACTTTCTACTTGGGAAAAACTGCTCAGGGGCTCAGTCTGTGAGCTCTCAAATGCCACAGCCACCAGTGATGTGTGGATATACAACATAAGATCGCTGAAAACCTCCTCCAGTGCTAGTGTGTATTTTCTTCCTCCTCCTGCTTATAGACTTCTTCTGGGACAGTTCCTGAAACTACTCAACTATTCTCCAAGTTTGCTTGCAAATGTCTCTGCTTTCAGTCTTTGCTTCAGAAGCATGACAACAACAAATACAAATTTCATTCCCAGATGAAGTGCCAATTGCAAAACACAAGTCAAAGCTGCAAGGGTGACCTTAGTTCCTATGGCCTCAGGACAGGTTTGGTGGCACATACAAGCCTCCCCTGCTCACCTCCTCCAGAAGAAGTAAAGCAAGCAACAGTGTCCATCTGGAGAGAGAACATCACTGTGCCAACAGCAACACTATCCTCCAGAAATGCAAACCTTCATCACGAAAAGGTGCATAAAAAGCTACCTGAAAAAAGTATCAGTGAGTACAAGTTGTACTGAACTACTAAACTAAACATAACTAACTGCAAATATGTGTTTGACAGGGACCTAAACACCATTCACCTCTGTCTCTCCAGCTGCTAGACTTGCATGGTTCAACACATGGAAGTCAAGCAGCTGTAACCAACTTAGCTCTCAGAACCAAGAACCAAAATTTCTATTTTCACCAGCATTTTTATCTGTCCCAGGAAAGATCCTGCAGGTGTAAGAACTATAGAGAATAAGAACTTCACATTATAAAGCTGGGACTAGAAATAAACCCGGATTTTTACTGAAAACCTGTATCACATGAATCAAAATAAGAGCAGGAAAAGCAGAGGAAAAGAACATGTAGTAGCCTGTTTTCAACTCCCATCTACCCATCCCAATTTTTATGTATTAAAAAGTTCCCATTTTTCCTTTAATTGAAAACAAACAGAGTTCAAAAATCACACATACAGAGAAGTCAAATGTTCACAAAAAAAACCCCAGAAATCAAGTCTGCATTAATACACAGGTGGCTAGTGAGAAAAAAATGAAATGTTGCTGCAAACAAATGCTTACAATAGCTTAAGCGTTGTACTGACACAGGAGGACATCCTTCAGCAGGGCAGGACAAAGCAAACCCCCATGGGCTGGTGGGAGCAAACGGCTTCAGCACATGAGTATGGCACCTGGGGAGATGCCCCTGCAGAAGCAGAGAGGAGGGCACCTAGGCAAACACTACCACAAACAGAGAAGGCTTCTAAGACAATTAACATGAAAAACAACTTGTCTGACGTCAGAGAAAGAGGAAATTGAACACACCTCTCAAGTTAAAGCTGGATCAGTTTAACAATCTATGACTTCTGTCGAGCAGGAAGGATCGCACAGTTTTTCTCAGCGAGGGGAGCAGGAAAGGAAGAATACTAGAAAGGGCACCAATGACAAGGACTGCCACTAGCAGGCACTGCTGTCACTCCTCACTCAGCGCTCCTGGCTTGAGTCACCCACAGACACACAACGCTGCAGGGAGAGGAGTGGCCATAGAAGATGGAGTAAATTCCCTCTCACAAGATATGAGACCCAATTCCCCCAGCTGCCTGTACTGCAGGTAAGCATATCTCTAGGTTAGAGATTGAATGTAATAATCATGTTGGGAAATTTGACTTTGCCCCATTATATCACTGTTTATTTACACTATATAAACAGAATAAATCAGATTAGGATACCTTCTCTTAAGTACGTGTACATACACCGTCAGGTACAAGGTGATCTTGATTTGCTTGGGGCTTCTAAATATCACTGTATTACCAGCAACAATTAAGAGGGGTGTTTGACTCCTCCTCTGAATAAAGTTTCTTCACCAGAAAACAAAGTAGTAAAATCAAATATTAAAAAATATCATGTTCTTAATCACAAGGATACACTTCTAAGCTTCAAAACCAAAATGAACCCACAAACCTTCCTTCCATCCAAGTACATTTACATACTAGTATCTTCCAGTTACAGAATGAAATCTGCCACTTGTTAAAACAGACAAACCATCAACCGGCTTCAAAATCCATGCTACTGAATGCCTTGATGTAAGGACCCACAAACTTCCTGTGAGGAGGTAGCAAAATGAATACATTTGATTCCCAGTCAGTGCTTTTAAACACCCACATGTTCTTAGCAGTCTAAATAATTTCCACAGGGATAACAAGCTTGTTGTGGCTATGCCCAGGTAGTTTTTCTGGGATCACCATTTCATGTTTCTCACCAGACAAATCCATCTTCTCATCATCACACAGCTAGTGCAAAGGATCCAGCTTCAGTCTGTTCTTCTTCTCAATGTCCTTAACCAATGTCACCATAAAAGAATTGATGTAACTTGCAATCAAACTCAAGTAAAGAGGAAAAGACAGCATATAAATATCTAAGTACCCAAGCATGAAAGAGCTTTGTCTGGATGCATATCAATGCAATTGAATATTATTACATATATATTATACTTTATATGTCCATGCATCGTGTATACGTGTATATCTAAAACCAGAAGTACTTCTAGCTTCATACATTTCTGCATGTTGCCTAAATTCTCTACACTGAGGAAAGTACTGCCAGAGAACCTCTCTCCACAAACAAGAAAAAACCAAACAAAAATAGAAACCCCAGCAAACAGGAGTTTCAGCAAACATTTAGAAGGAGAAAAACTGTTTAAGAAATGTGCAATCAGAAACTGGTAGGCAAGGCAGCATACAAACTTGTGCTTTCTGCAGAAAATCTAGCCATCCCAAACATCCCTTTTGCAAAGACCAAAATCAGCTTGCAATCAGATATCACTTTTGGGTCGATGTTTGAGATGTCACATAAAGGAGTTATGCACAACAAATCTCATGAGGAAAAATGAACCTGAAGGCTACAGGGTTATTTTGATAGTGATGTACACGTGGCTTCCAAAAAGCTGTAGACAGGAAAGGTAGAAACAATCCTGCACTCATGGTCCCTTCAAGCAATCTGCTGTTGCAATCAAACTTAAAACAAGCAATCAATAAATAAAACTTACCAAAAGATTCAAAAGCTTTCACATATGCATTTAATTGAGAACTTCTTTCATTGAGAATCATTAAGGATACACATCCCATTTCTGTCAACACCGATAGTATTTCACTACACTCAATGCTATGGAAACACCATAAACCAGGACATCTTCACTTTGATTAGCAGACCATCACAATTTAAGCTCTTATTACTGATGAGGTTTCTTAAGATAAAAAGATCCTAAGTCCCTTAAAGCCAGTTAATGCCTGTTTTAATGGAAAAAGTAACTTTTTCCAGCTGTGAAGCAACCCTGAACTCCTAGAGGCCTAAACTCCCACAGCCAGATTTGACTTGAGAGCAGTTTCAGGATTAAAAAAATTGGTTTGCGTTCAGGGTGTACTGTCAGACCACAATAAAAGGAAAATGAATACAATATGCTGGAAATAAAACACTAGTCACATTAAAAAAAACATTTTCTGACAGCATTAATTATGACACTGTACCTCCCACTCTTATCACGCACAGCCCTTTCACAGCAGTTCTACAGACCTCCACCCTCAGCCATCCCAGGCATGAAACAACAACAGCAAGCCTTCTGGAGGACAGAAAAAGAGTTACTGCTAGTCCAAGTTCACAAAAAGCACTTGCTTTCACAAGTTTTTTTTCATGTGTTTTTCAGTTCCCTCTGTTTCACAGAAACCTTTGCATCTGTCTTTTTGGAAAAAGGTCAAGGCAAGCAAGAAGGAAGGAAGAAGCACTGGCAACCAAGGAAATGTCACTGTTTTCATGTTTAGGAAAAAATATTTAACATATTTCCATTAAAAAAGATTTTTCAATCAAAAAAAAAAAAAGAAAGAAAAGAAAGTGTTTCAAAAAAATTCATGGGACATTTTTGGAACCACTCCAACATGACTCCTGCCAGAGCATCCTCAGACCCGTGACCTGAACAGCCAAGTGATCATTGCTTTTGTGCTGCAAACTCACAAAGGAGAAACTGGTACCATGCCACACTATTCACATGACAATCTTCTGGACCACAGTTGAAAAGCAGCCAGTGGGTGATGTGTCAGCATCACCCCTAGCCCAGGTATGTGGCCATGGGGGTCTGAGTACTGCGAGGATCTGGGCTGCCCAGCAAGCAGAGAAACACAGGGCTCTGTCATTCCCACTGGGGAGTGGTGGCAACAGAGATGTGCAAAAAGGTGGAATAGCCACTGTCACAAATAAAAAGGTGATACTGCACACTGTGATAAACTGGTGCGGGCTGGGAATGAGGTTACAGTCAAAGTATCCTCTACCTGGAGCTCTCTACCAATATCACTCTACACAATTTCCTACCTTAGCAAGACTCTGCTGTAACCTTTGCTGTAATCTTTGTACAGAAATGACTTGCCACTTCCGAACCTGCCCATATGGGTTGGCCTGCACAGAAGAATACATAGAATAAACACAACAGTGCAATACACAGCTGTAAGGCAGAGCTGCCCTGCAGGAAGCAGCAGCAAAGGCCTCCCCAGCAGCAAGTGAAGTGTGAACAACTGGTTCCCTGGTTTTTTGCCCTAATTTAGGCAGTGGTAAAACCAGCACTTACTGCCATGGCAGCAAGACCAAGCAAAACAACATCCACGTGCTCAAAAGCAGAATGAACAGATTTACTGCCCTCATGTAGAGTGCAACATCTATGACTGCTCCATAATACACAGCAGTTCAAGAAAGAACACCTGTCCGATACATACCTCACCTACATGGGAGAAACATAGTACAGGGAAAAAGCCGCAGTGTCAATGACCAGTAAAAGCTGGGCAGCAATTGCCTGTGTGGTGCTGTTTTGGCATTTGGGTCAGACACATAAACTATTATTTATGGCTTCTATCACTTTCTTTGGGGCTCTCAAACAACGACAGCAGAGTAATCATCTTTAAAATGTGGAGGATTTAAGTCACACATACAGCATTACAAGAACAAGTTTTGAGACACAAGAAATGGAATTTCTTTATTCCTACAAAATTTTAATTGAATGCCGGATGAAGACAAATCATTTTTCCTTGACAGTAAACAAAATCCTAACTGCACAATAAATCACTGTCCTACACAGTAATGCTCCTATTAACAGAATCCACATATGTGATACTCCTTTGAAAACCTTTTAAAGAAACATCTCCCAGGCACACACACCTCCCAAGCTAAGCGCTCAAGTTATAAAATCAAGAAGCAAACTTAAAAATTAGACTTGCTCAAGGAAACAACATACGTACCAGCATCTTCATTCCAATTGTGCTGAAGAGATTAAACAATTGTACAAACACGTCTGAGATCACTGCAGTTTTATTATGAAAATATCCAGTGCATCTGAGTACCTAGAAACAACCTGCCACCCTGAGAACGATGCAGATGATGTTGCCGATTCATTTTCTGGCAGTCACTATGTCTACTCCTGTTCAAATGTCCATTTTCTGGCTTCTGCATGACCATCATGCTATGCTTAGTCTCGACAAAGTGTCTTTTTTTCTTTCCTTTTCAATTTTAAAAATACAGTTAATCTCCCATTGTCAGTAAATGTGTCAGCAATTACATTAATTTCTTAGACCTTTTCCCATTTAATTGTAGCAATTGGTCCTGTTTGTGATTAGAGTTTGGCATATTTTGTGTGCTACTCAATAGTCAAGACAGTCTTTCAGAAGATGCAGACACTGAAATTAAACTAGTCCCTTTTCAAATTAGTAAATTTACCTCTTATTCTTAAATTTTAAATATAAGACAGACAGATCAGTGATAATAAATCTCTGATGGGAGTTAAGGAAGCAGTTAGCAATTTCTTGCTATGTCCCAGCATGAAAAAAAGAAGCTGCTTGATTTTTGCATCACAAAGGAATTGAATTAAGTAAGTACCGTCCAAATTGCTATACCCATGCACTACAAATCACTTGTTGTTTGAGCAACATGGTATCAGGAAATTGCATGAAAAGCCTAGAAATTTATCACATAAAAGAACAGCTAATGGTGGGGAGAGGAAGTTGCTTAGGCTCTAAATATTCATTAAAGTTTTAAGTTATATAACATTGGCAAAATGCTTAAATGCTTCTGTTGTGGTTATCTGGGAAGGAAACATGGTATCTAGCATAAACTGAAAGACTACCAAAAGTAAGGCTGAAAGAGTAAAAGGCTGAATAAACCTTAAGAGAAAGTGTAGCCGTGTTTGATTTCAGACCTATTATCACACAAGTCATCTCAGTCATTTCACTGGTTTCTCGCACTTTGATTTTATACCACTGCACAGAACAAAAAGAGATGGATGCATCAAACATGCTACAGTGAAGAAATTAAAAACCTTAACTTCTGTCTCTGGTACTCAGCTCTGCCTGTAAAAACTGACTTCCTGTAACATTTCATGCATTGGTCTTTTGGGGGTTAGAAAAAATAAACCAAATCCTGGCATTTAACATGAGGGGAAGATGTATGCCACATTACTGCTCTTCAATAGCAAATGAAATCAGACTTGCTAAGCCACCTAAGGCAACAGCACCTATCATTAGGAAGAAAAAAAAAAAATCTTAATAAAGAAAAAAAGCCCACATTCAGCCAAAACTTATTGCATGACCACTGCTGTATCAGTAGAGCAAGTCAGCTTCATGGACTCCTGTCCTGACCCTTCCACAGTACCTTCTCACATTTCAGCTCTTGAGATGGCCAAAGGACTCTTTGCACATACAGGTGCACACCCCCTTGTCCTGCAAACTGACCAATCCCTCAGTCACTTGGACTCAGCAAGCAAAGTGTGGACAGGACTTCACCAGTCTCCATGACAGCCCCCACTTCACCAAGGAGGGACAGCAGAATTATCAGTTTGACAGATAAGAAATTATAAGGCTTACGGAATACCCTTCTAAAGGTGGAGTTAAACCCTTTCGTTGACCTACTTATTCCTTCCCATTCCTGGGCAAAGCAGCTGAAGACTAACTCTGTACCTCTTAGAGGCAGACAAGATGATCTCACCTCCCTCAATTGCTTCTTGCTGTGAAGGATGTCAGTCAAGTCCAAACACTGTAGGGATGGTTGATGCTTACCTGTCACTGATTTAAAAGGAAGACCTAGAGCACTTAAAAAACAGAATACCATTCTCTGAATAAACTCATCACCCTATTTTTATTGCCCACATCAAGAGCAAAACATACAAATAATTTCTTTCCTTGCAGTAAGATAAGATCCCTTTTTTTGTAGCTTGGCTGCACAAACTCCTTTTTATTTTTAAGGAAGGTCACCTCAGCATCACCACAGTTTCCAAATTAAGCCCTTTAAATGCTTGTTAGGTACATGTCTCCCACTGAGCTAACAGCACAATTCCCCATGTCAGCAAAAACCAAAAGTAGTGGCTTTGCTGCTGTTTAACAACCATCAGAGAATGTGAGAAAGCAGAGAAACAATGCAAGTGAAGTAAGATAAAGCAGAGGGGCATCACATCAACATTATCCTCAGGGAAGATGCTGCCTGCAGGCAGCACATGAAGCAGGGTATGGTCCCTCCTGCACACGATGCCACTTAGTGTGTGTGCCAGCCACAACTGCTGACACCCTCGAGCTGCTGGTGCAGGCTATTTCACCCCAGGGAACCTGTCCAGCAGCACTTTCATTTTCTCAAGGTTATGAATACCTGAGTTCAAGAGGACAGAAGAGCCAGGATTCTGGCTGGTTTTTGCAACAATGCATGGTGTCATTGCAGAAGAAAAAATTACTTCTTTCAATCTTTCTGTAAAAAATGCATCCTGAAATCCCTCCTAGTCTTACAGCCAGTTTCTTGAAGAAGCATATTCACCACATGGTAAATTTCTAGTATGGATGATAGCCTATTAAGGGAGGCAATAGTATCTCTATCTGTCTGAACAACTGTGTATCGAGACACTTAATACTAGGACAAACTAGTCCCTTAGTCAACAAAATATTATTTTGTGCATCAACTGCAGTTTGCCCAGTTACAGCTCAGCAAGAGTAACAAGCAGGAGTTATTGACATCATGCTGGAAACTTCATCTGGCTGAAGCTCCCCTATTCCTTTTAGAAGCATCCAGTACATAATCAGGAATGGATTTAGTGGTCTCAGGTGAGTCTGGCACATGGTGGGGTTTCCAGGTCTCTCTAAGGCTGTGCAACATGCAAGGCAGTACGATGTTAGAGATGAGTGAATTGGCCTATCGTCCAGCATATTGCAGTATTATGCAACGATAATTAATCAGGCCCTGGAAACCAATGGTCTGTAAAGAGTGTATCACACCTGAGCTAAATCCCTTCCCCTCTTTCTATCTCTCTTAAGTTCTGTAAAGTAATGGCACACTCCAAAGGTATTCTCCTATGTAATTTCAAGCAATTTCAAGCAATTGCAAACTCCTTGTGAGACCAGAGACCCACACGTCAAGTATTATCATGTGCACACACCCCAGACGTCCTCCTTCAAAATGTCTCATACACCAGGGCGGATATAAGATCTCAACTAATAAAGCAAAAGATGGGCAAAATGACACATCAATTCCATTTACAATGGAAATCACACATACTTCAATGTAAACCACCAAAAGCAACCAAGCAGCATGCAAGAGCTGATGTCAAATATGAGTCCCAAACTCAAGTTTAGTCCCAAGACTGGGCAGGGCACTGAATAAAAACACCCTACTGATACAGTTCTCCAAAACTATTCCATCTCCACCTAAAATTTCCTGACCTGTTCCGACATCAAGAAAAACTACCTTCATGCTGACTCCCACTCCTACACACGCAAATGACTGAGCTCTATCTCCTCCCCGTCCTCCTTCCACCCAGCCTCAGTAACCAACATGCCCCAAACAAGCTGCTTTCACAAGGATTTTGCCTGTGTCATGATACACGTGGCTCAACAGCCATGCACAGAGGTGTGCTGGCATATGTAGAGTCTGCTGTATCCAAGGAATAAGGTTTAGGGGCCAAATAGCCTCATACCCCCTTACACTGTGCTTTCAATTATCAGGGAAGAACCCAAAGAAATATCTTGAACTCTCCATAAGACCAGATCGCCTCTGATGCGGCAGAAACCACAGGCTCCCACAAAAAACCTCCGACTCCTTCAAACACTGGAGCCAAACCTGCATTTAAACAGTACAGAAACAGTTGTCCCTCATTCTTTTCCCTCTCTTCACAATTTAGCCCTTTACAGCATATTTAGAAGATAAATAGACATCTGAAAACATCAATCTCATCATTAAATGTTAAGAAGATCATAGGAAAAGGCATGAAAAGTCTCAGTGTGAGGTCTTTTGATTAGTATTCACCTATCATTCTTTTCCAATCTACATGCTCAGTAAAGGCTAGAAAGAAACTCATGGTTATGTTTCTTGCAAATGCTTTTCTGTCTTGCATTATCAGCCACTATTATTACCTACAGTTTCATTCACAAGCAGCATTTGAATAGCTTTTCAAAGGAAAAATTCTTTTTAATCAAGTCAGGTCATGCATGACGTTAACCAGAGTTGGTTTAATTTCTAGTCACTCTTCAAATTATTAGTATCATTCCCTGTAGATAAATGGTGTGTTTATGGTCTGTGTTACACGTTGAGAGGGAAGGCTTATCAGCACAAGGCATTCAAAATCTTTTTGCCAACGAGAAATAGGAAACTTCTCAGGGCAGCAGAAAGTAGAGCATCCACTTTAGCAACATTTTTTTTTTCCTCCTTTTTTCACCTAATAAAGGCCTTTGGCCACATTTCCTTAATTCCCATTTTTGACAGACAACTGAAGCAGGAATGTTACTAAACAGTTCAAAAAATCCTTTCTAATAACAAAGATAAAAATAATTGAATATGAGAAAGGTTTAGGGTACCACGGGGTCCTAAGCAAAGTGTCACCCTCAGGCAGCTGAAGTTCAACAAGATGAACCTGCAGTGTTTTAAAAGCCAGATTCAACCCTTTGGTCCACCAAGCATTTTCCAGGTGACTTCAGTTAAACCACTTACCTCCATTTCTATGGTTAGATATGGTGCCTAACCTTTTTTCTCCGGTATCACTGTTAGGAGTTCAGATGCTTAAGAGTTAGAGAATCACAGAATGGTTTGAAGGGACCTCTGGAGATCATCTCATCCAACCACCCTGCCAAAGCAGGTTCACCTAGGGCAGGCTACACATGAACACAGGTTTTAAAGGTCTCCAGAGGAGACTCCACAACCTCTCTGGGCAGCCCATTCTAGTGCTCCATTACCCTCACAGTGAAGAAGTTTTTCCTTATGTTCAGATAGAATTTCCTGTGCTCTTGTTTGTGCCCGTTGCCCCTTGTACTGTTGCCAGGCACCGCTGAAAAGAGTCTGGCCCCATCCTCTTGACGCCCAACTTTTAGTTATCTATAAACATTGGTAAGATCCCTTCTCAGCCTTCTCTTCTCCAGGCTAAAGAGACCCAGGTCTCTGAGCTTTTCTTCAGAAGAGAGATGCTCCAGTCCCTTAATCATCCTCGTAGCCCTCCGTTGGACTCTCTCCAGTAGTTCCCTGTCTTTCATGAACTAGGGAGTCAGAACAGGACACAGTACTCCAGACGTGGCCTCACTAGGGCAGAGTAGAGAGGGAGGAGAGCGTCCCTCAACCTGCTGGTCACACTCTTCTTAATGTACTCCAGGATACCTTCTTGGCCACAAGAGCACAGCGCTGTCGCATGGCAAACTTGTTGTCCACCAGGAGTCCCAGGTCCTTCTACATAGAGCTGCTTTCCAGTAGGTCAACCCCTAACCTGTACTGGTCATAGGGTTATTCCTTCCCAGATGCAGTACTCCACACTTGCCCTTGCTGAACTTCATTAGATTCCTCTCTGCCCAACTCTCCCACTTGTCCAGGTCTCGCTGAATGGCAGCACAGCCTTCTGGTGTGTCAGCCACTCCTCCCAGTTTCATATCATCACCAAACCCGCTGATGGTACACTCCATCCTTTCATCCAGGTCATTGATGAATATGTTGAACAAGACTGGACCCAGTACTGACCCCTGGGGAACACCACTAGCTCCAGGCCTCCAACTAGACTCTGTGATGAGTTGGACAATTTTATGATGTAGAGAAAGTTATTCTTTTCACATCCTTTGACGAGCTGTACAAAAGCTAGTGCTCTACCCAAACAGCTCCAGCAGAGCCAAGTCAGCAGTGACTGACCAAAAGAGACTGAGGCACAGCACCTCCTCCAACACTAAATGGAGCACGCCAGGCAAGTACACCAGGTTTGCCCAGCTTTACAGCCTTCAGTGCATGCTATATCAATTTCCTACAGCTTCAGTACGTCTTACAGTTAAATACTAAACCAAATCCTTTCCCTTCTCCCCAGTTGCACTTTTTAGATGCAGTTTTATACACAGGGTCAAAAATCAGCTAAGAAGAGATGGATAAGAGAAAAGAAAAATACCTAAAGCAAGTAAAAACCCCAGTGTCCACAGAAATGGAGGAGGGGAGAACCAGTAATTTAAAAGTGACCCTTGATGGGGGGTGGGGGAGAATCTGATTTTCTTCAGATATAGTTGGGCAGAAAATCGTTGAGGTGAGTTAAAATACCTTTCTTGTACATGCTTTATAAAAAATTTCCTCTGATTACTAGAATAATATTTGTTTTCATGTCAATCTTGATAATCACAGCTGTGGTACTTTATTTCCTCTCTCCCCTATCCTTATTTGCATCTATTAACAGGCCTGCATGTCCCCACACATCAATTTAAACTATACATATATACTTATTCTATATATGAACACTCCAATTTTGCAATCAAATTTGCTACATAACATCATCCTGGTCCTGAAATGTGTCATTTGCAAATGCACTACCGAGCTCACAGCACGACTCTGCTCTCCCCCAGGTGAGCCCAAGGACATCCTAGACTGCACAGAGCCACGTGTACTGGGGAAAGCCAGAGACATCAAGGAGGTCATTCAATTAATAGCCTTGCAACCACTGCAGGCTCACAAGTGGAAGGGCCACAACAAGAGAAGCATAAGCCTGAGCAATATTGCCTGTTTGGTTGTCGTTTTTTCCTTCTGCTTCCCCAGTTCACGGGGAGGGAGGGGAGACATCTGAAGTAGCTTTAGTATAATTCAGAGCTGTTCAATTTTGCAATTTCAAAGCTATAGAAGTCTCTGGAAGTAGTTTTTAACCAGGTGTTTTAAACAAATATGGTCAGCATCACTTCCAAATGACATTCTCCAGTATTTCCACTACTGCATTTTGGAGTCCAGCAGAGGGAGGGATTTATTCTTCAAGTTCAATACACCAAAACTCACTTTTTGTTATCATTTGAATTACAGGAGAATTATGAAAATCTTATCTTAGAATTATGAAAAGCTTATCTCCCACAGGTATCGCCTACCCACTTAAAATACAACTCTGAACTAGTTTTTAGGCCCAAACCCAACATGCTTTACAAGGAGACCAGACTCCAAGGAGAAACTGGAAACCAGACTGCACTGCCATAGCCCACTGAGTTCCAGCAACCAATCAAGCTGAGAAACTCTTTCCAATTTTAAGTTTTTCTTAAAGCCTCTGACAGTCACAAGAGCTGCTTTATTTCTATGCTGAGCAGCATTAATGAGATAATTATTTGTTTTCTTTAAGAGGATTTAGCACAAATGTAAAAGAGGATTTTCATTACAGGTCCCACTAACCAGTTACTTAGTTCTTAAGAAAGCAGGTAGAAACAGTTTTGAAAATGAGACTCCCTTCCCAGAAAGTTACCTGGAGACATCTGACCCATTCCTACTGACAGTCAATGCATTCAAAGGTCTCCCACAGGAAATATTATCTCCTGGAGTTGATTAGGCAATTTTACAGCTGGCATGCTGAGATTTTAACAGCCTTTAAGAACCACCCAGTTCAGACTGAAATTGCTTCAAAACGGAAAAAGAAAAAACAAAACTAAAAACCCATGAACTGACAACAAGCATATTAAAAACCAAGCAGACAAGAACTACTGGGCTGGGCAGCAGGGCATAATGCACAGAACGCGCTGTACCCTACACACACCCATCCCCAGGCTCTTCCTCTCTCCCAGGTCCTACGTGGCTAACTCACGAGAGCAAGGGTTGGGAGCTCTGGCGCTCCAGTGCTCTGTCGTGTCCTTCAAACTGCTATCTCTTATCTGGCTGCTAAGAAACTACCCTACACACAAAGCCTAACAACTCCCAGCCGCTTCATCTCACATCACATAGCACTCTCTTGGCAACCACAAAAGCATTAAGCTAACAAGTGGATTTGATAACTCAACTTGTAGCTTGGACAAAATGAAAAAGCCATTAGGAGCCTAGCTGGGACATGAACGCTATCATTAAAGAGGGAGAAAATGAAGAAAAAAAAAAAAAGGCTGCTACCAATCCCAACTTGATAATGCGAACCAAACAGCATAGCAACTCCTGAATCAGAGAAGGGCAACAGCAGAGGAGATGTAGGAAACCTGATCTGTCCTTCAGTAATCTTGTCAAAGGACAAGCACCTAGGCTGCAAGTTCCTGGCTCCAGAGTAACATAAACATTGCACTTCAGGCACAGAGTGAAACTTAAAAGGGGCTTACTGGTTAAGCTCTGCACCCAAACAGTGGGAGGAACTGGCACTGCATGAGGATGCTGGCCAGTAGCTGGGTGAGCCAGATTGCAAGCAGATGTAGGCAGTGGAGGCGTGGGCTCAGGGGAAACACTGGCAGCAACAACTACGGTTGCCTAAGAAAAAGCAGGCATCTAGACCTGCTTGGAAAAAGATCTAAAAGGCTATCCTAAAAGAACCTCTCATATACACACATGAAATTTCCCTAGATAGCTTGTTCTGTTAGAAAAGTTTTCCCTAATATCCAAACAAGCCTTCTATTCCTACAAAATAAGTAAGATGGAAAGAAACCAGCTACCAGCAGATACAGAGTACACTATTCTTCTCTAGTATCTTCTGACACATCAGAAAATATATGGGTTCTGTTCATAGACATTTCCACCCTCTTGTCCTCTCAAAGAATGTTGTTTGTATATACAAAGCAGAGAGGAGCTGTAAAGTACGAGAAGAATTCAGAGGGAACTGGACTTCCAGGCTTCACCCAGCGGAGACCGGATGCGAAGCATTTGGCTTCCATGGCAAACAAGGGGGGACTGAGAACTACGCTTCTATTCTGAAAACCCAGATACCTCTGCACACTCATTTAGCACCAGCTGAAGCTAGCTGGTCTGAGGTAAATTACACAACTATGTGGGACAGAAGAAGATAGCACTAATTCACCTCACTCAGTTTACTACTTCAATTGCCTCAAGTATGGCCAACAAGGTTGAGTTCACCCAACAGAAATCTCTCAGACTTTCCCTCACTCTCAGCTTCCTAGAAACCTACAGGGGTGTACTGAAACCCTTTAACTCAGAAGACAGAGCTCAGAGAAGCTCCTCACTAAAACAGAGCTAGCCAATTTCAGTACCCACCTTTTCTAACCACATCTCTGGCCTAGCAAGAACTAACACCAGCTTCTATACCTCTTCTGCAACAGCATGTAATATGAAAGCTAACAGTGAATTAGTCTGTCAATATATTCCTTCCTGTGAGATGCCAAATGCCCTTATTGCTCACTGAGTTCAGCACAAGTTGAATACATGATGCACCTCATAAAGTCAGGCCAGAAGTCTACAGGGTTTTCTAAAGGTAAGGAGAACAACACAAATGCTAAATAAGATTAGCAGAGAGGACACCAATTTGCCACTAGATATTCAAACACCAAAGGAATAATAGATTTCAACACTTGCAGCTCTGTTTGGAAGCATCTGGCAAGGTCCCTTAATAAAACCTCCTGACCTGAAGAAATGTGTTTTCTTGCAGCACTACTACTCTCCAAAATGACACAGAAGTGCAAGAACAGATGTAGGGGATGGGTAGAGATGGCAGCCCTGAAATCTTACCAGGAGTTAATAAAAAAATAACTATTTCCATCTCAGGAACTTGAGAAGCACAGTAAGTGCTACTCATTAGAGTACAGCCCTCAGACTTCAAATCCCAGTTAATAACTCCATTTCTTGGCCAACAAGCCATTTGCAGTGTATCAATCCCACCTAGAACTGCTCAACACAGGAAACTTCACACCGCCACCAGATGAGGGTCAGGGGCCAGAGACCAGTCCACAGGAGCTGTTTCTACTGGTCCATAAGCAAGAGCTCATGGTGAAGATTTTATACCCTGGCAAACACTAGAAAATACAAGTGATCTTCTCACCCAGACAGGGATTCTTTCCTATTCTCTTCTTCATTTTGTTGTTGCTTCATTCTTCTGAAAGGATTACAATTTCAGCAACAGTGCTAACAACAGGCCTAAAAACTACACACATTCAAGAAGCAGCAGTAAACAAATAATAAGATCCTATGTGCAAGCCAGCCCTAAAAGCTAATTCATTGCTTCCTATTTCAAATCAGTATGTGCTCACATCAGGAGTGATCTTAGCATACCGTACTTGCTGGGAAAACTAATACATGGAAAAAGGACAAGACACTCACTGGTGTGGATCAGTTAAAGATCAAAAACACAATGTCTCGATGAATTACATGCCTAGGTCATTATAGTAATAATCTAAAGGAAAACAGGAATTGTATTCATTAATTCAACAGGAATAGGGAATAATATTAGAATCCATTTCCAGGACAAAAAGCTCTGCCCACATGCAAAGAACAAATGTAGGTATTTAATTTCTAAAAGATTTTTGCCTGTACATACTATGTATTACAGCAAAAATCAAGATTAATTTTCTAAGCAGAAAACCTTACTGCAGTTGCACAGACAAGAGTGTGAGCCTCAGCACGCACTCAGCGTCACAGGCACATCTCCCAAGGCCAGTATCAAGACTGCTATGAAGACTCTTTCATCTAACTGCTGGCAAATCCTTCCTGACAGGCACTGAGCTCGCCCTCCTGTTGTTGCACATGGCATTTCAATATTCATCACCCTCTGGGCTGAACTGAATGAAGATTGAAGGAGGTTTTCTTTCCAGCCCTGTGATAGAGGGACTTCTACTGCCCACAGCAAATGTGAAATGAGAGTGCTGGGTGTGTCAAGCAGGGCACTGCTCTTGGAAGCCTTGACAGCAATGGCACAGAATCCTATGAGACTCTCAGAGCTACAGGCTGGGTAAAACGAGTATATACACAGGACAGAACAAACACACAATGCTCCATTAGTTGCTAACTTTCTGCTTCCAGAAAGCCAAATCAAAAAGGGACTCCCCACCAGAACCACCTACAATAAAACTTTTTATGAACAGCTGGACCTCTGCTATGAAGTTCAGACCCTGCTCCTTAAAAGTCTGGGTAAATTTTAGATCCAAGTACTAGAAAACTGAATTATGATTTCACATGTCTGATACAATTTCCTTCCAGCCATCACACACTTTAGCTGAAAAATATTTCCCCTTCTTTCTAAACTGCTTTGATTATGAGCACCATATAACACCTGGGGACATTTGGTGGCAGTGAAAGATCTCACAGCAAGGCTACTGTTAAACCTTTGCTGAGATACAAGGCAAGACATCGGTTTTACATTGTCTTTAAAATAATTAACTGATTTCTGCATTACCAGAATGAAAATTAATTTTATTGTGCTGTAAGAAAGTTTGGGAAAAGTGGAAGGCTTTAGTAATCTCTAAAAAGAAAAAAAAAAAAAAAAGCAGTCAAGATCAGGCCTTACAAAGAGCCAGTTCCCACAAAAGGCATGATGGAGTTGTGCCAAATGCTTCTAAGAACAGAGCACTTTCTGGTTGTTTATTTGAAGCCAAATTTCTTATGCCTTCATTCTCTCTTTTGTGGGTATTAATAAGATTTCCACATAAATCTTTCTCTACTTAGTCATCTTCACCACTGTCAGAGTCCTTCATGAGGAAGGACTGCCAACAAAAATGTTTCATGATGTCACACGAGCCAAACTATCACTCCAGCTATCGCTCAGGACAAACAGTCCCAAAGGGTGAAAGGCCACTACAGTCTATGGAAAGCAAAGGATTTGAAATAAATAAATAAACAAATACAAAATTAGTATTACAAGGCTCCAAAAAGAGAGGTACAGGGGAATAACAGTGGTAATCAACTTTCTTGATTTGGTGTTAACAAATGAAAAGCCAGCAAGCATCTTTCTCCACTCAATATACACTTCACACACTAAATGGAAATTTTACCTGTGCTTATCTGAAACTGCCTGTCTTTGATCCCTCTTCTGTTTATTTTACCAGCCCTTCACGTTCATATCACATATTGGGACCAGAGCATATCTGTCACTGATGTATGGAAATTTTCTCCAAGTCAACAATGAACTTTTGCATTCAAGTTTTTGCACTTAGAGTCATGTAACTCTATCATCCCTTAAAATCTGAGATGGCATCTCTGTTGACTCAAACTCATGGATAGATCTCTCTGGCTCAGCAAACACACACCCCCCCAAAACAAACAATGCTAAAAACAAACAAACAAACAAAATCACTAGATGCTCTCGGATCTGGTTGAAGGGAAAGAGCTAAGGAAAATACATATCACCAGACCAAACGTTAGCATTTCTCGGGTGTCACAGACAATCTGAAACAAATCTAACCCACCTTTCTTACACATGGAAGCAGAATCAAGTGTCCAAAGCCCACCCTTAACTTGTTTGGCCTGTCTTTCATGAGGGAGAAAAGGGGTTTCAGACTTGCTGGCCTAGAAGATAAGGAATGACGTGGGAATAACCAGCTCCTTGCTGTAAACATTCCTTGATCAGAAGGGAGCACTTGAACCTCACATATCAGAAGAGTGGCACTAAGGAAGCTGTTAACTCAAAGCATGTGGGAATCATTATCATGACATGTCTCTTAAGTTTGCTTTTTCTTAAATAAACACTTGGAGAAAAAAAAAACCCTGCATATATCTAAGAAGTTAGATACATAAAATCTCATAAAAAACAAATCTCATTAAAACATCTGAGATTGCAAATTCAAGCATTCAAAAGATAGTATATGACATGTTTGCAAACACTGATTCACTCTTTTAGACAGCAATCCATTAAGATCACAGGAAAGATAAAAAGCAACTTTCTGAGCTATCAAGTTTCTGCCTAAAGTTCTCATCTCCTTAACCTGCTATTATGAATGATTAAGACAATCTGATCATTACTTTTATCTCAGTTCTAAAAGCCCTAACCAAACAAAAGACCCAAAGGCCCTTATGCCAAATTCTCATGAGTGCACTGAACGACTATAAAGAAAGATGTTTTGTCACTGCTGGAACTAGCTGAGGATCCGGGATGGGGTTAAGTGCATATCAGTAAATTCTGCAATGCACTAACTTCAGTTTTAGGATCAACATTTTCCTCAGTATCATGTTTCCAGTTTCATCTGTGAAAAGACAATGTACAAAGCAAATCAGAACATGAAATAAGTACATATTTGCAGCTGCAAAATCCCTTCCATTAAGGAGTTGTACTAATTAATGGCCAAGATGTTTATCAATTTTGATCACAGATCACTTGCAGTTTCCAAAAGAATAATAAGATCTAAAGATCTAAATATGACAGCACGTCCAGGCACAAACACAGAATTTAAAATTCTGGCTTTCCAAAAAGTCAGCTTGAGTGGCAGATTACAGCCCAAGACAGGAAATCTTAAAGTTAACCTTAACGATCTTCTCTCTTGTCTATGTAAAATACAAAAGGAAAAGAAAATTCTAGATCCAAGGATGATGGCAGCTAAAATATTGGAAAGAAAAACATTGGACCTATACCTCAGACACTACTATCCACAAGTATATAGTGTCTATCAACCCTGAATAAGAATATCACGTTTCAGGACTAGATTTATACACCACACACAGCAGAAGAGAAAGCTGAAAAAAAGACTGAGTAGATTTAATAGGAAGAAGATAGACTATCTTTACTACTTCACTTTAAAATGTTGAAGAACACTCCAAGAAACATCCCTCTCTGTCTCATCACACCACACGTATCCAGAGACTTAGGTTTAGATGTCCTAATTTCAGTTAAGTTCTGATGCCTAGTATTTCCTGTTAGCTGGCTCTAACTCCAAAGGTGCCTTTCCAAGAGGAAAAACCAGGTTTGAGCCAAATTTAAGCTGGAATATGTGCTTTAGTGCTGGCACCCTGGTCCATCTAATTGTTGCACTATTATCCCATGCTCCTCTATTACACTGCTTGACACAAACACACCAAGCTTAGTAAGAAGTAACACTTTGTACTCTGCAACCCAGAAGTCAGTTTTCAATATCAGTACGGCACAGACAGTGTTTCTCTTTGCCACTGAACAGATTTCTCAGTACGGTCGCTGTAAGTACATACAGCCAGTGCTGCCTAAAGTAATCCAATTGTACACACCTGTTGGTGTACCTGCCTGCTTCTGGGCAGCACTAAATGCATGTGTTTCTCCACAAGTCAGAGGGAAGATGAAAGCTCTGCAACTCTGATCAGAAGTCTTTTACTGGAAATGGTAGGGCTCCTCTTCCTTCCCTAACCCCTTTTTAACTTCTCAATCTCTGGCAGAGTCTTCCTCTCAGCTCCATTCCTCACATGCACACATAAGTACAGTATTAAATCCTTTAATAGAAAACCTTTATTCATTTGCAGTTTTGTGTAATCAGTAGACAATTAGGACTGCATTTAAGAATGGCACTTGCATATGAAATAAGCTGGTCTTAAAACAAAAAAAACCACCTCAGTAATGGCACATGAATTATGTTGCAACATTTCACCTCATACAGAATTCACAATCAACAGAAATGTAGTGAATTTCAGGGAACTGTTGTAATAAATAATTTTTCAGAACTGTCTTAATAAATAACAAATACTAACTAGCTCATACTTATATAGCAACACTAACTTACCCTTTACACATAACAGAGTAAGTTTTACCAGCTAAGGCTCACCATCCTTACCTGTAAAAATTCTAGCTGCTTCTTTATTTCCACTGGTCTTACCACACTTCTAACCAGTCAGAGCTCCACACCGAACAAGGCCCCATTTATACCCATGAGAACGACATTGGCTCAGGCTGCACAGAGACCTTATCAGCTCCTCCTGCCCAGCCAGCCCTGAGCTCCATGTCACACCTAAGTCTAGCAGAAAGTCAGTCTAGGCACCAGAGGTACCATGTGAAACATCTATATGGCTCTGCATCTCTAGAACAGAGTTGTAGCACCAAGTTCCAATTTGAATATTGGAACACGTCTAAGTGTGGTGGGTTAACCACCTCCTCCTTCTCCCTAGCTTTATAGCTGAGCTGATGTCACATGGTGTGGAATATCCCTCTGGTCAGTTTGGGTCAGCTGTCCTGGTTGTGTCCCCTCCCAAGATCTTGCCCACCCATCCCACTGGGGGCATGAATGTTGGGAAGAGCCTTGGTGCTGTGTGAGCACTGCTCAGCAGCAGTCACAACACGGGTGTGTTATCAACACCCTTCTTGCTCCCAGCACAAAACACTGCTGCTATGGGGAAAACCAGCTCAGCCAGACCCACTACAGTAAGACAAGTATTTGTTGATCAAAATCACTTCTCAAGTATTTACAAATAAAAGAAAATATTTACAAAACTTGGAACACATTTGCAAGTCAAGAAAGAAAAAGAAAGACCAAAACTATAACAAATTAAAAGTCAAGCAATGGCTGCAGAGGTTAGCATATTAAGAAACATGCCTGCCCGTGGAGACATCAGAAGATATTATTAAATATCCAGAAAGAACAGTGACATATGTAACTCAAGCTGCAGACTGTGCTGTCAGAGTCAAACAAAGAATTCCATCCCTCTAGGCTACAGGATACTAATTTGAGTGTGTATATACGTACACACACATGGATACATATATATAAAGATACATGCATGTGTATGCACACATCTAGACAACACACTACAAGGTCTCAGGTCACATTTTGAGCAGCACAACCAACAGTGGCTCTGAATTACTTTCTTTAAAACAAGAAAGAGTATGGTTAGCTGTTAAAAACGAAACACTTGTCCTCTGCATATTTGTGTATGAGAATACATCCTCCTCTGGCACTAATGATTGAACTGAAAGGATCAGACTGTTACCCCGGGAGGACTGAGCATTCTCAATTCCCACTGAAGACAGTGGAGTCAGCAAGGAGATTATCAGTAATCAGTACAAAAAGAACGTAAGAAAAACAGCGTTTTTAATAAACCTTGACTTGTACAATATAAATTTTAAAATACCACTGAACATCCTCTAGAAGTTAAAGGTATTCATTGTCTCACAAGTGTAAGATGTAGAACTACATCTCAGCAACAAGCATTTCTGTAATAATCCCACTGACACTAAAACTCCAGCCACATGTAAAATATCTTACCAACTATCCTGTAATTACAAATGCACCCAGACACGCTTAAGTTCCTTATCAACACAAAATGATCAGACCTTCTCAAGAGTAACCTGTGGTTAGCATCACCAGCAAAACTGAAGAGAAACGCACCTGAGAACCCTACGAGCATCCAACACTTTCTTTGCCGCTCACCCAGCCAGTATCAGTAGAAGAATTTCAGTATTACCAACACAGAAATTGCTGTCTGCATTGGGAGGTATGTATATGTTGTGGAAATGAAGTAAGAAAACCCAAGTTAGATCTGTTAACTGGTGAGCTCTAACAGGCTACAATAAGAGAGAAGACCAACAGAAAGCCTTTAGTCCACAAGCTTGGGTGAGTAGCTTCTCAACCCCTGCATCACCCTTTCCAGCTGCCTCCATCTATTGCTGGTCAGACAGCAAACATAAATGCTCCTGAGGGTGCCCTTGCAGACTGCCACCTGAGTAGCTTCACCGTCACCACAGGGCAGACAGCCCCACATTCTCATTTTAAGGTACATCTGGGGTGTACACTTTGCTAAGGATCAATGTAACATAGGTAACAAAACTTATTAAAGTTCTGCTTATGCTCCATAACAATAAATGCAAACATATATTGGTTCATTTGGAACTGTATAGCAAAAGTAAGTGCGAGAGACGAGCAGATATATATGTACTCCAGGGTGAGGAACAGCTTAGGCTGTTGCTGGTGCTGCAGCTGCAACGTCAGCATACAGAGATTCTAGCAAGGTATCATCAGCCTGATGGAGTCTAATAATTTAAAAAACAGCATTCAAACACTCAATTCTTCCTTCTTCTGGAATTCATTTCACAAATATGCTCATGGATTAAATCAGTCAAACATCAGTTAGAAGGATGCTGCTCAGAATAAGTCATCAGTTTTGAGGTCCAGTAATAATTGTTCCCCCACATTATTATTGTTTACACAAAGAAAAGCTGTCTGCAATCTTATTCAAAGGAACAAGAAGCTTCTTTAAACCACAAAATAAATCCAACAATGATCAGTGACTTGATCCTCAAAATATAGCAAGTGATACAACTTTCCAGCAGACATCATCATATTCATATTTCACACAGTGCTTCATGAAGCTATTTTTCAAAAGTCCAACCAGTCTAAGAGGAACAGTTGCTTTTCAAAGCGTTGCTGAGTCTATCTCAGAAGTTCAACAACCAGCAGAAAAGCATCATGAGTACCTCTGAAAAGGATCACTCCTACAGAGTTACAGACAAAAATCCCATTAAAAAGAAAAATCAATGTTGCAGAACATAACTTTATTTTAAAAGTCAAACCAAAGCATAAATTCTTACTACAAAACAAAACCAACTTAAGCAACCTACAGAATAAAAAAAAAAAGTGACTTTAACCCCGTATATTTCACTGTCAGGTTAACGGCGTTAGACAAGGAGGCCTCAGCTATGCTCTGAGCTAGTTCTGATACATGGAGGTTTCCAGCCTTGTGCAGGGGGAGAGAGAGAGCCTTTAGCTGTATTGATGCTCATAAATACCTTCTCTCTAGTTGTTTTCAGTGTTTAATTGTAGTAAAGGTACGAACACTGTCATGCAGCGATACGTCCTGGTCAGTGGACATTTCAGATAAAACAGTAAGGTCACTAAAGCGTACCACAGAGTAACCAAACAGGAAATTTCTTCCTAATTAGTATCAGATTAAAAAAATATAAAGCCAGTCTTTCTAATCCTCAGTCTGCTTGGCATATGAAACCTCTAAACTTCAATGAATGATAAATAAAAATGCTTAAGGACTTTAGAAAAAGCTTCACTCATACCTTGTAACACACGTTCCACAATCAGTGTGTACTGCTATTTCTCATATCCAAGCTTCTTCCCAGCAGTTTAGAAGCAAAGCGTTGGAGGTTTGGGGGTTGGTTTGGGGAGGATGGATGCTTTTGCTTTTTCTCCCAATTCTCTTCTATTCTTTCATTTTTAGGAAAATACCTACCCAGTACTCCTCAGTCAGATCTGTTTTTACATATCTTTCCAGTTTCTTCTTAGATGATGATCAGAGGTTTGGGCTGTCTGTAGACCCCAGCCATTCATTCTGGCTGACAAAAACTCAATACAACACTCCACACCAGCACTTTGCTCATCTAATTTCACTATAATACTTCTCACACATAACAGAGACCTTTTCAGTGACCAGCACTGCCAGCTGACACAAAGTCTTTTCCCTGACAAGTTCCAAAATTAAAAACGCAGTTTCACCAACCAAACCCCCATATAACCAATATATTTCCTGCGCTTTTTATTCAGCAACTCTTAAGGTGGCACTAGGAAGCCATTCAGCTAACTCCCATGTTCAGTAGTAATGAAGGATGCACTTGTTTCTTCAGCACATTCTGCTGTTGCACTCTTCATGTGGTGTTTCTCACTTTATTTATAATTAGTTATAAGTGTGAATAGAGTCATGAGGTGCCATGATGCATAGAACAATGGTGATTTTTTTGTTTGTTTTTCTGGATTTTTGACAGATCCGGAGGACATCTGGCACCCAGATGTCCAATTATGCCCGTGATTGGCTTTTCAAAGGCCAAGACCACAGAATCATAGAATCATAAAATCACAGAATTACAGAATGGTAGGGGTTGGAAAGGACCTCCAGAGATTACCTAATCCAACCCCTCTGTCAAAGCAGGTTCATCTAGGCAAGGTCACACAGGAACACATCTAGATGGGTCTTGAAAGTCTCCAGAGAAGAAGACTCCACAACTCTCTGGGCAGCCTGTTCCAGTGCTCTGTCACCCTCACAGCAAAGAAGTTTCTCCTCATGCTGAGGCGGAACTTCCTGTGTTCCAGTTTGTGCCCACTTCCCCTTGTCCTATCACTAAGCACCACTGAAAAGGGACTAATTGCCCCATCTTCCTGACACCTACCCTTCAGATATTTATAAACATTCATAAGACCCCCCCTCAGTCTTCTCTTCTCCAGGCTAACCAGACCTAGGGATCTCAGTCCTTCCTCATACGAGAGATATTCCAGTCCCTTAATCATCCTCGTAGCCCTCCACTGGACTCTCTCCAACAGGAATTCCCTGTTGTCCTTGAACTGGGGAGCCCAGAACTGGACACAGTATTCCAGATGTGGCCTTACCAGGGCAGAATAGAGGGGGAGGAGAGCCTCCCTCGACCTGCTGGTCACACTCTTCTTAACGCGGTCCAGGATACCATCGACCTTCTTGGCTACAAGGGCACACTGCTGTCTCACGATGAACTTGTCCACCAGGACTCCCAGGTCCTTCTCCATAGAGCTGCTTTCCAGCAGGTCAACCCCTAACCTGTACTGGTGCATGGGGTTATTCCTCCTCAGGTGCAGGACCTTATACATGCCCTTGTTGAACTACATAAAGGTGGGGAAAGACCTCTAAGACCACCAAGTCCAACCATCAGGCCAACACTACCATGACCCCTGGGACACGTCCCGAAGTGCCAGGCCTACAGTGCCAAGCACACCTTCCACTGCTCTTCCTCCGAGCGCCCCGGCAACGGCACTCCCGAGGAGCCCTTCCCCGCGGCAGGTGCGTTGCCGCCGCGGCTGCTCGGCTCAGGGCAGGCGCGTTTCGGCAGACCTCCCTCGGCCGCGCAC